>CADCXT010004104.1:0-27699 GCA_902806775.1 Microtus agrestis
GAATATGGGGATGATGTGAATGATTAAAATTAATTTTGCCCCATGTGGTTGACTTTATTCTAACACACAGAGCGATGCCGTGTGGACCAATGAATGTTGAGTCTGAATGTGAAGGCTTGAGGAGAGGGCTGTGATTTTTCATTTCTTCCTTCCTTTTCCTCTTTTAAAATCAATGCTAGCTCCTTAGGAGAATCTTGGGGTGCACAGCAGTTGTGAAGACTGCCAGACAGTTCTGCCTTTCATCACCGCCTCAAGGTAAGAGTCACTTGTTAAAACTATTTTTTTTCTCATATGCCAGAAATGCTGAGCACTGCATTTGGAAATCAAAGAGAGTGTGTGAACTGCTTTGAACATATTAACAAGTAGACACCAAGTGTGCTTGAAAATTGAGAAAAATTAAACTATGCTAGGGTGTGCATGTCTGCTAGGGTGTGCGTGTGTGCTAGGGTGTGCGTGTGTGCTAGTGTGTGTGTGCGAGGGTGTGCTGCGTGTGTGCTATGGTGTGCGTGTGTGCTAGGGTGTGTGCATGATTCTGCTGTGGGTGCATGGCATGGGGAGGCCAGAAATAAGCTGGAGTTGTTACTTGCCTTCCTGTATAGCTCTCCATCTTTTTTTTTTTTTTTAAATCTGATAGCTCTCTCTGAATCTGGCTCACTGATTGGCTAGATTGGCTGACCAATGAGCTACAGGGCTCCTTAGGTTGCCACCCTCCCTTAAATGCTCTAGTTACAGATCAGGGTGTTTTTGTGAGAGTGCTCAGGATCTGAACTCAAGTCTTCCTCTTCATACTTTTGTGGCTGTCACTTTAGTGTGCTCTCTCCCCAACCCCTTATTACTGGATTCTTTTCTTTTTTACAGGGGTGGGTGGGAGGGTGTGTTTTGAGGCAGGGTTTCTTTGTGTAGCCCTTACTGTCCTGGGACTTTCCCTATAGACCAGGCTGGCCTCTCACTCACAGAGATCCTCCTGCCTGGGCCTGAGTGCTGTGATTAAAGGCCTGTGCCACCAGGGCCTGGCTGTTGTTGGATTCTTAATTAGCATTTCAGCACCCTCTGTTCTACTGACAGCGATTTCTTTCTTTTGAATTGAAAAAGTGAGAAAACCAGAACAAAGCAGTTATGAATGGTGGCCTTTATAAATACACAATGGTAGGGAAGAGCTGGGAACTTTAAATGTCTTTGGAGTCTGAGCTACAATTTTGGAGCTAAAATTTATGGCAGCTTGGGGGAGGGGAGTTAAATAATTAACATGTAATGAACATTTAAGTGTCTCCTATGGATTAAATCCAAGAAGACATTACTTACATCTGCCAGATACCGAGTCTTAGGAATATAGTATAGACTTGTGAGTTTTTGAAAACATTTCTACGGGGATATGTAGTTTTGTATAGTTTTGTCTAATAAGACTCTTTGCTCATCTGGAGGATACTGGCTTAACCCCAATAAATAATCCAGGACCTACATTTAGGATTCGGACCCCTGTGATGGGGGAAACCACAGCTGGGTTAGAATATCTCAATAGTGCTTTCTGTTATTTATTCTGTTTCTACTCATTAATCTTTCTCCTTTTCCCCACAGGCTTTTCTGCCTCCTCTGTCTTGAGTACTAAAGAGTTTGCTAATTGGGCTGGAGAGGTAGCTCAGAGGTTAAGAGTTCTGGCTGCTCTTGTAGGGGTCCTGGGTTCAATTCCCAGAAACCACATGTTGGCTCACAACACCTGTAATGAGATCTGGTGCCCTCTTCTGGTGTGTGGGCATATATGCAAGCAGAGCACTGTATACAAATGAGATAAATCTTTAAAAAAAATAGTTTGATAATTCCTGTTTTGCAGAAGCAAAAGGAAATTAAAGTTACTTTCCTTTTAAATTTTTTTTGTTATTAGTATTCCTCTCTCTCTCTCTCTCTCTCTCTCTCTCTCTCTCTCTCTCTCTGTCTGTGTGTGTGTGTGTTTGTGTGTGTGTTTGTGTATCATATTAAATGTGTGGCAGTCATAGGACAGCTTTGGAATTATTTCTTTTTAAAGATTTATTTATTTATTTATTCATTCATTTATTTTGTATACAGTGTTCTGTCTGTCTGTCTGCTTGCTGGCCAGAAGAGGGCACCAGATCTCATTACAGATGGCTGTAAGCCACCTTGTCATTTTCTGCTGTGCACTGACTTAATTAGTGCAGTTAGTAGAATTCATAGATCTAGTCATGGGGCATATGTGGGTGATGCTGCAGAGACAGTGGATAGGAACAGTCATCAGGCTGTGCAAACATGAGCACAATTCCAGGGAGAGGAGACCTCAGCTTGCTGGAGTAGTCAGTGCAGTACCTGTGTGCTGAGCTGAAGACAATGCTTATTAGTCTTCATTTGAGCAGCCACTGTGGCTGTGGACAGCAAGCTACAATGGGAATGAGAAAGCTGAACTCTGTGATGCAATATATTGTCTTGAATGAGTTACTGGGCCTCCTTCAGCCTGGATTTTCCCCTTTGGGAATCCAGGAATGTCAACATTGGCCTTTCTCTCTCTCTCTCTCTCTCTCTCTTACTTTCTTCCTACCTACCTTCCTTCCTTTCTTCCTTCACTTTCCTTTTTGTAAAGGAAGGATTTTGAGCCCTGTAAAGAGGTATTCAACTGTGTGGTGGTCAATTGACCCTGTCAGTGTAGCAGGCTTTGTGCCCAACAAGAGTCAGACTGCTTCGTGCAGAGCCAGTGATTCAGTTACCATCTTCATAGTCCGTATAGAATATGTACATGTCAGAATTTTCTAGCCATGTCTTTCTTTTACTCCACTTTCCTTTTTTTCTTATTTTTGTGTTTTGAGACAGAACCTTGGATTTGTAGCTCTGACACTCACTATGTAGACCAGATTGACCTGGAACTCACAGAGATCCTCCCACTTTTGCCTCAGGAGTGTTAGGATCTGAGTCATGTACCATCATGCCTGCTGTTGTCTTCCTATCTTTCCTTATTATTTAAATTTTTTATTATGTTCATTTGTTTACACCATGAAGTAGTAGTACTCGCCTTTCAACACAGCACTCAGGAGACAGAGACAGGTGTATCTCTATGAATTTGAGGCCAGGGTGGTCTACAGACCGAGTTCCAGGACCGCTAGGACTACACAGATTAGCCCTGTCTCAAAAAAAATCTAATCAACCAAAACAAACAGACTGAAAACATGTCTGTCTATCTATCTATCTATCTATCTATCTATCTATCTATCTATCTATCTATCTGTCATCTATCATCTATCTATCTATCATCTGTCTGTCTATCTCTCTCTCTATCATCTGTCTATCTATCTATCTATCTATCTATCATCTATCTATCTATCATCTGTCTATCTATTATTATCATCATCTATCTATCATCTATCTATTTATCTATATATCTATTTATTACTTTATATGTATGTGTGCTTTGTGTGCATCTAAGTATGTCTGTGTGGGTGTAAGCATGTAAGTATGACGGAAAGTGGGTGCTGCGAGTCCACCTCGGGTCATCGGCAAGAGCAACAAGTGCTCTTAACTGCTGAGCCATTCTCCAGCTCCAGTGTCTTTTATTTCTTGTGAAAAAATATGTTGGTTGTTGAACAGAAGAACAGCACTCTATCATGCTGCGAGTTACAAAGTCTGAACTTTGTCCAAAATGAACAGAAGGGCTAAATGAAACAAATGTTAAAACGAATCCTGCTGGTAGGAAAGGTAGGGTGAGGGAAGTGTGGATCAGTGTGAGAGAAGTTTGTTTACTGTCATTAACATTTTGGTGGTGTCCCCAGAGTCTGCCTGGAAAGGGGGGTGAGAGAACAGGTGACTGGGGAGGTGGTAATGGGATTGACTGGGGAGGGCAGGGACTGATTCCTGAGAATGACTGCTTTGAAGGAAAATTTCAAATAAACCCCCAGCTGTTCCTTTTAGATGTCCTTGACACTGTAGTGCTCATTATCAATAACACTCTAAAATCAAGATAGATAGATAGATAGATAGAGAAATACTGTGTTATTATTTTCATCCTAATGATCTGAACCTGACAAAACAAATCCTGACTTGCTCCAGTTTTATTAGTTTTATTTCATCTCCTTTTTATAGATTACCCAATCAATCAATATCCTGAGCGTCAAAACACTCAGTAGTGAAGGAGAGAATATGTTCTTGTCCATTTATCTAATCCTTTGCCGTCATGCATGTCTGTGCACAACGTGTGCCTAGGGAGGTCAAAAAACATCTTGAAATCCCCTGGAACTGGAGTTATGATCTGGGTCCTCTGCAAGAGCAGCCAATACTCTTCACCACTGAACCATCTCTTCAGCCCATGGCATTTTATCTTTAGGAATCACGGATTGTCCTAGATAAGATAGCCATGGTTTATGGTCGATAGATCAGGACAGGGTCTTTGTAAGAGAAGTAGCGATATGTGATATGTGACAGTGGAACCCATGGAGTCCCAAGGACAGATAGATCATGGAGTCTTCCTTCAAGCAATATTCTTGGTAACAGGAAGCTTACGGAGAGAAAGTGGGAAGTATCCTTCAATGCACTGGCACAGGAAACCACTTCCTGAATACAACACCAGTAACACAGACACTGAGATTGACAATTAATAAATGGGACCGCATGAAACTAAGCAGCTTATGTAAGGTGAAGCACACTGTCAATAAGACAAAATGGCAGCTTACAGAATGAGAAAAGACCATCACCATCCCTACATCTGACTGAGGGCTGATCTCCAAAAAGAATGCAAGAAAAGAGACATCAAAATACCAAGTAATCCAATTTTAAAGTAGGTACAGATTTAAACAGAGAATTCTCAACAGAATAATCTTAAATGGCCAAGATACACTTAAAAGAATTGTTCAAAATCCTTAGTCATCAGGGAAATAAGAATAAAAATGACTATCAGATACCATCTTACACCTGTCAGAATGGCTAAGATCAACAAAGCTAGTGACAGCCTTTTTTAGAAAGAATGTGGAGTAAGGGGATCACTCCTCAAGTGTTGATGGGAGTGCAAACTTTTGCAGTCACCTTGAAAATCAGTATGGTGGTTTCTCAGAAAATTGGCAACTGATCTACCTCATGACCCAGTTATACCAATCTTGGGCATACACACAAAGGCTCAATCACACTGCAGGACACTTGCTCAACTATGTTCATAGCAGGGTTATTAATAACAGTCAGAACCTGGAAACAATCTAGATGACCCTCAACCGAAGAATGGAAGTGAAAATAGCAAACATTTACACAACGAAATATTACTCAGCAGTTAAAAAAAAGTCATTGTGAAATTTGCAGGCAAATGAATGGAACTGGAAAAAAAATAATCCTGAGTAAGGTAACCCTTACCCAGAAAGACAAACCTGGTCTGTCCTCACTTATAAGTAGATATTAGCTGTAAAGTAAATATAACCAAGCCACAACCCACAGCACCTGAGAAGCTAGGTAAAAAGGAGGACCCAAAGAGAGATGCATGGATTTCCCTGGGAAGGGGAAGTAGATGAGATCTCCTGGGTAAACAGAAGGTGGTGGAGGATGGAGTTATGGAAACATGAGGAATTGGTTTGCGCAGGTTGGGAGCAGATGGACAGAAAGAATAATTAAAGAAGTCTCTTGATGGGGGGAGCATTTTGTGGCTGAGGAGAAACCTGATGCCAGGGATACTCTCGGCAATCCACAAGGATGACCCCAGCTAAGACTCCTAGCAATGGTAGAGTGGGCGTCTGAAATGACCTTTTTCGGTAATGAGATGGTTAACACCCCTACCTGTCATCAGGGAGCCTTCATCCAGGATTTTATAGAAGCAGATGCAGAGACCCACACCCAAGCACTGGACTGAGGTCCGAGAATCCTTTTGAAGAGAGAGAGAGGAAAGATTGTATGAGCAAGGAGGGTCAAGGTCATGATAAGGGAACCCACAGAGACAGCTAACCTGAGCACTTGGGAGCTTGCCAAGTTTGAATCAACAGAGTGCATGGGACTGACATAGGCCCTCTGCATGCGTGTGACAGCTGTGTAGCTTGTGGGGCTCCTAGAAGGGGGATCAGGACCTGTCCCTGTACTTCAGCTGGCTTTTGGTAGCCCATTTCCTTCACCCAGAGGCTTTTCTCGGTTCTGCTTGACTCCACTGGACCAGTTTCTCTCTTGCCCACCAGTCCACAGCCACTTATAAAATAATCTCTCCCCAAACCTGTAGACCCACAACCTCTCCAGTTTCCTCTGGACACACAGCCCTTAACCCTCCTTCCATCAACCAGGAGATGGCAGCACTTGCACTAGTATACACACACACACACACACACACACACACACACTGTGTGTGTCAGAATCACACTCTGTAACCCAGACTGGCTTTAATTTGCAGCATCCCGCTTCTGCAGGCTCCTGAGGTCTGGGTTTGCAGTCTTGTCACCACTAAGCTTCATTTCCCACTTGATTTCCTGAGCAAACATTGAGCTCACCTCCAGGCGCTACCCATTAAGAACTTCCACACCATTTTACCCAAAAAGAGGCTTAAACACTCTTTTCCTGAGGCCTGAGGAAACATCACGCCAAACCCATGCCCTCTCAGCCGCAGAAGCCGAAGCAGGAGAACAGGGCTTGTTTCCACAGCAGGACAAATGTAGAGGTGCTCAGTGGGCCCCAGGGAAGCTCCAGCCCTTGTATACTCAGATAGTGATGTCTATTTGGGGTGAGTCTAGTTTCCTCTAAAGGGGTCACTAACTACATGAATCTTGACAAGTCTCACCATATCCACCTGCACATCAAAGCCCCGCTCCACCTGGAGTGTGACAGCAGCAGAATGTTACATGCAAATGGACAGGAGACTAGATGTGGCCTTTATCTTAGTCTTCTGACTGCAGATCAGAGGATGGTCTGTGTTCCAACACTAGTGTCCATCCCTGAGGCCACTTCATCAAGTCCGGCCAACGCTGCCTATTTCACGGTCAACAAAGCATCCTGTGCTGCCCGTGGCTTCTGGGAACTGAGATGACAGGAGATGGTCCTGGAGTTGTGGTCCCTGCTCTCTCCTTTGCTGTCCAGTGCATCCCTCACTCAAGTGATAAGTGAGTTGATGCTGAGGTGATAGTTTAGGAGACGATTGATCTGAGTCATTCTTTGTGATAAGGTATAGATTTAAGTCTATGACCTGGAGGAGAAGAATAGCTATGTCAGGCAGACCACTCTCCCTTGTAGGATAGCTATGATCCTACAGGTGACTCACTAGGTCACTGTTACCATTTACTTCTGGGATCTTCTCTCAGTTCTGGACCAGTCTACCTCACATCATAGTAGATGGGGGACCCAGCTCCTGATGGCCCCCTGAGGCTGCATTGTTATTGGTATCACAGGACCAGAGGGCCCCTTTCTCCCAGGATCCAAGACCATGCAGTAGCCAATTTGAAATTCCTGGACTGTCTCTGCTGTCACTGCACAGGCTTGCTTTTAACCTCTGGGTTCTCTATTGTGATTCTTTTAGTTACCACCAAGAACTTTACATAGCATCTACTATACACCCCTCAATGTCACAGATTGCCCTCAGTCACAACATAGAGTGATGTGGGAGTGTCATATATCAATCTGTTGATTTCATTGGCTAAGCAATAAATACACTGCTTGGTCCTGGTTGGTTAGAACATAGGTGGGTGGAGTAAACAGAAGAAAATGCAAGGAGGAACAGGAAGTGAGGTCAGAAAGCATGCAGCTCTGCTCAGAGCCAGACATCTCAGAGAGAGACACCATGCTCCTGTCTAGCGGGCAGACGGGATAACTCTGCTCTCTGAGGCACACGCGATGAAGCTCCGAACGCAAGATGGATGTAGGCTAGAATCTTCCTGGTAAGCACACCTCGTGGTGCTACATAGCTGATTAGAAATGGGTTAGAGGTTGAAGCTAATGGGCCAGCAGTGTTAAGAATACAGTTTGTGTGTATTATTTCGGGCAAGCTAGCCATGCAGCGGCTGGGGTGTTGGGGATGCGCCCCGCCGCTGCTATTTCAACAGATGGCTGCCCAACGTGGGGACAACTGTATCCACATAAAGCCTGAGACAGCTTGGGAAGTAATTCTAGAACAAAGCGACAGCTTTTGCATGATTTCTTGGTAGCAGCAGTTTCTCGGTTCTACTCTGCTTACTAGAGTCAAGCAAGCACTCTCATCTGAGAGAGGCTTCCTGACTCAGCTTCAGCTGCAAAACCCTGCAGCTCATTAAGAGGTCCTGCCACGAACACTTAACGGTGTTGGAAAGCTGAGCATGCTTTTCGGTTTTCAGCCGTGGCGGAAAAAGCTGTGCCATTTAAAAATGCCGCCTTTCTGGGCTCCTGCCAGGGCAAACTCTGACTCTTTTACCGGCGGGTCATGCAGTTTAAGCCCAGGCTGCGAGCTGTCAAGTACCTTGAACACTGTAGAGTTGTGGCACTGAGGCGGCTCTGGCCGACCTCAGCCACAAGGTTGGAATGGCGAAGCTAAGGAATGGACTGGATTAGCTGGCAGCCACGGCTTTGTCCTACTGATTTTGTTGGTAAATTAAAGGCTCGTGTGGTCGAAAAGAGAGATATACAGTAAAAGGATTCAAAGACAAAGAAAATTTCTAATGATTTACAGTGTGTTGAAATATATGCAGACTAAAAGTTGAAGTTTATATAGTAAAACAAAGTAAGAAAAGAGAAGTTGTGTGTGGTAGACACGCCTTTAATCCCAATGCTTGGGAGGCAGAGGGAGATTAACCTCTGTGACTTCAAGGTGTGGTGAACACGCCTTTAATCCCAGTGCCTGAAGGCAGAGACAAACGATCTGTGGTTCAGGTGTGGTAGCATACACCTTTAATCCCAATGCCTGGGAGGCAGAGATAGAAGGATCTCTGGAGTTCAAGACAGCCTGGTCTACAGAGTTATTCCAGGACAAAGATACAGAGAATATAAAATAAAAGTAAAAATAAATGAATAGAGGTTTAAAAAGCTACACAAGTGGAAAATACACGAGAATCTTGATACTGTATGCTATTATGCCTCTTTGAATTGTTTGAATGCTGGGAAGGGCAACAGCTGCTAAAGATATTTGTTTATAAATGCTGTTGAACTAATCCTACATAGATATTCTGAAATTCCTTGACTTTGCAATTTGATCTAGGACATGATACTTGGAAAGGAGTTTCTTGTTTGTTTTCACAGAGGAAGAGACCCTGTTCATTTCTTCTATCCGAATATGGTATGATGGACCACGCCCTCCTGAAGGGCTGCTGTGAACATCTTCAGAAAATTGCTTCGCTCAACTGCCAACTGAGATGAAACTAGCACACAGGTTATACCATGAAAGACCTAATTAACAATGCCCCCATTCAGCAAGGAGCAGTTTGGAGAGATAACTGCGCCCATGTTCCCAAATATGGTTTATAAATGTTCTTTTACATTTAAAGGGGTTGATATAGGTTGAATAATTTTCATTAGTATAGATGTTGTTTATTGTGAGATTTAGGTATTTTGTTATATGTATCTGTATTTTGATCTTTATTAGTATTGTGATTGTGTAGTTATTTAAAATGTAATGTATATAGGCTGTTAATATCATCTATAATAGTCAAGTTTGTAGTCATGTTAGATTTTCTAGATGTGCACGGATATATTTCTGATAGGCATTTTTCATATCTTTCAAAGGCTAGAGAATATGGCATTTTAAATGTCTTGATAACTTAGGGTTTTTCATGACAATGAGACACTCTGCTCCTGGCAGCACTAATTTACTTCAAGAGGAAGATGGGCATCGAAGAGGATTCTTATGGAGTTTGATAGCCATTTGGGCAAGAAACTGCTCTTGCCTGGACTATTGCATAAACTGGACACAGAGAACCCGCGAGAGAGGACTACTGACCTTGCCTAAGGTGAGTGATCTTCGGGTTCCTGATTCATGAAAGAGTCTGCAGACATTCTTCGGACAAGCAGATAGTGACTGCCCTAGAAATTTCTGCTTTGTGGAATGTCTGCTGGAACTATGGGCCTGTAGGCTGAAGATGGATGCCCCAACGGTACAGAGGAACTTTGGGTGACTGTACAGGCAGTGAGATGTCTCTGTCATTTCTAGAGTTTTGAAAATTGCTCACTTTTTATTTGCTTAGGTAATATTGTATTTGCTATGTTAAAGCTTTCCTTTTGTTTAAACAGAAAGGGGAAGTGATGTGAGGTCATATATCAATCTGTTGATTTCATTGGCTAGCAATACTCCCTTATTAGCGTCCCCCCCCCTTCCCCCTTCACAATAGAGGACATCTATTTGGCCACACTCACCATTCGTATATTGTCCATGGGAGCTTTAACTTACAAGAGCAGACCTGAGCTTACAAACCCTTTAGCCACTGACAGTAGACTCTAGGGGCCATATCCCTGTCTAAATGGAGCAGTGACCCTGGGAGAAGAGCTGCACCTGCTGTGGGGTGAGGAGTCCTCCTTATCTGAATCCTTTCTCTCCTCCCAGAAAGGACTCTGGGATCTCTGAGAAGTGGTTCTGTGGTGGACACTGGGTCCAGGAGCCCATCTTTTTCCTGGCTGGAGGGTCTCATATGGTTAATTATCAATTTCTGGTAACATATAGCTCACTGACTGATGTAAGATTCCCCTCTGTATGCTATGAATATGTTTTATTGCCATTGGTTAATAAAAAAAAACCTGCTTTCGCCCAATGGCTAAACAGAATATAGTCCTGGGCTGTGTCACCACACTGATGGAGAGTCTTGCTATGATTAACTCTCCCCTCTGGAAACACTCCCACAGACACAGAACTTCCCAACCATTCTCCATATTCGCTAAGCCAGTCAGGCCGACAATGGAGTCCACCGTCATTATCCCTTACAGTTCTGTCCTCTGTGTTTTCACTTACAGTGTCTACTATAGAGTAAACACAGCATGGAGGCAGCACTGACATAAAAACACACATTGCACTACAGACACCACTACAGCCTCCCCCACCCCCACCCTGCTGTACCCTCCTCTCCCAGCAACTCCCATTCCCTTTTCATATATTCATGTTCCGCTGCCCTTCTTCATCTCAGTTTTAATACGAGACTGCTTGTTCATTTCCCGGATATCCAGACCTGAATAATCACACAAAACTATATTAATTGCAACACTGCTTGGCCAATAACTTAGGGGCATTCCTTACATGCCAAATTAACGAACTTCTATTCATCTCTTCATTGTCACGAGCCTCTGTCTTACCCATATACTATGGCGTTCTTCTTCAGCAGCTACATGGTGTCCATTGACTCTGCCTACTCTCTCTCTATATCTCTGTTCAGATTTCTCACATGGTCTATATTCTGCCCTGCCTTAGGCAATGCAGGTAAAGTCTTGATATTCCAGTGCCTTCTGCAGAGACCTAGTAGAGGGCACCGACTTTATTATTTCTCTGTTTTTCCTGATGTTATTGCCAAAGATTCCTGAGGGCTCAGCTGCAGGTAAGTGAAATGAATGACCAAAAGTTGTGGAGTCCGGAACAACAGTGTCCTCACCTCTCAGGTCACAGTCACACTCTCCATGTGTCCAAGCACAATGGGGCTGTCAGTCTACTGGGAGGGAAGAACAGAGCCAAAGGCTCTGGGGCACCCTGAAAGAGATGTAGGAAAAGATGGAACTGGAGACCTGCATTAGCTGGACCATGGGTAGGCTTGAATTCATAGCCCAGGTGGCCAGAATTTTTGTTAACTTTCAGGAATGAATCTCTGTCTGAGCTCCTCTGCAAACCAAACTGAATGTTGCACAATTCTCTCCATAGCTCCCCCTGTTGGCAGCCTGGTCTCAGGAAGAAATCATGGCAAAGGCTCTGACCTCAGTGCACAGTAACTCCCAGCATCTGTGCCTTTTGCTTTTATTGATCAGTCTGAGGACCACTCTGCTGGCTGGTGAGTTACCTGAGTCTCAAATAGAGGGTTTTGGGTGATGGAAACAGACCGGGTTCTAGTCTTGAAGTACTCCTAGGACAGCTGTAAGCTCTTGGTTGTCTCCTTCCCCTCTTCATCACCACAGTGAGGAGACCCCTGGCTCTCCCGGCCCTACCCACCCAGTCTTTAGTGGATTAAAGAAGTTAGGGGAAAAGTTGTATTTGGAGGGTAGACCAGCGACTACATGAATGAAGAGCTTGGTGGCAGAAGGGAATATCTGGTGATGCCCTCCACACCACTGGGGTCTGCAGGATGCATAAAACCCAGTCATCTGCAGGATGTGATGAGCACAGTGCAGATCCCTCCAGGAAGTGATCTCAGACAGCTCCCCTGCACCTTAGGCTGCTATACTCTGAAGACAGCTTTCCCAGGGACTCCTCAGGAGCCTTTCACCTTTCTGGGACTCTTTCCCTTGAACTTTCTTTCCCACCTTGCAAGGCAATTCTCCAGAGGATCACAACAGGTGCAACCAGGGACAAGGCGGCCACACCACAACCACACACATTCTTGCATTTCTTTTTCTGTTTTGTTTTTCTTTCCTTCTTTTTCTTGTTGCTGCTTTATTTTAAAGGCAGGATTTCACACCAGAGCTCACACTAGAGAATTTGCAACAATCCCGTCTCTAACCCAGTCTACCAAATGCTGGGATTACAGCTTTGTGCCATCGGGCTCAGCTTCAATTCCCAAGTGATATTTAAACATCTCCAGCCTGCTCAGCTTCCTTCCCTGCCCGTCTAGCCTTTTCTTTTAGCTCCTCTTCCACCAGGTAGCATTCTGTGCTCATGCCTGAAGATACTTGAGCTAAGGAGCTAAGCAGAGACTGGAACACCTTGTCTACTGTGTAGGACCCCGGCAATGATCTTGTGTAAGGACCTGCATTAGTTTCTTCCCTTGCTCCCAGGCCCATGCTGTCCACCCCCCCCCCCCCGGAAGATGACTTCAGATAATGGCGTTCATTGGGCAGCAGTGGGTTCTGTTGTTTGTAAATGAAAGCCAGTGATTATTTCAACCCGGCAAGCCTCACGATATCTCTCTGTACCAAAGGATCAGTTCCACATTTGGTATGACCCTCAGAATGCAGCAACCTGATAATTGAATCATGTTGTCCTCTAACCCAGATCGGGTATATCCAGTCTTGGTGTCCATCCCCACAGAGTGTCTTCAGATGTGAAGAAGTACAATATAAAGAAATCCCATACTAGTTCAGACATGAGTATAATAAAAGGATATATATATGTATATATATATACATATACATATATATAACAGTCTTCTGCATGAACAGGGAAACAGGAACGGAATCCAGCACCCAGAAGAGAGAGTGAGCATGCACTTTACATTGGCATTTATAGTATAAGAGGTCACACCAACATGGGCTGGTAACTTAAAGGCTACTGACTGAAGGAGTGCCTACAGCACAAATGTACTACCAAAGCTGCATGTTTCTCAGGGAGCAGTACGTTCTGTATTACCTATGACTACTGGGTCAGCTAGAAATGACAAGAAGCGGCGCCATGCCTTTAATCCCGGCACTCGGGAGGCAGAGGCAAGATCTTTGTGAGTTTGAGGTCATTCTGGTCTACAAGAACTAGTTCTAGGACATGCTCCGAAGCTACAGAGAAAGCTTGTCTTGAAAAAAACCATGAGGAGACCCAAAAATATCAGCCTATTTCCACATTGACCATTGGTCAGAGAGTTGGAACTTACCTCTATTTCTTCAAGGTTATTGTTTTTCTACCTCAAACAAAGAACCCACCTAGGTTTAGAACAGAGAGTTCTGCTCTCTCAGTTATTGTCAACAGGTATGGCTAATAGCCAGCACTTATATTCAGGAATATAGAAATAGATATGTGTCTACCTCAAACAAAAGTCTAAGGATCCAATTAAGTTTCCAGCTTTTTAAAAATATTTATTTATTTATTTATTATACAATATTCTGTCTGCGTGTATGCCTGAAGGCCAGAAGAGGGCACCAGACCTCATTACAGATGGTTGTGAGCCACCATGTGGTTGCTGGGAATTGAACTCAGGACCTTTGACAGAGCAGGCAATTGTTGAAATAGGAGCAGAGGGGCAACGTCCCCAGCACCCCGGACACCTGCTAGCTCATGCCCGAAATAACAACACAAAAAACTGTATTCATTTAAGCACTGCTTGGCCCATTTCTATCTAGCCTCTTCAAGGCTAACTCTCGCACCTGGACTAGCCCATTTCTAATAATTGTTTGTAGCACCCCAAGGTGCGCTTACCGGGAAGATTCTAGCCTATGTCCATCCTGGGTCGGAGCTGCCTGGGAGAGCGGAGCCTGGCTTCTCTGCTCAAGAGAGCAGAGCTGTCAAGTCTGAGCTCACCTCCTCTTCCTCCCAGCATTCTATTCTGTTTACTCCACCCACCTATGTTTTAAGCTATGAGGGCCAAGGCAGTTTATTTAACCAATGAAATCAACAGATTGATATATGACACTCCCACATCAGGCAATGCTCTTAACCTCTGTGCCATCTCACCAGCCTCCAGATTCCAGTTTTTTTAAGGGGATAGCAATGGATTCTACCCAGGGAGTGGTTCGCCTACACAGAGAGGAAGGAATCACGGAAACATAGGACAGCATCAGGAGAGCCACTCGATCTCCTGCATACTGAGTTCCGAGTCCTGAGTTCTCCTGTGTTTATTGTTCCATACACTTTATACCACTGGGCCAGCTACATTCACACCCTGTTCATCTGTTTTGTCTTTAGTTATTAAATGCAGTCACATATGGGGTGGCTGGCCATCTATCTATATTTAGGATTTCTGTATTCTATTAGCCATGCTCCATGCCCTGCCTTAAGCAGTTAGGATACAGGCTGTATCTTCCTTACTCAATAGTGACCCACTGTCCTTGATGTTACTGCTTCCTGACCACTCTACCAGGTGAGCTTTTCTGTACCATATTTGCTAGGATTCAGAAATACCTTTCTCTAACACCGCTCCATCCTTGAGTTATCACCATCCCTGAGCTTCCAGCAATGTTGGTGTCCTTCTCCCTGGTCCTTCTCACTGTGCTTCTCAACAGGGATGCTCCAGCATCCACAGACTGCATGGACTCTGCACACTTCCCATGAAAATGTTTGCTGTTCTATCCACTCTAGCACATGCACTTCTCTGAGATTCTTGATCTCCACTCTTCTATTGCCAGATATAACATGCCTAGATTTGTTTTGTATTTTATTGTGGAAATGGTGATCCACTGACCAAGTCCAGGAAGTCATCCCTGGAGCAGTATGTCCAGGGGATCTAACATGTGTTGTTCTGGCTTCATTCTGTAACTGTGAGAAAACATTCTAACATTAAGCAACTTTATTATTACTAATATTAGTAGTATTAATAATACTAATGAGTGCATATTTGGAAGTCAGGGAAGCTTTCCTTAAATGATGACAATTCACTGTTCCTCCTTCAGCAAAATCAGTTTCATTTCATCAACTTCTCACTGGGTTTTTCTCAGAAATCCCTGATGCATATTCTATATGATCCATCTAAAGTGCCTACTCTGTAACCCTTAGCACAGCCACACAGCTAGTTCTCTGCTCTAGAGGGTTCGTGTTCATGTCCAACAAATCCCTCAGTGAGGTGTACTGAGTGAGAGAGAATCTCAGCCATTAAAGAAGAAATTCAAACCTTAAGAGTGGGAAGAAGGGGAAAGTAGAGTCGGAGGAAACCATGGAGACAGAAGAAACAGGTGGTAGAAGAGGCAGTGAGGTGAAGTAAGAGGAAGCTGGTTGGTGGGGACAGGAAAGGACGTCCCCGAACCTGCAGCAGTCCACTTCATAGCAAAAGTTTTGGGGAGGGAGGAGGGAAAAAAGGAATTTTTAAAACATCTCTTTTTCATTTTTTAATGTAATTATATTGCAGACTTGTTTTAAAAAGAGCCTTTAAAATTCTGTTTATTTTAGATTTCAGTGCTCTCTCACACACAGGAGTGTTCACATGTTCATTCTCACTAGGTCTTGACTACTTGTTTGTGCAGTCTGCTGAACAGAACAGCACTAGGGTGTGGTGTCTTCTGTTGATGCTAGGGAAAGTGTGGGATATCAAGAGCCATAAGTGACTTGAATAACAACTGCCTGAAGAAGGGGAGAGATTTCAGGGCTTTGAGCAGGTCACAGACAGAGATCTCTACTTGAGAATGATTTAGGGATGTGGTTAACAAGGGGGAACCTGTCATCTGATGCCGTGTGAAGTGGCCCAGTGGGAACACGGTGAGTACTGTACCTACAGGTGACAGCTCCCCTCCCATGACAAGTTACAGCATAGCCCAGGAGGTCTTTCCTGAACTCCAGGCTCCATGTTGAATTTACCACATATCCTATGATGCCTCCTTTCCCTGTTAGTTCAGTAGATTTTCAGTCTCAGGAATAGACACCATCTGACAGATTTTATTCCTTAACACATGATAAAGGCCATTAAAAGTAACTTGTGAGATAAATCCATCTGGTAACACGGTGTGCATCTGGGGATCCCACCACCCAAAAAAGGTCAAAGTTTGCATGGAAATAAAAAACCCAGAAGCCAAAGGCTTCTCTTCTTGTCCTTTTGCCCTTAAGATGGATTCTGGGTGTCATTTTGTTTCACAGAACAGTGTGTCTTGTGACTTTCTGCTCCCTCTTTGTACCTCATCTCCTTGTTTCTCTCACAGATACACACTCTCTTACTTGTGACATCATTGTCAAGGCTCGTACCACACCTGGGCAGTCCTGGTGTGATGAGCAGTGCTCAGTGGATGGAGAGCCTTGCCTGCAGTATGATAATGAAAACAAAGCCACACCTTTGGGAGACCTGGGAAAAGCCGTAAATGCTACACCTGTGTGGACAGATTTTGTGCAAAAGCTGGAATACTTGGGGCAAGAGCTCAGGAAGATGTTGGCTAACACCATCCTAGGGTCAAACAAGATCAGTGGTAAGTGTGGGATCAAAAACAGAGGCAGAGACAGTTGGCAAGAGAGAAAGGGCAGAGCACATGTGGGAATGGGATGGTGAGTGTGTCTGTGTGAGGGAGTTGAGCACTGGTCCAACCTTGGAAGCATGTGGTACCCAGTGGGTAACAAAGGACAAGTCATGTGGAAATGATCCTGGCTCATAAGCCAGTGGGAAAGTCCTGACCTTTGGAGAAGTGATGGATCTATGAGAGTGAAGCATGATGGTATTGTGTGTGGTTCACAGGTCAGCGCACTTTACAGGCCACCATGCTTTCTCAGTATGAACAAGGACAAATTGTTGGTGCCTCCTGGAGGTTTAACATCAGTGGAAAGTACTCCTTCATCTTCAACACAATGAATATGAATTGGACTCTTATTGATCCTAAAGCTGGTGGTATCATGAACACATGGAAGGAAGACAAGCAATTAATAAAAGATCTCAAGACAATATCCACAGCAGACTGCAGTTATTGGCTCAAGGAACTCTTAAAGCACCAGAAGGAAAAGCCAAGTATGTATTACCTAGATTATCAGAGGCCAACTCCACCACAGTTGATAGACTGGGTGGGTCATTTCCTGGTGGTCTTCCTCTCTGAGATCCAATGATGACCACGGGATTTCTCTATCTCTCCTCACCTCCCAATGTTTTCGTTCCCTACGAATCAATGGTCCAGACACAGCATGGCCTACTACTGGGCCCCAAGTCTGCATGCATCACTGTCAACCTTCAGTCTTATCTGCCTCACTTATAGCTGCCCTTTCTCCAGCTCCACATCACTCTGAGAGGCTTCACTATCTTTCTCTGGCACAATTAAACAACACCAATTGAGCAACCATCCAGAAAGTTTTACCAAACGTAAATATGTCCTTTGTTTGATGATTGCACAGACATTTCTTTTCTAGTTAATTACATAAATTCTGCAAACATCATCCACACAGCCTCACTCCTCTCTCTACTCAGGAATTATAAACAGTTATTATACACGAGTCTCTTGGGCTTCCTGGGAAAAGAAGGTGGTGATCCAGATGTGCTTTTAGCTTTATCCAGAATTTTCTTGGTTTTTATCTAAGGACCAACATCAAATACACAAAATATAACCCAGCTTCCATCTACAAGTCAGTTCTGCAGTAAGGAAGAATCTGCTGTCAGAGTGCGAGTCATCCCTGTCATTGTCATCATCCTGGCTGTCATTGTTTGCATTTGCATTTACAAATGTGTTAAGAAGAAATCGCATCCCCAAGGAGGTAAGGAGCAGGCTAGAGTCTCAGTCTGGTTCTTCATAGGGTTAGTTTGTTGAGGACAAGAAACAGGAGTCCTGCTGGGTATCAGGAATGTGAATTCCGGTCTTCATGCTTCCAAAGCAAAGGCCTTACCCATTGAGCAATCCTCCCAGCCCCCAGCACTGACCTTTTGACAGTCTGGTTATCAGTTCAATATACTGTCTTCTGATCAGACAGTGAGAACTGAATGTAACAAGCTTCTGAACGCATCACTTGCATGCACTCCTGTCCTGGCCCTGAGAGGGACCCTTACCATGTCCTCATTGCAAACACAACTGCAAAGGTGTTTTCACACGGTCAACTAGGACTGCCCGTCTACTCTTTCTGCCTGGCTTCCCTCTGTGCACATGCAACTGAGAGGCTGCTGACCCCAGAATGTGTCTGTCTGAGAAGGGCTTGAGTGGTCTGTCCTCAAAACCCCTTCATCTGTCAGGGATTATGGGACATTGAGGTACAAGTTAAGTGGTGACTTGCAGACTTCTCTGTTGGTGTACTGGGCTAATAATTTCAGACTCGTAGTCTGGAGCTTTGAATCTCACTGCCAAAACCTTTCCAGACAGAAACCTTCAGCTGCCTATGAATTGTCCCATCAACTGTTACAAGCCACAGAGGAAAGAGAGACCAATGGAGCCAAACGGAGAGTTTCCCAACCAGGCCACCAAAATGTTGTCCCAGGAGGATAAGTCTAAGGCATGAAAATAAAAGCAGTCACTAAACCAGACATCTACATCCCCACACCCAAGAGTCAGGAAACCGCTTTCAAGAGGAAGAAGAAAGGATGTAAGAGAACCCTGTGTTCCAGCCATGACATGGATGCTGCACTGCTGAACTCTCAGCAGCTCTGAGCACTTGCATGATCCCTGCACAAGAGCAGGCCTGTCGGCCTTCCCTTCATGGAGAGAGAGGGGCTCATGAGGCTCCAGAGCTCCTTAGACTCTATCTGCAGTTAATGGTGCTGGATCGGGAGAAACATTTTGTTCAGTGATATAACCCCTAGGAAGAAGCCTATGTTGCTATCAATAACTCCTCACTCTTGCATCTATAAATAATCACAAAAGAAATTATGTGGTCAAATTTTTTTAAAGAGTGGAGGGAGAGTAACTAGGATGAGAAAGCAGCTAGAGAGTGGGACTGGGACAGGAGAAGGAATGGAAGGGTTGATATGACCAAAATACCTCATACACATATATGGAAACAGTTTCTATGTGTCATTAATGTGCTAGGACATTGTTTAAGATTGATTAGTCTTTACTTTTAATGTGTGAGTATTTTCCTGTGTGTATGTGTATGTAACGTGTGTGCCTGCTGGACCTTGCAGACGCCCGAAAATGGCACTGGATCCTCTGGAACTGCAGTTGCCGGTGCATATGAGAACTAGAAATTGAACCCAGGTCCTCTCCAAAAGCAGCAAGAGCTTTTAACTACTGAACCATCTCTCTACCACTCTGATAAATTTTGTAAAAAGGTGTATAAATGTTTGAATATTATTAAACAGCACCAAAATTCACAATACAGTTAAATGTCTCACAATATAAAACCTGCCTGTTCTCTATCCTAAAAAGATATAACTCTATAAACACATTGTTTTTGTGGCTAGTGAAATATAACTGGAGCCAAACAGAAAAAAGTGTAAGAATAATGTGAGTATGCATAAGTGTCTATATTGTATGATTATGGATTTTGCATTAGTGGAGGAAGAATTGATTATTAACACAATTAGAAAAATTGGGGAAGGTAGATCATTGTATGTTAGCAAGGATAAAACAAGATGTAGTTAGATTGTACATCGTATTTATATGGGAATATAGGATAAAACAATATGTAGTTAGATTGTACATAGTATTTGTATGAGAAGATTTAGAGGCTGTAATGATGTTTGATTTTGTATGTTAAATAAATTTTAAAAGTATTATTAAAATAAAAAAACAAGGTTCTCCAATAATAAAAATTTAATAAAAAAAAATTAAAAAACCCAACCACATTGTTTTAATGACCGTGCACAGTAGTGGTCACTTAAGTCATCATTTGTAGCGATGTCCTATTGAAGCTTGGTGAGAGGGACTCACAAGTGCTCCTAACAAAGATGCCCGGTAATATAGGAATAATGAATAAAACTGGTAAATGTAAGGTATGTGCTGGATAGTTTTATTCAGCTTGACATAGCTAAAGTCATCTGAGAAGGGGGAACCTCAATTTAAAAGTACTTCCATCAGATCAGTGTAGGCAAGCCTGTGAGGCTTTTTCTTAATTGCAGATCACTTGCAGATGGCCCAGCCCATGCTCATAGTCCTTTTCTATAAGAAAGCAGGCTGAGCACGCTATGAGGAACAATCCAGTAGGCAGCACCCAGCCATGGCCTCTGCATCAGCTCCTGCCTCCAGATTCCTGCCCTGTAGAGTCCTTTCCTGACTTCCTCACCTGATGAACACCAACTTTGAAATGGAAGCTAAATAAACCCTTTCCTCCCCAGGTTCCTTTGGTCATGATGTTTCTTTACAACAACAGTAACCCTAAAGAAGTCAAGGTGGTAGCAAGACATGGACAGGGGTTTGGGGAGGATTGGAGAAGGACTTTGGATGTATGGGCTGGAAAAGTCATCAAGTGTTGAGAGATCACTGGGCCATTCCTCTGGAGCTGGGGAGACGAAGTGTTGAGAGCAATGCAGACAATGGAGGTCTGGATGGGAAGTCTGGGAAAGCAGGTTGTTACGAGAACCACAGGATAGAGACATACTTATCAATTTATTAAGGGGTATTATGGGAAAACAGACTCCCAGGTTCATGACAAGGTACACCCAGTTGCAAAATCCTTCTGTTGTACCCAAGGGAGCTGAAAACCAGCCACACACTGCTTCAAGCTGCCTGATCTGGTCTTCACAACTCTTTAGAGCACGTGTCCTCGTCTCTCTCCTTTTAAGAAGTAAGGCCATAAAACCCTAACCTAGGTACCCCAAAGTCACTGGTGGAATGAACCCCACAACAGCCAAATCTACTAGGAAATTTGAATTAAGAATCAATGGTTCTGGGTAGCTGCAGTTGAAAAAAATCAGCTGTGATTCACAAGGTACCAGAAGTGCTAAAGTGAGTCCTTGGCTCTGCTCAGTTACTCAGAGCTGATCATCTGGAGTTGAGAAATCAGCAGTGATTACAAAGATACCAGATCTTAGAGGTGAGGTCATCAGGAGAGTGTTTCCTGAGTCAGAACAAACACTATGTGTTCCAGACATGGCCAAGATTGTATCTTGTGCTAGCAGCTGAACTTGGTGGTGTAAGAACCACCCAGGTTGTGCTAGTTCTAAAGGTCTGAAGGTATCATGGGAGCTAGGTGCTGTGTAGCAGGACTGGACTCCACAGAGAGAGCCCAGGATAGGCTACCTGACAAAGTGCAGTTGTAGTGGGAGACCCAAGCTTTTCAGAGATCCAGTCCCATTGGATGACCTCTAAGAACAGCAGCAGCAGTGGAGTGAAGCCAGCCAGAGCTTAGAAGACCAGCTGTGTGTGCCACAGAGGTCGAGCTGCAGAAGTAACTCGAGAGTTGATGGTGTGCAACACATAGTTCAATCATGGACCATGTCTCCAGCGTCTCACTGGGGACTCTATTACTGGGCCTGTTCTCCAAAAGAGTTTCTGATCAAGACAGATTCCTAAAGCTAGATTAAGAGCAAAGTCTAAGGAACTGCAGAATAGGAGCTTGCAGGAAGAAAAAAAGGTTAAAAAAAGTCCCAAATGAACAACCTGAGACACAAAAGTGCATGTCATCCTCAAAAAGCGGCAGAAATAGAAGCTGCCTTGATTAGTGTTCTATTGCTGTGTAGAGACCACACAACCATGCAACACTAATAAAGAAAGTATCTGATTGGCCTTGCTTACAGTTTCAGAGGTTTAGTCCATTGCCATCATAGCAGGGAGTCTGACTGCATGCTGCAGACATGGTGCTGGAGAAGGACCTGAGAGTTCTACATCAGGACCCACAGGCACAGGAAGAGAGAGCCAATGGGCCTGGATTGAGATATGGAAATCTCAAAGCCCACCCCCAGTGACACACTTCCTCCAATAAGGCTACACATACCCCAAACAGGACACACCTCCTAATCCTTCTATGTAATGCCACTCCCTGATGACTTGGTATTCAAGTACATGAGGACCATTCTTCAGACCAGCACACAGGACCCTCTCTTCAGGTTCCCTCCAGTGTTCTTCACTTCCACTCCAGACTGTAAGCCTGATCCATGAGAGGCTTTGTAAAGTTCATCCTTCCCTCCATTTCTACAGAGCATCTTTTACACAGCCAGCATCCACACACCCAGGATGACAACAGCTGTGCAGACAAAGCCTGCCACACTATTCCACTGTCTGCTGATATCAAACCAAGGCATGATCACACAAACCTATTGGGAATAATAAAAACTGGTATTGTACCAGTTGCCTTTACCTGGGAGATGTGTATGCACTCGTGCACGCACGCACACACACACACATACACACACACACACACACACTCCAGAAAGAGAACCTATGACAGACCAAATTACCAACTGCACAAAGGTCCTTAGAGACCACTGGATTTAATTTGGGGTTGTTAACAGGGGTGTGGTGAAGAGTTACTTACAGGAGCTGGGATGGATGCACAGCAGCTGCCTCCCTGCAGAGCCCTCCTCAACACAGGCTGTGACTCAGGACAGCACAGCAGAAACTGCACAGCTTCTATGCCTAAGGCCAGGTCGGGGTCCTTCTCTGAAGCTGGTCAGGGTCTTCTCCTTCTACAGCCTCGATGGTCCTCTAAAACTTTAAGTTTCAACTTCTTCAGATGTAGGAAGTGTCTTATTTCCTGCTTCTGAGGAGCTTGCCCCTCCTCTGTAGAAAGTGCTGCTGTAGGAGGAAAGACTAGAAGCAACACAAGACTTGTCATCAAGGCAGAGGACTTTATTCCTCAGACAGATGAAAGATTAAATCAAGTCCCAGTGGTCAACTCTGCAGAATACCCACGTTATTGATTTCCAGTCTCTTCTTTGTTTATAATAAATGAGATTTTTCTTCATGTTCAAAGTGGCAGCAGCCAAAAGCTTGTTTATGCTTTAAGCTGTCTTCTGTTTCCTGAGGAAGACCTTCTTCCACAAAACCACTTCACAGGTTAACACTTCTGTCTCTAAGCAATGAAAAGAGCAGAAAGTAGGCCAGCTGTGTGCCTATAGGTGAGAACAGCTGCAGCCATGCAGAAGGTTAATGTCTGACTGCAAGACAAGGTATATTGCACAGGCAACTAGTTTTTAATGCAGACAGCTTCTCACTCAAATCTGTGGGTCATGACCCCTCTGGGGGTTGCACATCAGATACCCTGCATATTAGAGATTTACATCACAATTCATAACAGTAGCAAAATTACAGTTACATATTAACAATGGAACTAATTTTATTGTCAGGGTCACCACAACATACAAAACTGTATTAGAGGGTTACAACATTAGGAAGGTTGAGAGCCACAGGTCTAGAGCAGAGTGCTGTGTGTAGTGTGCTCATACATCAGGTAGCAGTACTTTATTTGTTCTCAGATTTGGATGTCTGAAGCTCCCAGTTTACTCTGGAGAATGACATGTCTTATGAGTGATACCAGAGATGACAAAAATTTAAACTTATAGGCCCACGGCTAGCCTACTTTCTGCTCTTTTTATTGGTTAGAGACAGAAGTGTTAACCTGTGAAGTGGTTTTGTGGAAGAAGGCCTTCCTCAGGAAACAGAAGACAGCTTAAAGCATAAACAAGCTTTTGGCTGCTGCCACTTTGAACATGAAGAAAAATCTCATTTATTATAAACAAAGAAGAGACTGGAAATCAATAATGTGGGTATTCTGCAGAGTTGACCACTGGGACTTGATTTACTCTTTCATCTCTCTGTGGGATAAAGTCCTCTGTCTTGATGACAAGTCTTGTGTTGCTTCTAGTCTTTCCTCCTACAGCAGCACTTTACTACAGAGGAGGGGCAAGCTCCTCAGAAGCAGGAAATAAGACACTTCCTACATCTGAAGAAGTTGAAACTTAAAAGTTTTAGAGGACCATCGAGGCTGTAGAAGGAGAAGACCCTGACCAGCTTGAGAGAAGGACCCCGACCTGTCCTTAGGCATAGAAGCTGTGCAGTTTCTGCTGTGCTGTCCTGAGTCACAGCCTGTGTTGAGGAGGGCTCTGCAGGGACGCAGCTGCTGTGCATCCATCCCAGCTCCTGTAAGTAACTCTTCACCACACCCCTGTTAACAACCCCAAATTAAATCCAGTGGTCTCTAAGGACCTTTGTGCAGTTGGTAATTTGGTCTGTCATAGGTTCTCTTTCTGGAGTGTGTGTGTGTGTGTGTGTGTGTGTGTGTGTGCACGAGTGCATACACATCTCCCAGGTAAAGGCAACTGGTACAATACCAGTTTTTATTATTCCCAATAGGTTTGTGTGATCATGCCTTGGTTTGATATCAGCAGACAGTGGAATAGTGTGGCAGGCTTTGTCTGCACAGCTGTTGTCATCCTGGGTGTGTGGATGCTGGCTGTGTAAAAGATGCTCTGTAGAAATGGAGGGAAGGATGAACTTTACAAAGCCTCTCATGAATCAGGCTTACAGTCTGGAGTGGAAGTGAAGAACACTGGAGGGAACCTGAAGAGAGGGTCCTGTGTGCTGGTCTGAAGAATGGTCCTCATGTACCTGAATGCCAAGTCATCAGGGAGTGGCATTACATAGAAGGATTAGGAGGTGTGTCCTGTTTGGGGTATGTGTAGCCTTGTTGGAGGAAGTGTGTCACTGGGGGTGGGCTTTGAGATTTCCATATCTCAATCCAGGCCCATTGGCTCTCTCTTCCTGTGCCTGTGGGTCCTGATGTAGAACTCTCAGGTCCTTCTCTAGCACTGCTGCATGCTGTCAGACTCCCTGCTATGATGGCAATGGACTAAACCTCTGAAACTGTAAGCAAGGCCCAATCAGATACTTACTTTATTAGTGTTGCATGGTTGTGTGGTCTCTACACAGCAATAGAACACTAATCAAGGCAGCTTTTATTTCTGCCGCTTTTTGAGGATGACATGCACTTTTGTGTCTCAGGTTGTTCATTTGGGCCTTTTTTTTTAACCTTTTTTTCTTCCTGCAAGCTCCTATTCTGCAGTTCCTTAGACTTTGCTCTTAATCTAGCTTTAAGAATCTGTCTTGATCAGAAACTCTTTTGGAGAACAGGCCCAGTAATAGAGTCCCCAGTGTGACGCTGGAGACATGGTCCATGATTGAACTATGTGTTGCACACCATCAACTCTCGAGTTACTTCTGCAGCTCGAACTCTGTGGCACACACAGCTGGTCTTCTAAGCTCTGGCTGGCTTCACTCCACTGCTGCTGCTGTTCTTAGAGGTCATCCAATGGGACTGGATCTCTGAAAAGCTTGGGTCTCCCACTACAACTGCACTTTGTCAGGTAGCCTATCCTGGGCTCTCTCTGTGGAGTCCAGTCCTGCTACACAGCACCTAGCTCCCATGATACCTTCAGACCTTTAGAACTAGCACAACCTGGGTGGTTCTTACACCACCAAGTTCAGCTGCTAGCACAAGATACAATCTTGGCCATGTCTGGAACACAGAGTGTTTGTTCTGACTCAGGAAACACTCTCCTGAAGACCTCACCTCTAAGATCTGGTATCTTTGTAATCACTGCTGATTTCTCAACTCCAGATGATCAGCTCTGAGTAACTGAGCAGAGCCAAGGACTCACGTTAGCACTTCTGGTACCTTGTGAATCACAGCTGATTTTTTCAACTGCAGCTACCCAGAACCATTGATTCTTAATTCAAATTTCCTAGTAGATTTGGCTGTTGTGGGGTTCATTCCACCAGTGACTTTGGGGTACCTAGGTTAGGGTTTTAGGGCCTTACTTCTTAAAAGGAGAGAGATGAGGACACGTGCTCTAAAGAGTTGTGAAGACCAGCTCAGGCAGCTTGAAGCAGTGTGTGGCTGGTTTTCAGCTCCCTTGGGTACAACAGAAGGATTTTGCAACTGGGTGTACCTTGTCCTGAACCTGGGAGTCTGTTTTCCCATAATACCCCTTAATAAATTGATAAGTATGTCTCTATCCTGTGGTTCTCATAACAACCTGCTTTCCCAGACTTCCCATCCAGACCTCCATTGTCTGCATTGCTCTCAACACTTCGTCTCCCCAGCTCCAGAGGAATGGCCCAGTGATCTCTCAACACTTGATGACTTTTCCAGCCCATACATCCAAAGTCCTTCTCCAATCCTCCCCAAACCCCTGTCCATGTCTTGCTACCACCTTGACTTCTTTAGGGTTACTGTTGTTGTAAAGAAACATCATGACCAAAGGAACCTGGGGAGGAAAGGGTTTATTTAGCTTCCATTTCAAAGTTGGTGTTCATCAGGTGAGGAAGTCAGGAAAGGACTCTACAGGGCAGGAATCTGGAGGCAGGAGCTGATGCAGAGGCCATGGCTGGGTGCTGCCTACTGGATTGTTCCTCATAGCGTGCTCAGCCTGCTTTCTTATAGAAAGGACTATGACCACGGGCTGGGCCATCTGCAAGTGATCTGCAATTAAGAAAAAGCCCCACAGGCTTTCCTACACTGATTTGATGGAAGTACTTTTAAACTGAGGTTCCCCCTTCTCAGATGACTTTAGCTATGTCAAGCTGAATAAAACTATCCAGCACATACCTTACATTTACCAGTTTTATTCATTATTCCTATATTACCGGGCATCTTTGTTAGGAGCACCTGTGAGTCCCTCTCACCAAGCTTCAATAGGACATTGCTACAAATGATGACTTAAGTGACCACTACTGTGCACGGTCATTAAAACAATGTGGTTGGGTTTTTTAATTTTTTAATTTTTATTTTTAGAGAACCTTGTTTTTTATTTTAATAATAGAACCTTGTTTTTTTATTTTAATAATACTTTTAAAATTCATTTAACATATAAAATCAAACATCATTTCAGCTTCTAAATATTCCCATACAAATACTATGTACAATCTAACTACATCTTGTTTTATAATTGCTAACATACAATGATCTACCTTCCCCAGTTTTTCTAATTGTATTAATAATCAATTCTTTCTCCACTAATGAAAAATCCATAATCATACAATATAGACACTTATGCATACTCACATTATTCTTACTCTTTTTTCTGTTTGGCTCCAATTATATTTCACTAGCCACAAAAACAATGTGTTTATAGAGTTATATCATTTTAGGATAGAGAACAGGCAGGTTTTATATTGTGAGACATTTAACTGTATTGTGAATTTTGGTGTAAGACCTGCCACTGTTTAATAATATTCAAACATTTATACACCTTTTTACAAAATTTATCAGAGTGGTAGAGAGATGGTTCAGTAGTTAAAAGCTCTTGCTGCTTTTGGAGAGGACCTGGGTTCAATTTCTAGTTCTCATATGCACCGGCAACTGCAGTTCCAGAGGATCCAGTGCCATTTTCGGGCGTCTGCAAGGTCCAGCAGGCACACACGTTACATACACATACACACAGGAAAATACTCACACATTAAAAGTAAAGACTAATCAATCTT
>CADCXT010004105.1:0-216848 GCA_902806775.1 Microtus agrestis
CAACTCTACAAATAAAGATAAATTTCTGTGGCATAAATTTGAATGAATTTATAAATGAATGAATGAATGAAATGGAGGAAACTTCCTTTTCCTAAGCCCTCAGATTGGATGCCCAAACTGTCATTGATGTATCTTTAATTCCTTCGAATGTTTTCTAAAGTGTCACAGGGGGTGAGAACAAAGGGACATGGATTGCACCCATGCTGGACGGGGACATGGGAACTGGGGTGGAGATCCTGCTGCGTTCTACGCGGGTGACTATTTCAGGCTCCAATCGGGTACCGTAGTTCCCGATCCGGAAGTCGTCTGCTGCCGGAAGTGACTCGCGGTTTGGCGCTCGCGGGAAACTCGTCTAGCTGGCGGGCGCACCGGTGCGACTCCAGCTGCCATGAGTCTCTGGGTGGACAAATACCGGCCGTGCTCCCTTGCCCGGCTGGACTATCACAAGGAACAGGCGGCACAGCTGCGCAACCTGGTGAGCAGACCGGGACGGCGGAGGCCGGCACTTTCCGCCGCTTCCTGAAAAGCCCGCGGAAGGGAGAAGGCGGGCGCTGCAGGGCTAGCGGGGACCCAAAGTGACAAGTGCCCCGGAGTGCTGTTTCTGCTGCCCGGGGTCCCTTGAGCTTGGGGTGCGGACCTGGCGGAGGCTGTAAACCCCGGTTGTAGGAAGGGCTGGGGCCGACAGGCTCTCCTGCTACAGGTAGCTAGATGGCGGGCTGATGGAGGGGACAGTGCCCTGCACCCTGTTCGTAGTTACTAGCCTCTTCGGAATCACACTTTCTGAAAACGAGGACTTATGTTTTAGTTGTCTTTTTGTTGTTGTTATAATGCGTGCAGCAATGTAAAAATCGAGCATTACACTTCCTGTCTATGCACACCGGTTTTCTTTACTTGTTTATATTTTTAGAGCAGGCATTTAATGTGCTATTCCTACGCGTTAACAAGTTTACTTTTAAAGTCTACATCTTCTCATCGGATCAAGCCCCCATAACCATAGTGCCCTTTAGTTTGGTGTCATTCTCTTACTGCTGTTTGATAACACACTCTTTCCCATAGCATCCCTTATGTGCAGTCTTCCTGTACGCCCCCCCCCCCAAAATGAACTTGCAAGGGAATCAGTGTACCCACTTCTTAGCAAGAGAATCATTTTGGGAACCCTGGCAAGACAAGCATCTGTCTCAGTTGCAGAGATCTGTTCCACATTCCCATCAGCTCTCATTTTTTGAAAGTGCTCTTCAGAGAGTTGCTGAGGGAGTTCCTGGCTTTAAGCATTTAGTGTTGTGCCTTGCATGTTCTGTGTTGTACGTGCATGTTAGCTTAAATTAGTGACCAGAGAAAGCAAACATTCCAGAGTTTGGTAAATTTTCTATTGGTGTTGGATAGTAAACAAAATACCTTAGTACTTTAGAAGTAGTTTGTTTAACCTGGAGCACCTGGGTTGACGAGAGTAAAATGCCTTATTCCTTCTTCCCTAGGTGCAGTGTGGTGACTTTCCTCACCTCCTAGTATATGGGCCATCAGGTGCTGGAAAAAAGACAAGAATTATGTGTATCCTACGAGAACTTTATGGTGTCGGGGTAGAAAAATTGAGAATTGAACATCAATCTATCACAGTAAGCATCTCTCGTCGGTGTTCTGTAGATGTTTCTGGCAAGGATTTTCAATTTTGGTTATGTATACACCCCTCCCCACTAATGGCTGCCTAGTGTGTGACTTAAATTGTGTGTGTGTGTGTAGGTGTAGTATGCATACATCAGTTGAAACAGGCATTCACAGTGTCAATGTGAAAATCCACAAAAGTAATTTGCTGTAGAACATGCATACTTTAAGTTGATACACGGTCATCATCTCACACCAGTTGTCTGAGAGGGATTGCAGAGACACATTATTAAACGGGAAGAGTAAAACAGGTGTGCATGAGATTCCCTCTTTCTATGCTATTATTTGCTGTGGAACATGAATATATTTTTCCTTTATCTGTGTGTTAACATGGGAGATTGTTCAGGTAGTTAGTGGTGATTGGTTATACATGAGAAAAAGAAGATAGCCTGTAAAAAAATGTTGAGCAGATTCTTGTTTCATTCACAGACTCCATCTAAAAAAAAAATTGAAATCAGCACCATTGCCAGTAACTACCACCTTGAAGTTAATCCCAGGTAAACTGCTACTAAATATTTTTAGAAAAGTAGTAGGAATTACAAGTTTAGTAAAAGTAGTTTACAGTCATTGTCCTCCAGCTTAGAGTTATTTTTTGAAATATTGGTGTACGTTTGGAAGCCTGGTCCACAGAGCAGATTAAAGTAAAGCTGGTTGCTTGACCCATAGCCTGGTGTTGGCCATGTGCTGTCACTGAAGTCCGCTCGCTCTGCAAAGCTCACAGTTTCCAGTTCCTTGCGTGAGTTCTGTTGAGCTATCCTGACTCTTTCAGTGTTGGTGAGCGTAAACAAAGCTGTCTAAAAAGTCAATCCTGTCTGGAATAAGTATCAGATACTGAATGTGGGCCACCATCCCTTGATATATTTTGTGTTTCGTTGTCTCTATTGGAGAATTATGTTAGGCAATGGCTATTGCCTGGATACCTACTAAGATAGAAGGTCCAAGTCCTGCTATCGGGGTTGGGGGACACTGGGGACCCATGTTACAGTATTAATTGGGAAAAGTGTCAGAGGTCCTTGGGGCAGCAACCACCACGGACCATGTCACCGAGGTGTCTCTGAAAAGACGGTGGAATGGAGGGAGTGGGAGGAGTCTTAAGCTCATGCTTGTGTGGATTTGGTGGCAGGCACTATGTATGCTCTACACACACTGTCTTCTTCAGTCCGTAGAGTAACTCTTACACAGTTCATCAAGGGAAAGATGGGGAATGGATCAAGTTATAAAACTAAGAGTGTTTGCTCTATAGGCTACTTGGGGACTATACCAACTTCATGCCTGGGAAAATGGTCACCAGTGTCCAGATGTTCTGGTCTAGCCATGACAAAGAGAGGAAAACTTAATGCTGTGTGGGTAATTGTAAAGTAAAATGGACAAATGAGATGTAACTAGGTCCTTCTGTAGTGAGTAAGGTAGTAGCAGGGGATTTGTTAAACTGTTAGTTTTCTCCTTGAGTAGTAATATTACTGTGAGAGCACACTGAATGCTTTCAGTGCTAATACGATTGCAGTTTGTTAACGAGCCTAAGATATCCCAATTTTAAAGGTTTATAATAGTAACTACATATTACTAGTTTCAAAAAAAATTTTAAGCACAAGATTGTACAATTATAGCCAAGCATGGTTGTATACTCAAGATGGTGATAAATTGAAAATTGAAAACCAACATGGACCACAAATCAAAATACCATATCTAAAACAAAAGAAAGGAAAACAAACTTCCTGAAATTTTTCATGTACTAACAGCTTAAGAGTAAGGGTGTAATACTTGGTAAGTATTTACAGCCATGTAATCGTCGTTCTCCTGTTGTATAGTGATGCAGGAAACAGCGATCGGGTCGTAATTCAGGAGATGCTGAAGACAGTGGCTCAGTCACAGCAGCTTGAAACCAGCTCACAAAGAGACTTCAAAGGTGAGTGGAGGAGGCTAGCCTCCTGTGAGGCTGCTGGGCACCAGCGCTCCTTCTTATTGGAGTTAAAAATGAATGTGTGCTGGGTACAGTGGCATTTGGGAGGCAGAGGCAGGAGGATCTCTGTAGTTCAAGGCCAGTGTGGTCTACATAGTGAGCTCCAGAGCAGCCGGGCTCCATAAAGAGACTGGTCTCGAAAGAAAGAAAGAAAGGAAGGAAGGAAGAAAAGAAAGAAAGAAAGAAAAGACAAATGAATGTGAGCCCCAGCCTCTGCATAAAGAGACTGGTCTCGAAAGGAACGAAGGAAGGAAGGAAGGAAAGAAAGAAAAGAAAAGACAAATGAATGTGAGCCCCAGCCTCTGCATAAAGAGACTGGTCTCAAAAGGAATGAAGGAAGGAAGGAAAGAAAAGAAAAGACAAATGAATGTGAGCCTCAGCCTCTGCTCGTGGTGTTTGCAGTCCTCTGCCTGTTTGACATTTCAGAAAAAGTACTGGGAACACACATCATTAAAAATAAGAAACAACGTGATTTCAAAATAGCTGGTTTGTGACCAAAACTTTCCGTTGTCAACTGTGAACAAAGAAAGTGAAAACCAGCTGTAACCCCATCTCCTGGACAGACATGACTGATGGCGACTTTTGCCTGCCAGTGTTTCTTATACACATGTAATGCTTATATATAAGACTTTGTGATGACAAAAATGTCGGCATTTGATGCGTTTCATGTATGTTGTCAAATTCTTCATCTGTGGGATAATGGAAATTTGTATTTCTCCAAAGCAGTTATCTAATCTGTATGTTGTTATTTTTTATCTTTGTTATTTTGGAGGAGAAAAGTCATTTTTTCTTTTGTATATATATTTATTGTTTGAATTATTCATAGTTACTTTTAGTCTATTTCTTTTGAATGTGTCTATGGTATGTGGCACCATGGTGTGATGTACAGTGCACATGGAGACTAGAGTCTTCCTGGCTCACGCCCTGTCTTCCTAGCTCACTCTTCAGTTTATCCTTGAGGTGGGGACTCTCACTGAACCTGGATACACTGATTTTGGCTCTACTGAAGAGCCTGTGAGCTCCAGGGATGCAGCTATGTTTGTTTCTCCAGCTCCGAGTTTTATGGCCATCTTTTTACATGGTTTCTGGAGCTGAACTCAGGTCTGAGTGGAGTGTACTCTTAGCAGGAAACGCCTTTGTTACTATAGAACCAACTACTTGCTCAATTCTCACTGTCAGGGTCCCATGTTCTCAGCCACAGATTGGGCCCTGTGGGGCCTGCTCCTCCTTATGGTTTCTGCATTCATACTGGCTGTGATCCCGTGTATTCTGTGGGCAGTCTGTGGTTTCACATTCTCACAGCTTGGACAAGTGTTGTGGATTCCTCTTTGTTGTGTCTTTGTCATTGTTCCCTTTATGCGAATGGGAATGGAGTTTGACTTACACATTGAGGTCGTTTTGTCTGTGTACACATTTAAACAGAATCCTCCTGCTATTGCTGCCCTTTGGAAACAGCTTGTTAATATAATAAAAAAATGCAAAGCTTGGATTCACCTCTGCCTATTCACAGTTCCTGAACCACCTAGGGCTGACTGGTCCTTGACTGCAGCCAGATGCAATTTTCTTGTACGTCCTCCCAGATTCTCCTGTTGACTGTACCCATTGGCTATGACTCTTGCATCAGAGATTTTCAAAGTATTAACAAATTCTTTGAGTTTATAGCATAGATCAGCACATCCTTGTCTTGCAACTTTGTTATGATAAAAGCTGAGATGAAGTGAGAAGTCCTAATTTAACTTCATTTTGACCAGGGTTTCTTATAACATTTAAAAAAATATGATTCTGCCCTTTGCGGAGGTGAAAGTAGAATATCAGCCATCTATTTAGGACGTCACACCTATTAATGAGGACACAGTAGAGGCAGATGGTGACTTAACGCTTGAGTGCCCTCCAGTTGAAGCTGGTTTGTTTCTTTTTGACCCAGTGGTATTATTGACAGAGGTGGACAAACTCACAAAGGATGCTCAGCATGCCTTGCGCAGAACTATGGAGAAGTACATGTCCACCTGCAGGCTGATCTTGTGTTGCAACTCCACATCTAAGGTGATCCCCCCGATTCGCAGTAGGTGCCTGGCAATTCGTGTGCCTGCTCCCAGCATTGATGACGTAAGTCATGTTAAGCTTTCCAGAAATATCTTGGCTCACGTTTTGTTTTCTAAAACATGGTGAAGCATAACAGACAGACCCAAAGGTCAGCCATTAGTAGGTGTACAGAGTGATGTGTTTACTGGTAAATACAAATATAAAACATGTTCTCTTGCATCTATCTTTTAACAAATGAGTGTTATGAATTCAGTGCATAAGGACTGATGAAGTATTTAATGTCTTCTACCTTAAGCTGATTTAGTTTGTCATAGGGGAAATGGGAGCATAGGGGACGTAGAGAACGTGAGAATCCCTGGTTCCTTTGTGGGAGTCAGTACACCGTTTTCCCTTTCATCTTTCTTTCTTCTTTCTTTCTTTCTTTTTTTTTTTTTTCCTTTCTTTCTTTCTTTATTTTTTTCCATTAACAGCTTTAACTGGGTGTGGGGCAATAGAACTATTCTTAGCACAATTATGGGTGTGGGGTTCCCTGCAGACTCGCCAGGGTGATGGTTCCTGTAATGATTTTTAGGGGGAAACGGCTCCCAACAGATCCCCCTTTCTCTTTTATAAAGGCAGGTAGTTATTACGTGGAGAGCACCAGTCAGAGTCAACCATGGTATCAGATCTAAAGGAGAAGGGACTGAGATAAGGAGAGACCCTCCTCTTGAGTGGTGAAGCAATTTACCTCTCCTGGGAACAGAGGGGTGCCTGATGTCCCTTTCATCTTAACAGCTGTCAATAACATGTACTAGTTTCTCCCAGTAGACAGCGCTCACCATAATAGACAGTGAAGACTGTGTACAGCAGCAGCACGTGGCGTCCTACAGGACGCAGCAGCACTGTGAAAGGCTCCACAGCGATGCAGACAGACGTTAGACATTGGCTCATGTATTTTCGTCTTTGTTGATTTGTCTTCCAGATTTGCAGTGTGTTATCCAGTGTCTGCAAGAAGGAGGGTCTAGTTCTTCCTTCGAAGCTGGCTCATAGGCTGGCAGAGAAGTCCTGCAGGAACCTCAGGAAAGCCTTACTGATGTGTGAAGCTTGCAGAGTGCAGCAGTGAGTGGGGCCGTCACACAGGGAGCATCTGGAGCATGGCGATGTGGTGTTAATTTATTTTCTCTTGTGTCATAGATACCCTTTTACTGAAGACCAAGAAATCCCCGAGACAGACTGGGAGGTGTATCTGAGGGAGACTGCAAATGCTATCGTCAGTCAGCAGACTCCACAGAGGTAACAGCATGAGGGAGGCACAGACACCATGATGTTTACAAGTATAATTCTCAAGTCTCATTTGAAAAGGGAAAAAATTGCATGTAAGACCTGAAATATAGTGATCCTAAGTAGGTAGTGTGTATAGTTTATGCTTTTCTTCAATAGGTTAACATGTAAAATTGAACTTAATTCATCTCTTTTCCACCCCAGAAAGTAGCTTAGTTTTATTGCACAGCATAAAGTGCCTAGTGTGCTCAGGCTGAAAGAACAATTGTCATTGTTGTAATTGCTTTGTAATTGATGCGGAATATGCTAGAAAGACACTGAGCTTCCAGCTTGAGAGCTAATTTAGCCAAATGTTTCTCTCATGGAGATACTGTTTGTTGTCCTGCCAAGGGCACTTGTGCTTTGGTACAGAGATCAAAGAGATTGTACAATATGGGTCCAGAACTGCAAGACACTGCTCATGCCCAAGGACAGGATCTATGGTGAGAAATACGAAGTACTTAGAAAGCATCGTTGTGCCACACTCTAAAGTTGTTTCCTTTCGCGTCTGTGGGTTTGTTACTCAGTAGTGGACAGGACTGAAAAGTCTCAGCCAGCAGTTGTTTGGTTTATGGCAGCTTAACTAACACAGGCTCCATAGCTCTGGATAAACATGACAGTTTTGAGTCCCCTGCTGTTGCAGTGCGCATTTCCTCAGCCTCACTCAAGCGCAGCCTCATCCTTGCCCGTCACAGCTGAGAAGCAAGCCGCCTTGAGCCCTAGGGGGAGTAGATCATTTTTAGGGTGCAGAATAGACTTGAGTGCAGCCATGAGAGCCTGAGCGTCCCTGGTTTAGATGAAAACAGTGGTGAGAGGAGTGTGTGTTTCTAGGTAGCTATCTGATGAGTTAGGGTTCGGATGACTCTTCTGTCAGTTAGTGCAGGTGGTTAGTGAGACCTTGTGCTGCTGCTGTGTTGTACTCCATGTGTGACAAAGAGAGGAGTTTGAACCTGTGCTTTTAAGAGAGAACTTCTAAATCCCTGTCTTGATTCACCTGCACTGGAGCATCCGCAGTAGCTTATTCAGAACCCTGGACAGTTGTTTTTTTCTTGGTAACGCATTGTAGAAAGACAAAGACAGTTGTTTTCTGAGTTTAGGGAATATCGTTATTTATTCTTGTTCTGACATGCAGTATGTGCATTTCCGTCCCACCCTCCTGAAAATGCCATGAGGGGAGCCTGAGTTAGGGACTCGGGTTTGCACTCGTATTGGCTTATCCTGGTTGTGGTTATCCGGGAGCTCTGCCTGTCCCTTCTGTGAAGGTCAGCTTTGTGTCCCTGCTGTAGTTTATAGACTAGGTTCATACTTCATGCTGACATTACCTCATCTCTTGTGTGATCAACTGGAGACAGGCCAGTCTTCTCACAGCCTCTCTGTAGATACTTTAAGCATAAAATTCTAAGCTGCATAAACAGTACTTGATTCATCAGTAAAGTGAGTGTATTTAGTTTCTGGTGTGAACGAGCTCAAGTTCCACATTTCAAGTTCTTGATTTCTGTTTTTTCTTAATTTTTATTACTCTGCATGTTTTTGTGTATGTACGTGCATGTTTGTATGTGTGCATGTTTGCGTGTGTTTATACACGTGCACTTGCTCGTAAGTGCAAACAGCTGTGAGTGTGTCTCTGTAGAGATCAGAGGATGGCTTTTGGGAGTCATTTTGACCCTTCACCGTGGGTTCTGGGCGATCAGACTAAGGTTATTAGGTTTGTAAAACAAGCAGATTACCCAGCAATCCATCTCTCAGGCCCCGGAAGTCTAGATTTCCCTTCAGCACTATCGTGAGTGATACAATGAGGAGCCCTTATTATAAACACCTACTGTTAAAAAGTATGGAAAAAAAACTTACAGAAAATGAACTGGTCCTTGGCCCTGGTGGATTATCCTAGGAAGCTGAGGCAGAAAGAGTGCTACCAATTCAAAGCTGGCATGAGCTACATGAGGCCCAGGCCAATTGGGCTACAGAATGAGACTGTTTGAGAAGACACTGAAGTGGGTGTACTGGGGCTGTCTCTCATTGGTACAGCACAAGTCAGGCAGCTTCTGTCCACAGCTAGGTGATAAATCAAGTAAGAAACTTGACCTTACCAGCTGGGTCATTAAAATTGTTCCTTCTTTTTTTATCACATAGTGGCAATTTCTTTGTCTTTCGTAGGCTCCTTGAAGTCCGCGGGAGGCTCTATGAGCTTCTCACTCACTGTATTCCTCCTGAGATGATAATGAAGGTAAGTGGCCCTGTTTGACATCTTGAACATTCCTAGCTATAACCTGACACCAGTCCTGTGATCACAGCGCTTTTGTAATGCTAAGGTACATCATCATCAGTTTTAGCATTTCAGTAATTCTACAGATGTATTCTTCCTGTGTGCCAGGCACCCTTAGGGGACCACAGAAGACGGGAGGGAAGACCTCAGTTGTGATGCTGTGTTCATGGGGGTGACATGGGAGACAAGTGAAGAATATTTCATAATGCTTTGAGTCTTTAAAGGAAGGAAAATGAAATAATGATAATAACAGAGCAGAGTTATGCACAGCCATGGTCAGCTGCTCAGGGAAAGGTTTTTTCCAGCTGACACTCAGCACTAAGGATGGAACTGTATAAGTGGTTGGGAAACAGATGTTCCAGGAAAGACGTGGTGTACATGGAGAAAAGAGGCCGAGGATGTAGGTCCAGTCTAGACTTTGTAGGATCACTCTGCTGGCCACTTAGCTAAATTTACTGATTTCAGGTATTAGGGAATTTGCAGTTTGATTCTATTGAAATTGCCCAGTAATGTGAACAAACTCACATGATACAGAGTACAAGGTCGTCCTCTATATATAGGTGTTATTAATGCTTTGAATAGACTTGTTCCTTTCACCTAGCAACAAGTGCTGAGTGCATGTGTGTATGTGTGCGTGTGTGTGTGTTTAGTAGTGTGTAGTCTGTTCACTGTACTGAGTCTTCATTCAACAGCATAGGCTAGATGACCTTGTCAGTTTGTTGAAGATGGCCTTTATTGGTGCAACTTTGGATTGCCTATATTATTAATGTAATGAATATGACAATAACTGCCTTGGTACTTAGGTCCTAGCACCCTTGTGCAACTGCACAGAGCTGCTCTCAACTTATGAGGGCTTTTTCTTTTTTTTTTTTCTGATAAACCCATAATAAGTTGAACATGTCATGCAAATGACGTAGCCAGATCTCGTGGCCACTTGGATGAGGTAGAAGGATCTCTTGAGCACATCAGCCTGGGCCACAGTGAGCCCTTGTCTGAAAGAACAGAAGAGCATTTAGTGCATCTGACTTACCCCTCAGACAGCACAGGTCAGTGATAATGTGCTGTAGATATGGACTGTCGCCATCATGATCATGTGACTGGTGTGATTCCTTACATGGCGCCACGGTCTCAAGAGAATGTTATACTGCATATCTCTAGCCCGGAAAAAGATCAAAATCCAAAATACAATTTACTTTTTTAACCATTTTTTAAATTTTTTGAGATTATAATTACTCCTTTTCTCTTTCCTCTCTCCAAGCCCTCCCCATACCCTTTTTCTTCCTTCTTCTTACTGTCTTTAAAATTCAAGGCTTCTTTTTTATTAATTGTTTACACATACACACACACACAGATTTGGGTGCGTGTGTGTATTCTTAAAGACATATGTACAACTTGCTCAGTCTGTATAATGTCAGTTTTATCAAGATACACTTTCTTGTGCATCTGTCTTCTGCGTCATCAATAAAGCTAACAAAGCAAAAGGAAACAAATGATCCATTAATTCAGACTGTTGCAAGGGACTTTCTGTGTTTGGAATTTGGAAGATAAGCGCCAGGTTTTATTGTATACATGGTGTTTTTGGCTTTGTTGAAAACTGCTGATTCATACAAAAAAGTACTAGATATATACACATATGTGTATATACATACATGTAAGTATATATGCCTACATATGGACATAAAAACTACATTAAAGCTTTACCTTTAAGAGGGAGAGGCGTAAGCATGTTTGGCTATTTTTCCCCCAGACTGCTTTTTAAGTCTCCCTTCCTCCTGTAGGGCCTGCTCTCAGAGCTCTTACACAACTGTGATGGGCAGCTGAAAGGGGAGGTGGCACAGATGGCAGCCTATTATGAGCATCGACTGCAGCTGGGCAGCAAAGCCATTTATCACTTGGAGGCGTTTGTGGCCAAATTTATGGCCCTTTATAAGAAGTTCATGGAGGACGGACTGGAAGGCATGGTTTTCTGATGCAGCCAGCGGCTCCTCCAAGTGCCTCAGAAGTCGCATTTGTGCAGATTTGCTCTGGGACTGTGGGTACAATAAACTTCTTTCTTTACTAAATTGTTATTGTGGGGTTTTTGTTTTTAAATGAATCCTTTCTGAGCTATTAATCATTTTTATTCATTATTTTTATATGTAAGGGTGTTTTGCCTGCTTGTGTATGTATGCTTGTGTACCATGTTCATAATTGCTGCCAGAAGAGGGTGCTGGAGCCCCTGGGACCTGAGTTACAGATGTTTGTGAGGTGCTGGGTATTGAACGTGGTCCTCTGCAAGAACAAGTGACTTTTGGCCACTAAGCCATTTCTCCAGCTGCTGAACTATAAAAGACTTGCACAGCCTCTATGATCTTGCCCTTAGTGTTGTGGTGTACTGGGAATCCTGTTTTTTTTTTTTTTTTAATTTTTTTAAAGGGTATAAATATAGAGGGTGAACACTGAAATTTCCAGATTCCTGTGCTGCTTTACAAGGAAATACCCAGAAATTGTTGTACAGAGTTCACATAAGCCACGGGACCTCTGTAGAAAATGTAACCATGGCTACATGAGTTTTGCCAGCTGCCAGTCTTTCCTCCTGGAAGCCTTTTTTATGTTAATCTATGGAATTTCTAGCTTCAAACTAGACTCTGCAGAGGTGACTCATTTCTCTTAGACTGTCTGAGAAAGTCTAAGAGTTTTGATCAGGAGAATAATGTAACACATTGGAACAAAGATCCATCCTAGGAGTCCCACACTGGAGGATGGAGAACCTCCACAACCACCATGACCTTAGCCTCAGTGGTGTGGTAGACAGGAGGGATAGGGACCCAGACACTGCAGAAAGCCAGCATGCTTAAGCCCCAAGGGGAAACACAGGCACCAGGAGAGCCTATCCAAGTCATGGAACCAATGTAAGTGTTACAGCTCTGTAGGGAATGTATCATGGCAATTGTGAGCCTTGGAATACCACAAAGTTATACTGCGTAACAAATCTCACACAAGAGATTTATCAGAAGGGAAAAACCCAGGAAGGCAGCTGCCTCTGCTTGGGCAAGAAGCAGAAGCAAATTGAACAGACGATAGGGTTTATATATTTTCTTGGGGAGGGGAACAGAGCTTTCTAGGACAGAGATTTCAAAGGTGGGGATTTGTGGGATTTCAAGTCCTGAGCTTGGGTGGACTTTTTACTCTGTATGGTAAGGAATGGGTCTAGCCATTAGGGCAATTAAAGTGTTCTGTGGGTGGTATCTGGTGGTTGGAGGTTCTCATAGGAGGGACTTGGTGACTCATGTGCCTTGAAAGGCTTACAGTAGGTACCAAAAGAAATATTTATTTGTATTCTTCTCATAATGTTCATTATAGACTACTGAGTGGGGAACATTTGACAAGAATTTAGCTACTTCTCATTGTTGCTAAAATCACTGATAAAATTATAGACCATCATCCACTCTAATCAGAGCCCAAATGTAGTTGGTGGAGTCAAGGGGCAGAGAAAGTGAAGCTTCATTTCATATGTTGGTCACAGACTACATTGCATGGTTGGTAATACCATGCACAGACCCTGAGCCTGTTAACCATTGTTAACCATTCATCAAGGATGCTGGATTAAGCCCCTGGATCTCATTCAAAGGTAAATTTGGGTCTAGGTGTTCTGGGACACAAACTCCTTGATGGACACACATGAACTCATTAGGGAAATTCGCACTTGAGTTGTGACATCACCTCTCAACGCAGCCTTTAGGACAATTGTTTTTATGGTTGAAGAAGGACTTATCCACTTAACAACCGAGAGAACCTCGAACGAAAACAGTGAGCAGGAACCAGGGAACCATCACCAACTCCAGAAGAAAATTGATAAGGTCCATTATAGACAAAGGTGCCTTACAAACACATAAAAACTATTTGGCCCACTGTATAACTTGGATTGTTAACACATATTACCTACACTGTGGCAAGATTGCGTAGTTAAAGCAAATCTCTCAAACATTGATTTCCTGAAACATTATTGAGCACCTGTTCTTAGGCCTGGTTCACAGATGTTTACCACTTGTTTGTCCTGTGGTCTCATCAAGTTAGCTTTAGTTTGTTTTTATAGCTAGTGACAAAGCTTGTGTCCATTGCGTTATGTAACCTTTAAAAGAATGGAAAATGGGGAAAATCCAATTTAGATTATTTTAAAATATTTTTTCAGATAATTTGACTTAGTCTAAAATTTAAATCCAACTTTCTTCTAATACAATATTTTGCAAAAAAGAGAACAAAATAAACATTTAAAATTTTTGGTTGTCAGTTTTGGAAGTATTTTTTTAAAAATATTTATTTATTTATTACGTATACAATATTCTGTCTGTGTGAATGCCTGCAGGCCAGAAGAGGGCACCAGACCGCATTACAGATGGTTGTGAGCCACTGTGTGGTTGCTGGGAATTGAACTCAGGACCTTTGGAAGAGCGAGCAATGCTCTTAACCTCTGAGCCATCTCCAGCCCCAGTTTTGGAAGTATTTACAAGAATAAATGGAGAACAGAATTTAATAGCATATTGGATTTCTATAAATTTCATGCTAAGAATTACAGCTACAGACTGTTAAGGTTGTTTTAAATTGTTTTCAGGTTTAGTGTTCCACATGTATTCTAGCTGAGTGTCTGACATCCTTTTTTTTCCCCTCATTGTATAGACTCAGGCAGATAGAGGGATGTGTGGGGAGGTGAGTGGCAGATTGGGTGGATGGGTGGATAGGTAAGTAAATGGATGTATAGATGGATGAATTGATAGATGGATGAGTGGATGGATGGGTGATAGATGGGTGGGTAGGCAAGTGCATGGGTGAATGGATGAGGGGATGGATGGATGGGTGATGGATGGATACATGAAGACACGAATGCATGGGTGGGTGGTGGATAGAAGATGTGTAAGTTTGCACATCACTGTACCACAGAAGGCAGATCAGTGCACAAACCATGAACTTCACTACTTAGATCTTATTCACTAAAATATTGTTAGAAGATGGATGTTTTCATCCCTGTACATTCTTAACACATCAAAATTATTATGAGCATAGGATGATGAGGGGTGTGAATGCTGTGTAATATTTACTGAAATATGCAACACTTTTGAATCTGTTACAAACTGGGGGGAATATATCAGAGTAGCAAGGAGCTTTTTATTTTGAAGGAGAGTATCTGTTATCTTTCAGTATCATCGATGCAGTTGTGAATTGACTCTAAAGTATTAAAAACTGTCAAGCAGTTCAGGAGTCATATCTAAATAAAACCACACGTGTGTCTAGATGCTTTGCTTATTTACGGCGCCACTGTTAACTCCTCAGGGAGAGAAGCAAGACACGCAGGGTCTCTAGCTGACGTTTTCCTTGGGAGACTGGGCGCTCCACTGCCATGTGTTCTGAATTTCTGTGTGACCACAGGTCCTGGGGGATTCTGTGAATGCATTGGGGAAGCACTAGTGTAGGTCAACACCTTGCTGGAAACGGAACAACACGATCGTTGGGTAGAGAGACCAGGACAACGAGGGCCCTAGCGTGTTTAGTCTCCGTGATAATCATGAATACTCTGTGACACTTGTGGTACTGAGGTATTTTTACTGCTTAAATTCTTCCCATTTCACCTGGAGAAACCGGAGGAAAGGCACATTATTGACTGGGCCTTGAAGTTCCAATGAGTTACCTCATGGTCACAAAGTGTTGAGCCCAGCACAGAAGACAGGAATGAATGACTATGAAGGGGGCTACAGATGCCCTAAGACAATTTGATGCTGGCCTGGCGCCATTCCATCCTCTGCAGTTGTTGAAATCCACCCGTTGATTGGTCATTCAAAGGCTTGGAGGAAGGTATAGCTTCATTCTGAGGTCGTTTAATCACAGTATATACGATGAGAAATTATCAAGATGTTATGGATTAGTCTGATAATTGAGCTTTAAGGAGATAGCTCAGTTGATACAATACTTAACAAGCAAACATGAGGGCCAAAGTTTGATTTCCGGAGTCCACATTAAAATAAGCGAAAGCCTAATTTGGGCCTATGCAGGCTTCCCCACTACCAGTCCAGAGTGAGTGAGCTCTCACTAGCTCAGATCAGCTGCTTCTGTGGGTATCACCATCATGGTCTTTATCCCTTTGCATGTGGGAGTCAGTGATACCAGAATTCACCCCTAGTGTCTGAGCTGTTGTCTAGGAGCACAGTCTTTTTGGAGGGATTCCTTGCTCAGCCTAGATGTAGGGGGGGAGCTTTGGTCATGTCTGGAAGTGAAGTTTCAGACTTTGTTGACTCCCCATGGGAAGCCTTACCCTTTCTGAGAGTAGATGGTGGGAGTTGGTGGGGGAAGTGGGAGGAGGAGAGGGAGTGGGAACAGGGATAGCTATGTAAGATGAGAAAAAAAATTGTATTAGGAAAATCTTAATAAAAAAATAAGCAAAAGTTGGACTTGGTGGTGGAGAGGGAACAAAGTTAAGTGACTCTTTGGGGCTCACTAGCCAGCCAGCCAGCCATAGGCAGCCCCAGGTCAGTGGGGTATCTTGCCCCCCAAAATGGCACCTGAGAAATTACACCTGAAGTTGGCCATGGCCCACACATGCACACATGCACATACCCAGGGTTGCGCGCGCGCACATACACATGCACACAGTAAAATAAAAAAAATCTCACTTTAATTCCAGCAGTCAGAAAACAGAGTCAGGCGGATCTCTTGAGTTGTAGGTCAGCCTGGACTACCCGGGAGTGAGTTTCAGGACAGCCAGAACTGCATAGAGAAACCCCATCTCAAAAGAAAACAACATAAAAATCAATTAATAATGTTTCACAGATTTGTTTTAGGCGTTTGGCTATTTAGGAATTATCGTTTGTCTATCTGTTGTTGAGGTGTTTGAAATGAGTACTTTATAAGCACCTGCTTTAATATCTTATGTCTCTGGGGCTAGCAATGGGTGGAGTGATCTGTCTGAACTTTATATATTTTGCACAAGTTTATAGGGTTATGTGTAAGCTAAATATATGCTAAGAAATCAGTAAGTGCTATTTTATGAATATTTAAAAATCTACATTATACCTGGACTCCCAACATACAAAGTGGCCAGTAAAGTTTTTTTGGACATGTCTGCTATTCCTCATCTTTCAGAGAGAAAAACCTGCCATTCAGGTTGTCCTCTCTATATTTATCTGCTCACCTTGACAAAACAAGTAGTGTGCTCTTATATATATGAGATGCAATTTTTAGATTAAGAAAAGTCTGCCTGTCACCAGCACCAAATGTGTAAGTGTCCCAAATGGATCACAAATCTGTAAGCTCTAACAGTGTGCGCTCCAATCAGTGCCCTTAAATAATTGAGAAGGGACAGAACACCTAAGGTGGGAATCTGCAGTTTTCCCTAAGTGTTTGCTCTTAGGGGCTGGAGAGATGGCTTAGTGGTTTAGAACCCTGGCTGTTCTTCTAAGGACCCAGGTTTGGTTTCTAGCATCTACATGGAAGCGCACAATCCTCTATAACTCCAGTTGCTTCAATCAAAAGAGAATCTTTCTGGGCAACTCTTACCTGTTATCTTCCTTAGGTTTCTATCGCTGTGATAAAACACTTACCAAAAACATATTGGGGAGGAAAGGGTTTATTTGATTTCTCCCCATCCCAATCAATCCTGAGAGTTGTCAGGACAGGAACTCAAGGCAGGAATTCAAGCAGCAGCCTTGAAAGAGTGCTGCTTACTGGCTTGCTCCACATGGCTTGCTTTCCTTGTTTTCTTTTGCAACCCAAGTTTATGTGCCCAGGGATGGCACCTCCTCAGTGAGCTGGGTCCTACAATATGATCCATTAATCAAGAAAATGAACCACGGACTTGCCTAAAGGACAACCTGACGGAGATGCTTTCTCAGTCAAGGTTCCCTCTTCCCAGATGACCTTGGCTATATCAAGTTGACAAAAAAGCTAACCAGCGCAGATGTCATTCAGTACGTGAGAAGCTGAGACAGAGAATGTTAAGGTTTTTGAAGTCAGCCTGTACTCCATTGCTAGATCCAGTCTCCAAGCCAACAACAAAGATGGGGTCACTAGTGCTGGCCCTGATGAACAACTAAAACCAAGGGTGCATAGAAAAATGATTCTTGGGCATGATTGCCAGGCATGGCCTTGAATGTGCTCTAATCCCCTAACCTTGGTTCCTGTTTGGGTTCTTTGTTACTTGTTTTGGAAATAGGCCTTTTCACTTCAAGATTGAGCAGTATATAGGAAGACTGGGGTAATATAACTGTCCTGGAAACAATGAAGATATTCCAAAGAGACACTGTGTCCCTCCCTTTGGATGCTGGGAAATTGAAGCTACAAACTTAATAATTGGATTTCCTCCAGGAATTCCTTGCAGGCAAAGAAAGAAGAGGCAGAAGTCTGGTACTGAATGGAGAAAAAACTTGGCTGTCAGAAAAAGATTCCGAGAGTTCTGGTCACTTGCTGGAGACACTGGAGCAGAGTGAGCAATGGCTCAGGGGTGGGTGCCACCACACCTTGATCAGGACTGCTTGGTTTTGCACACTTCTTTATATTAAAAGCTAAACTCATGCCAGGACCCTAAGTAGGGTGTCACTGGACCCAATATGTGTTCCCCATTCCCAATGTGGCCACTTGGACTAAATCTTTCTTTGCTCTTTGTTTCTGTATGTTGGTTTTGGAACAGGATTTCTCTTTATGTAAACTGGCTGTCATAGAAATCACTCTACTGATAGATCAGGCTGGCCTTAAACTCACAAGCATCCACATGCTGGGATTAAAGGTGTGCACCACCCAGTCTTTGTCTGCTCTTCACTGTTATCTACCAGGCTTATGGAGGATGGGTGGCCAAAGTCTAGGTTTTTAGGGGTGCCAGAGTCTGGGCTCTGGCTCGAACAACCCCTGGGTGCGTCCCTGCCTATATGCTATCCTATGAATAACTCAGGCAGATGTCTGGGAGACAGGAGCAGAATTTTGGGGAGCTGGGGTGTCAGGAGGCAAGCAGTTGTGGGTCTGGCTGGTGGAGTGCTGGGCTGAGAAATCCTCAACACTCCTGAGATGCACAAACAGGCTCCCATGGTTTATCTGGGCAAAAGAGGAGGACTCAAAGCAGTATTTATTTATTTATTTTATTGAGACAGGGTTTCTCTGTAGCTTTGGAGCCTGTCCTGGAACTAGCTCTTGGAGACCAGGTTGGCCTTGGACTCACAGAGATATGCCTGCCTCTGTCTCCCTGAGTGTTGGGATTAAAGGCATGTGTGGCCAGCACCACCTGGCTACCAGCCCACCCTTTTAAAGTTAATGCGATCTCCATATGAACACAGGTTGAAAAGGGGTTGTTAAGCAGGGCCACCAAGAATAAAAGGGCCTTGGCTCTCCTTGAACATTGGACAAACCTCAGCATTCCTAGATAAGCTAAAGCTACCTGGAAATCTGCCTTTGAAGAACTTATATCAATCATACCACCACCCTCTGAGCCCCAGAAAAGTAATTGCCAGTCCCGATATGGCCCAGACTTCTGTACGAGGTGTGGGGAGGTACCTTTCTCAGATGCACGGGCCCCTTGCTCTTCAGAGAATCAAATAAATGGAAAGCTTCGCTATATGATTTTATTTTAACAGCCTATCAAGGACATAAAGCTATGAGTGAAGCCCTGCCCAATCCTGTTGTATTTAGTTCACCTCAGTAGCTACCTGCATTCCTATTCCTATTTGAAATTTCACTGAGATGCCATCAAACAGGGCTTCCTTGTGTTTCCGTGGAGGACCACTGTCCTCTAGTTTCCAGATGATGAAGAATAATATCCTTGGAAAAAAGGCTGACAAGCACTCAATGAATATCCTCCCCATGGTGCTGGGAGAGAATTTGTGCAATTTCTTAGAAACACAATTTATCAAACCCCAATGAAAAATGAGAACATGTGTGCCGCAGACAAAGCAATTCAGATTCTAGAAGTATATCCAAAGCAGGCTGGAGTTTTCTAAATCTGGTGACAAGAACATTTCTTCCAGAACTGTCTACCCTCTATGAACAGATTGACTGTGTTTCTCTTTATTGAAGCTACTGGGCTTTTGGCACTGCCCAGAAGCACATCTGACTTCTAAGGCCTTCTGCTGGGTCACCACCACCATGCTGTGGGGAAGCCAGATCCCAGATGTCCCAACTGGTAGCTAGCAGCTAGCGTAGCATCCCTTGGCAGACCTGTGTCAGCAAGTCTTCAGACACTTGAGACGTCTGCATCCTGGGATACAGCTCCACCCATTCCCCTGACCTGTCACCAAAGCAGCACAGCTGTAGCCAAAATAATTGTGGCCATCAAGTTAGGCTGTCAATATTTGATGTTTTTGGTACAATAGTTTAATAGGACAGAAATGAATGGCACTACCAAGTTGTACAAATAACCCAGCTGGAAACTTTTACTGGGTAGCACTGAAAACTGATCATGGTTTCTACAGTGGCTACTCTATGATCACAAAGAGAATAAAAACAGACTAGAGAGATGGCTCAGAGGTTAAGAGCACTGGCTGCTCTTGTAGAGGACCAGGTTCAATTCCCAGCACTGACATGGCAACTCACAATCACCCATAACCCCAGATCCAAGGGAGTCAGCACCCTTTTCCAGCTTCCATGGGCCCTGCACACATGCACTGCATAGAAACATGCACTCATACATGTAAAATAATGAGATAACTTTTAAAGGAAGTAAAACATTTTTAATTATGTAAATGTTCATTGTGCATGCTAATGTGTAACATGAGGATATTGTCATAAATACATTTTTTATAACAGAGATAATATTTTTTTGATGTTTTTGAGACAGGGTTTTGGCCTAGTTTTAGAGCCCGTTCTGGAACTAAACCAAACTGGCCTCAGACTCACAGAGATCCGCCTGCCTCTGCCTCCCGAGTGCTGGGATTAAAGGTGTGCACCACCACCACCCAGTAACAGAGATAATTTTTTTTTATTTATTTTATTTTTCTCCATTAACAGCTTCAACTGGGTGTGGGGCAACAGAACCAATCCCAGTACAACCATGGGTGTGGGGTTCCCCACAGTCTCCCCAGGGCGATGGTTCCTGCAATGATCTCTAGGGGGAAACAGCTCCCAACAGATCCCCCCCCTCCCATACAAAGGCAGGCAGCTATCACGTGGAGAGCACCAGTCAGAGTCAACCATGGTGTCAGAGCAAAGGAGAAGGGACTAAGACAAGGAGAGACCCTCCTCTCGAGTGGTGAAGCAATCCCTCTCTCCTGGGAACAGAGGGGTGCCCGATGACTCCTAGGTCGAGTGGGGACCAGGCCTTCTTTTTTCCCCTTACCCTTCCTAGGGTTCCCAGGGCCCTGCCTTAGGTTGGGGGATTATCCTGCCATAAGTCGCCCGTCCTTGGAGCTCCTCAAATAAAAGGCATCTAGCAGGATTAAAGTAAGCAGATCACAGGGCACCCTGTCTTAGGCCATGTGGAGAGCGTCCTCATACCTGAACCATGCCATGTTGAGCCGGTTTCTACAACCTCAACAGAGATAATTTTTAAAGAAAGTAAAAGATCTTTAATTATGTAAAAGTTCATTGTGTATGCTAATGTGTAACATGAGCATATTGCCATATAAATACATCTTTACATTGAGCATGTCTCCTCCCATATATCCTATTCCCATAAGTCCCTCCGAACACCATTGGTCCTCTTTCACTCCCTATATATTTCATGCCAATTATACCAAAGTACATTTATATTTCTATAAAATCTAGGAACCACAAACTTACTCCCTTTTTCTTCCTTCTTGTTTTGCATTGAATTTTTAAGTCATTTTTCCTTCAGCCAACTTGAAACTTAAATATGAATGAATTTTAACTTCTCATTGAAGAATGAAGATATGGGAACTTTTACCAAAGTCTTAAAGTTAGTACATACTTTTCCCTTGGGGTAAGAAATGTTCTGAGAGGTGTTAACACCCTGCAAATGAGAATTCAGACATCAATGTCTAGGGATGCAGAAGAGGAACACTGTTGCCTGTGGAAGCCCAAAGGGAGTAAATACTAGAATGCACAGAAAAGGAGAGGAACCCAGCCTGGTCCTCTAAGTGAAAGGCAGTAGACATGAGTGCATAGTTTGCTTCTGTCTGTTACCCTAACACTAACTTAAACCTAGATAACCCTAAGGCCCACCTAAGCATGGAGCTTTCTATGCAGACATACTCCTGGCCATTTGTAAGAGGATCATCTGGGTGCTCTTGGGAGAGTGTAGGTGTGAGGACATGGGCATGTGTCACCTCTGGTACAGTGGTGTAGGGATCGCAGGCATAGAGTGCCTGTGATCATACCCACATGATGACATACTGTATGATGACATACTGTGAAACCAACACTAAACAATCTACAGGGTCAGGACAGTGGGAAGACCCTAAGAGAAAATTACTTTTTCCTGGGACCCATGTGGTACGGATAGAATGGTTTGGTGAGGGTCTGGCTGAAGCCAGGCTTCTCAGATTAGTGTGTGGCATGAGCATATGGATGCCACTGAGTCCCATTGTACACAGGGAAAGGCAGAAGGAGAGAAGCTGGCAGTCCTGGTCAGTCCTAGAGAAAGCCAATGTGGAGGAGGCTCAGCGCTGGAGGAGGGCACCTTAACAATGGTAGAGATGGAACCTGGATTGGCATCTTGGCTGCCAGCTAGCGAGAGGCCAACAGCAGCCTCAGTTGACACACTCTCTGGAGCGCTCGAACATTCAGGATGTTCTCATCTGTACAGACTTCTAGCAGCTCAGGTACTGAAAAGCCAAGAATAGTGTCTTGGCTCCCTTTGGAGAAATTGGGGTATGCTCTGTCTTTCAACACCTGTGGCCATTTACCCAGGGGAAGCCAAGGTAACACAGGCCAGCCTGGAGCAGGTAACCTTTCTGGTCCCCCTGATCCACTGCAGTCCCTGACTGGAGGTGTGATCCTGTGAGAACATCGAGGAACATTATTTCTGTCCACTTTCACTTCACTGCGTGGTAGTGGGTTGTTGATGTCTCTCAGAGTTTCCACATTTAAACTCTCCTTCTTGGAGTTTCCTCAGAATAAAAGGAAGCTATGTAAGCCCCCCGTCCCACAGATTCAATTTCAGTAGTCCAAACTACCTGGAAAAAATGGTCAGATATATACCAACTTCTCTGAAGAATCAGGCAAACAGCTTCCTCTGCAGTTTTCTAGCCATCTATCCAAAATTGGCTACCACCCAGGAGATGCTGGATCTACTAATGGAAGCGTGAGTGCCTACACACTAGTTCAGGCTCTCAAGCCTCCTGTTTTGGTTTCAGGAGGACTTTGCTCTTCTCTGGGACTGTATGTCTCATAGGACAAGTATGGCTGTACCCTGGCATCATTGTTTCTGGGCCTGGACCTTCAAAATGACATGGCCAGAGATGGGGGTGGGCAGACAGCTCTAGATTGTATCATTTACCCTCCCCAAGCAGTGTCAAACACTATCTATCCTCTTATGCCTTGAGCAGAGCCTTTTTCTCATTTGGATAAAAGGTTCTATACATTGTCTAGGTTTGATGAGATTAAGGGAGCCAGGTAAGGGTCCCTGTGGATCACCTCAGAAGTCCTGTATGTACCAACCAAGAATCCTAGGAAGGAGCAGTTTAGGTTCCACTCCTTCATGAATATCCTCAAAGAGCTGGGACAGAGGCTTATTTGCAGGACCTTATCATGGAAAGCAGAACAGTTCAAAATGCTCCCAACACACCCACCCCCTTCATCAGATTCAAGAAGGTGTTATGATTGTTCCTACAAGCCACGCCCACTCTCTCCCCCATCCACTGAGGCAGGCTGATCTTCAGCTTCCCGCCTGAGCTCTCTCTCTTTTCCATCTTCCTCTAGGAGAGGCAGCTTCACATCTGCCTCTCTCCCCACTTCTCCGCTCCCCCTTTCTCTCTGTCCTCTTCTCCTTTTCTCCCCCCTCCTCCAAGTAATAAATATCCAATTCTATTCTGTATGATGTGTCTATCCATGTCCCTGTCTCCTGCCCGCCCGCCATGTGTCTCCCTGCCTGGGTCTAGCCATGGGACTGGCAGCCATCTCTGCCTGGGACTGACTGCTCCCAGGGCCCACTGCCTGCCGCCACATGGCCCGCTACCACCATTTGGGGACCTACAGCATTTCTGCTGCCTACTGCTGCCAGGGATCTTGCAGCATTTTTTAAAAAAATCACAACGGAAGGTTCCTCTAGATCTCTTGGTAGGTTGAAGACACATGGCCTTAGTGGCCATACCCTCATGGAATGATACAGATATGGATCTCTCTGGCTTGACTGTGTGAAGGATCAAGAAACAAAGACATGAGTGGGCTTTGGGCCAAGAGGGGAGATAGATAGATAGATAGATAGATAGATAGATAGCTCATCTCTGGAGTGGGATGTTTGGGGTGGCTAGTGTTCAGGAGTAAGAGTACCAGTCACCCTGCTCTTGGGATTTCCACTAGAGGGATGGTACAGAGATTTCACCTACAGGTGGAGAAAAACAGAGATCCCCAATGTTCTCCTTGGTTTTGACAAGCAGAGGAATGGATGGAAGCTAAAGGGCCCTTTGGGAATCCATTCCACCACAGCCCAGCCCAGTTTGCCCAGTCTCTCCTCCAAGGTAGAGAAAGTGGAGTCCTCTATCCAGTCCCTCACTCCTGACCACCATGCCCAGCAGCACATGGGCTGGGCAGCCTTTCCCCCATCTCAGGACTCCAGATATGCTGGGGAAAGGAGGCCAGGCTTCTGACTCTACTTCCCATCAACCTGTTCCTCCCTGCAGTGCCATATTTCTGTGGATGAGGTTTCTACAGCACCCCCAGGTTTTAGTGACTCTCCAGACCTGTTCATTGCGAAGAGGCTTTTGAACTATATAAGGCTCATTGTGTCTTCCTCAGACATCACTATCCAAGCAGAGGATATTCTATCAGTGCTGGAGGTGTAGGCATCCAAAAAGGACGAGAAGGCCTGGGGTAAGTACCTGAGAAGGTAGGAGGATGTTTGGTGATGGTCTGCACCATGGAATTCTCGAAAAGCCTTGGCCTGGAGCCAGATCTGGGTTTCTCTCACAGAGACAGGAGATTCTCTAGCACAAACAGACCCTGTGTGGCAAGCAAGGCTATCTCTGGGAAGCTCACCCCACTCTAGAAACTTCTAGGCTGTCTCTACTCATTGGTTCATCTCCTTTTGTCCTCAGATTTTGGGCTCTTCAGGGTGCTAACACCAGAGTATACAATGCAGGATGCCTCAGGGGTGGGAGACACTCTGCATCTAAGACAATGCTTCTGTGGCAGGGCCCCAGGGACATCTGAACACTGAAAGGACAGGGACCTCTTGAACCCAGCAGTTAGTGAGCCAGCTGGGCCAGAAGCTGGACCAGTGCAGCTTCTGACTTTAGTGCAATCTCTGTGTACATCAGTTGATACTCTAGATGTGGCTGCAGCTGTTCCAACTGCTAGGCAGTATTTCCCCCTGCTGTGGCAGGTGTACAAAAGCACAAGCACAGGGACAGGGATGCCACTGGGTCCCGTTGTGCACGTGGAAAGGCAGAGGAGACACATCGGCAGCCCTTGTCAGTACCAGAGAAAGCCTATGAAGAAGGGGCTCAGGATGGAGGACTCTCACTACCTTAGAAAGGGTAACCAGAGGCCTGCAGCAACCACAACAGACTCAACTCACCAGTCTGGAAGCGCTTCAGAGATCAGGATGTTCTCTCGTTTTCATGTATTTCTGGTGGCCCAGGACAACAAAACCCAAAGAGTTGTAGTCTCGGCCACCTTTGGAGACATTGGGGGTGCCCTTGACCCCACACCTCTGTCCATTTTCCCACAGGGAAGGCAAAGTAACACAGGCCAGCTTGTAGCAGGAAACCTTTCTGGTCACCTTGATCCACTGCAGTCTCTGAGTGGGATTGTATTCTTGTGAGAACACTGAGGAACACCCTTTATGTCCACTTTTCACTTCAGTGGTAATGGGCTCTGGATGTCTCTTGAGTTTTCACGACTAAACCCTCCTTCTTTCCTTGGTCTTTCTTCAGAATAAAAGGAAGCTGCATAAGCACCCCCCCCCCAGATTCAATCCTAACAGCCCAAACTACCTGGAAAAAAATCACTTATATACCATCTACTGTTTAGAACCATGACACCATCTTCCTTCATCTACAGTTTTCTAGGCATCTATCCAAAATTGGCTACCACCTGGAAGATGCTGGATCTACTAATGGAAGCGTGAGCGCCTACACACTAGTTCAGGCTCTCAAGCCTCCTGTTTCGGTTTCAGGAGGACTTTGCTCTTCTCTGGAACTGTATGTCTCATAGGACAAGTAAGGCTGTACCCTGGCATCATTGTTCCTGGGCCTGGACCTTTAAAGTATGACATGGCCAGAGAATGGGGGTGGGGGAGACAGCGCTAGATTGTGTCATTCACTTTCCCCAAGCAGTGTCAAACACTATCTTTCCTCTTATGCCTTGAGCAGAGCCTTTTCCTCATTTGGATAAAAGGTTCTACACACTATCTAGGTTAGATGAGATTAAGGGAGCCAGGTAAGTGTTACCTATGGGCCACTCAAAGGTCTTGTACCAACCAAGAATCCTAGGAAGGAACAGCTTCGGTTGTTAGGATTCCTGCATTATACTGGCCCCACCTGCTCAAGAGGACCGAGTTTACCTTAACAGTGCTCTTGTCACAACTGCCATATCTGTGTGATTGAAGCCGGAGACACATGGTGGCTTCTGCTGGGACCCTCTGCCCTGAGCCTCTGGCCGGAGCCCTGGCTGCAGCCTGTGCCGCACTGTTTCCGCTGTCTGTCCCCCTTTTCTGTCGCTTCCACTGGAGCTGCTTTGTGCATTGCTGAGGCTGAGTGTTGGGCTGCCAGGCTCTCAGAGTAGCTAGCATTTTTCAAAGGCCGCTGGCAGCAAAGTAGCAAGATACACACCAGTGGCACAGTTGTGAGACTCACACCAGCGGCACAGCAACAAGATGACCCCCCCCACACACTTTTGCCGCCCTTCTGGATCTCTTCTTGCCAACGAGGACTACCTGCCTTCTCAGGAGGCAATGCTGGCCAATGCCCAACCTGGGGCAGAAGTGAGGAGCCTCAGCGACTGCTGACTGACTGCATTTCCTTCCCCTCATTCCAATGTCTTTCCCTAATAACTCCTACATGGGTTTGTCCATCTCTGCGGTTTGCATCTCATGGCCACAGAAACAACATAGGTTCCTCCCATTGCTCGAAGAGTTGGAATAGAGCCTTATTTGCAGGCCCTTATATGAAGATCAGAACAGTGCAAAATGCCCCTAGCACACCCACCCACTTCCTGGTTCCTTTTCCTTCATCAGATCCAAGGAGATTCCTCTAGATCTCTTGGTAAGTTGGGAACACATGGCCTTAGTGAGATAATGCAAATATAGATCTCCCTAGCCTGACTCTGTGAAGGATCAAAAAACAAAGACATTCTGCTGGGAAAAGATCTTCACCAACCCCACATCAAATAGAGGACTGATCTCCACAATATACAAAGAACTCAAGAAAGTGGCCATCAAAAGAACAAATAATTCAGGAAAAAAAGGGGTACAGACCTAAAGAAAGAACTCTCAACAGACGGATCAAAAATGGCTGAAAGACACTTAAGGAAATGTTCAACATCTTTAGCCATCAGAGAAATGCAAATCAAAACAACTCTGAGATTCCATCTTACACCTGGAAGAATGGCCAAGATAAAACACTCTGATGTTTATGTTGGAGAGTATGTGGGGTAAAAGGAATACTCCTCCATTGCTGGTGGGAGTGAAAACTGGTACAGTTGCTTTGGAAATCAGTATGGTGATTTCTCAGAAAATTAGGAAACAATCTACCTCAAGACCCAGTAATACCACTTTTGGGTATATACCCAAAGGATGCTCCACCATACCACAAGAACATGTGCTCAGCTATGTTCATAGCAGCATTATTTGTCATAGCCAGATCTTAGAAAAAGCCTAATGCCCCTCGACCAAAGAATGGATAAAGAAAATGTGGTATATTTGCACAATGGAGTACTACACAATGGGAAAAAATGACTCCTTGAAATTTTCGGGCAAATGGTTGGATCTAGAAAACATCATATTGAGTGAGGTAAACCCGGACCTAGAATCTAAGACAAATATAATAAGTACTCATTCATAAGTGGTTTTTAGATATAAAGCAAAAAAAAATCTCAAACTCCAAAACCAGCCTACAATTCACAATCCCAGAAAACCTAGTCAAAGAATAGGATCCTAAGAGAGTCATACTTGGATCTAATCTACATGGAAGATAGAAAAAGACAAGATCTCCTGAGTAAATTGGGAGCATAGGGATCGTGGGAAAGGATGGAAGGGCAGAGGGAAGTGAGAGAGGGGAGTGGAGAAAAATATATAATTCAATAAAAACAATAAAAAAAGAAACAAAGATGTGAGTGGGCTTTTGGTGAAGAGGGAGGTAAGAGCTCATCTCTGGAGTGGGATGTTTGGGGTGCCTAGTGTTTAGGACTAAGATTACCAGTCACTTTGCTCTTGGGATTCCTATTAGAGGGATGGTGTAACAGAAGGAGTGGGCTGCTTGTCATCCTGGCCACCTGGCTATTTTACACCTGAAATAATCATACAGAAACTGTATTCATTTAAATACTGCCTGGTCCATTAGCTCTAACTTCTTATTGACTAATTCTTACATCTTAATTTAATCCATTTCTATTAATCTGTGTATCGCCATGTGACTGTAGCTTAACGGCAAGATTCTAACCAGCACCTGTCTCAGGCAGGAGATCCATGGCATCTGCCTCCGAAGTGCTGGGATTAAAGGTGTGTGCCACCACACCTTGAATTCACAGAGGTCTATCTGCCTCTGCTCCCAAGCTCTGGGATTAAACACGTGTGCCACTACACCTTGAACTCACAGAGGTCTGCCTGCCTCTGTCTACCAAGTGTTGGGATTAAAGGTATGTACCAACATACCCAACTACTCTCTTTCTTTTTTATTTTAAGAACTTAAACCTTTAGCCTGTATATATTTTTAACACACTGTAAACCATTTAGAGGTTTTCTTCATCTTTGACTCTCTCTTTACTATCTCTCTCTTTTTCTGACCACATGAGTCTTTAATTTGTTAAGCAATATGACTAGAATTAAAGCTGTGGCGTTGACTGCTGGATCCAGCCCATTCCTTAGCTTTCTGAGATTCCAGCCTCATGGCAGAGGTACTGGCCAGAGCCATGTTTATTGCCACAACTCTACGGTGTTTCAAGGTCCTTGCCAGCAAGCAAGCTGCAACAATGTGTCCACAAACAGCACTCAGATGCTCTCTCTGTAGCCGGACCTCCTGCCTGAAAGAGTCAGTCAGAGTTTTTACTGGCAGGATGGCCCAGAAAGCCGGTATTTTAAAATGGTGCAGCTTTTTTTTCCTGCTATTGCTGAAAACCAAAAAGCATGTGGTCAGCTTTTATCAACACCATTTAAGTGTTTCATGGAAGGACCTCTTAAAGAGCTGCAGGGTTTTGCAGCTAAAGCTGAGTCAGGAAGCCACTCTTAAATGAGAGTGCTTGCTTGCCTCTAGCAAGCAGAGCAGATCCGAGAAATTGCTGCTACTAAGATGCCATGCTTTACTCTATTCTTTTCTGTCTAGAATTACTTCCCAAGCTCTCTCAGGCTTTAAGTGGATGCAGTTGTCCACGTGGGTGTCATTTGTATGCCCCATGTTTGGTACCATTCTGTTGATATGAGGGCCTGCCTGTTGGAGTTGCTGTCCTGTCCAGCCACCGAAGAAGCAGGATGTGACCTACCCCGCTGAAAAAGGTACCAAGCCATGTGGCTAACATAGATAATAATGGGTTACTATAATTTCTAAGAGTTAATAAGAAGCCTGAGCTAATGGGCCAGTTTATCATTAATATAGACCTCTGTGTGATTTCTTACAGGCTGTGGGAACTGGGTAGGACAGAAACCCCAACAAGCAGGCTCTCATGTCAACAGGATGGTACCAGAGACTTCACCTGCAGGTGGAGAAAAATAGAGATTCCCCAATGTTCTCCTTGGTTCTGAACAACAGAGGGATGGAAGGAAGCTAAAGGGCCCTAGGGAAATCAACCCCTACCACAGCCCAGCCTAATTTGCCCAGTCTCTTCCTCCAAGGTAGAGAAAGTGTCTGGACTCTATCCAGTCCCTCACTCCTGACCACTAGACCTAGTAGCACATGGGCTGGGCAGCCTTTCCCCCATCTCAGGACTACAGCTATGCTGGGGAAAGGAGGCCAGGCTTCTGACTCTACTTCCCATCAACCTGTTCCTCCCTGCAGTGCCATATTTCTGTGGATGAGGTTTCTACAGCACCCCCAGGTTTTAGTGACTCTCCAGACCTGTTCATTGCGAAGAGGCTTTTGAACTATATAAGGCTCATTGTGTCTTCCTCAGACATCACTATCCAAGCAGAGGATATTCTATCAGTGCTGGAGGTGTAGGCATCCAAAAAGGACGAGAAGGCCTGGGGTAAGTACCTGAGAAGGTAGGAGGATGTTTGGTGATGGTCTGCACCATGGAATTCTCGAAAAGCCTTGGCCTGGAGCCAGATCTGGGTTTCTCTCACAGAGACAGGAGATTCTCTAGCACAAACAGACCCTGTGTGGCAAGCAAGGCTATCTCTGGGAAGCTCACCCCACTCTAGAAACTTCTAGGCTGTCTCTACTCATTGGTTCATCTCCTTTTGTCCTCAGATTTTGGGCTCTTCAGGGTGCTAACACCAGAGTATACAATGCAGGATGCCTCAGGGGTGGGAGACACAATGCATCTGAAACCAGATTTTGTGGCAGGGCCACAGAGACATCTGAAACCCAGAAAGGACACGTGTTTATGGACCCAGCGGTCATTGAACCATCTGTGCCAGAAGTTGGACCATTGCATTGTTATGCTCACATCAGCTTATAGACTAGATGTGGTCATCCATAGTCCAGCTACCAGGCATGGAGTTCTACCTGCTGTGCATTTCTGTGCACTAGAGTCCATTTTCCTCTGCATGAGTTTGATATATAGTTAGGTTGTAGTCAGAACACCTCTTGAGTCCACTATGCACTGGTTCTTTACATAAGCTATCTTTCCTTCTGTAGAGAAGCTATCCCCTTTAATTTTGTTAATTCTTTTGTTTTTTTCATTGTTGGGTAATTTAGGCATTAATATTAACAAAAATGTATTGTTTACTCAGTTAAAATTATATGGTTCAGGAATATCAAGTTTATTCTCCATGTGGTATAATCTACTCCTGTCTACCTGTGGATGGCAATTCTGAGCCGAACATGTGGATCATGGAAAGAGGACCCTTGCAGGCTATCTTAGAAGCAGGGAAAAGCAAGAAGCTTGTGTGGCAGAAAATGGGCAAATACCAACAGTGGGGAGGAATATATGACTGTGAACTGACAATTTGGTGCTCAGTAGAGTCCCTAACACCTAGGGACTTAGGTTTTGAGCTCAGTTATAGCAGGGTTCAAGCACAGAGGTTTCCACTTTCTCCCTGGGTTTCTACTCTGTCAGACTGGACAGCAGGACCATGTAGAGAAAGATGAAGTCAGGTTAACTACAATAATATTCACCATTCTCTCCAAACCTGAGCGCAGAGCTGTGAGCACACATTCACTGTACATTCACTGTACCTTGTGGCACTTTGTCCCACCCTAATGAACATGTTTAAACAGTTGGTCCTCATAAAGAATTGCCAGGCTTTCCAAGAATTCTGGGGGTGGTCAACAAATGACATAGCTGGGCTCATGGGAAGTTTTCACATTTGTTTTTGGACAATGGATTGGATGCAGTCTCACTGTTCACTGTGTACAAGCAACCCTCCACAGGACAAAACTAGAGATCACCATCAAAAATGGCTCACTGCAGTCCTCATCCTGGGCATGTGAGATGCCATCTACCATTTAGAGGGCACTGAGTAGTATCAGTGTCTCCTCAGAGTATAGAGCAAATTCATTTTGGTTCTGATATGGGAGGACCCTCACAAACACACCATATCACTGGACACCTAAGAATTTGTCTTGGGGGAAAAGTTATAAACATGACTAGTCCCTGTCTCATCAAGAACTGAGTTGTACATGTCGTCTAGTCACAGAGCTGGAGTGTTCAACAGTTCTGGGATTGATTGGACACCCAGGGCTTCACTAGCCAGACTGAGGGAAACCCCATCCAGTTTGCAGGTTGGAGAAGGCTTCCTGGTTGAACAATGGAGGCTTAAACAGCACAGATAACAGAGAAGAATAGTAGCTAGAAGTGATGGCGGCAGTGGTCTAGCTGTCATCCCTACAGAAGAGGAAAAGAGAGCTAGTCCATTATCAATATGTGTAGAATATCTTGAAGAATCCACAGAACATTAGAGCTATAAGCAAATTCCCCCAAGTCACAAAGGAAACACTAACACACACCACATGAAATGAACTTGCCAGTTGCACACTAGTCATGCACAGGGAGGACTCCAGATAAGAGCATCGACTTGAAACCACACCAGCAGGAAATAAGCAGATGCAGTCATTCAAACAGCCATCGATTCTGTTACTGCTTTATCCCCTGCTCACCACAATGTATCTTATGTTCTCTCCAGAAATACTGAAAGAAATGTCAACAATGGGTAGGACATACAGCAGAAATTATAACATGTATCTCAAAAAAAAAAAAAACCCAAACAAGTCAGCAGGTAGATGCAGAGATGTCAGGCTCATCAGTTTTAGGAAAATTGGTGACCTAGGAATCAATATGCATATTTCATGGGATTACTATGGACAGAAGTGGGAAGGATTATGTTCATGCTCCTATGCAGGTTTGATGTATGCTGAAATCAAAACAGATCTGGGATATGGGATTTCTGTCAATATGGTGCACACTGAGAAAGGGCAGGCCCTGAGTTTAGACCCCCAGCATTTACATTAAAAACGGCATGATCAAGTGCTTTTGATACTCTACATGCTCATGTTTTTCCCCTTTTGTTTCAAATTGATACAAAGTTGTGTCAGTTGAGAAGAGGGAACCTAATTTGAGAAAATGCCTCCATAAGATTGGCTTATAGGCAAGTCTGCGGAGCATTTTTCTTGATTGATGCTCTATTTGAGAAGGTCGTGCCCATATATTTCACTAATGTTACCCCCTAGACCAATGGCTTGGGGTGGTATATGAAAGCAGGCTAAGCAAGGCATGGAGAGAAAGAAAGCCAGTAAGCAGAGTTCTTCCATGACTGCTACTTCAGTTCCTGGTCTGATGTCCCTTCATGATGGACATTAACCTTTAAGATGAAATAAAAGTCTGTTTTCTGAAGAAGTTTTGCATTAATATTCTAACACAGCAATGGGAAAGAAAACAAAACTAAGACAGTCTCGGAGACAGCTGGGTTTCTAGAGCTCACTGGTCATCCAGTGCTGCCAACGTGTGAGGACTGGATTCAGTGAGAGAAAGGCAGAAAAAAAAACTAGAAAGAAAAACAAGACAAAACAAAAAAAAAATCAACAACATACAACAGAATAAAGATCAACTAAAGCACCTGATGTCAAACAACCATATGAACACAATCACACAAGCACACATATTAACACACACAGACACCAACCAAAGCATTCCCAATTTCAAGTCACACCTCGAGCAGCTATTATTACCAGCTAAATAGGACCAACTGTCGAGAACGAAGTCAGAAGGATCAGTGGAACTGATGCAAGGCCTCAGAAACACACACAGAAAATGATGCTGGGGTGCAGTGCTCACACAGGGTTTCACTGTGCAGGACTGGATAGCATGGAGTTCATCTTGTAGCCCAGGGTGGCCTTTCTATATCTTCTATTCCCCTAAATGAGCAGTTCTCAACTTTGGGTTGTGATCCTTTGTGGATTGAATGACCCTTTCACAGGGATCAACTAAGAACATCAGAAAAATATATTTAAATTCTGACATGTAAGGGTAACAAAATTACAGATAGGAAGTAGCAACAAAAATACTATGGCTGAGTTAACCACAGCTTGAGCAAGGTATTAAGGCATCATGGCATTTAGAAGGTTGAGAAACCTCTGCCCTAGATGGTGGGATTACAGATGTGCATGACCATACTTGGGGAAATCTGCTTATTCTTCTGGAGGAATGAATGATTTCTGGCATGAGAGCTGCTTGGATCGTTGGGTGACTTTGCCCCTGGGTAAGCATATGGACACCAGGGATAAAGGCTAGACGGAAGCCAGGGGCTCCACACTGCCAATGAGAACAAAAGGGTTGAGTGTAAGAAAGGGTTAAGGAAGGGACAGTGGGACTCAAGACTAGGTTACAAAACAATTGGCAGAGAAAATCAAACTGTCGAGTAGGGTTGCTGAGAGATGTATATGAGATTTTTCTAATCTGTCTTCTGAGACCGCTTAGGTAAAATGAACGCAGCTCGAGCTAAAGCAGAAACAAGATTCATTCCCCCACGACACCCAAGCTTATACAAGGAGTAAACAAACTGGTGGGGCATGTGATCCCAACCTCGATAGCTGCCTGTAAGTCATATTAAGTCTGGGGACCCAATACACCTTCAGATTCCTGCCTTGACCTCACTCAGCGATGAACTGCAATCTAAGTTGCACTTATTATTTATTTTTATGTGTGGCTTTTCGTTTGTATTTAATAAATAAAGCATGCCTGGGAATTGAGAAAGTAAAACAGCCACACTGACAAGCCATACAGACCAGGCAACAATGACACACACCTTTAATCCCAGTTGCCACACTAGTTGCTATAGAAACTGGGCAGTGTGTACCTTCAATCCCAGTAGTATACACCTTTTATCCCAGTCCTATCGAGGATTATATAATGGGAGGAGACATCTCTCAGACACAGTTTCATTCTGAGATTCCTGGAGGCAGGATTGTTATATCAGACTGAGGCTGAAGTAAGAGCCAATGACTGGCTGCTTTGCTTTTTGGATCTTCAGGTTGAACCCCAATTTCTACCTCTGAATTTTATTAATTGTGCTTCACTTTTATTTATTCATTCTTAGATGAATAAATAGTTTCCTCCCCTTAAGACACTCTTATTCAGAGGTTTTTGTTTGTTGGTTTTGTTTTGTTTTAAATCACAGCAGCAGAAGTGTGAGTGGGACTTGTACAAAGAAGATATGAAAGCACATGAAAATCCCTCTGGTGGCTCTGGGACACCAGCATCAGCATCCGCCATTGCAAAGCCAAGGCCACAAAGAGAAGCATCCAGATCCAAGGCAACTCTGGTTGAGACCCTTGTTCTTGTCACCATAGTTAAACTCTCAGTAGATACTCAACAGGTCTTACAGAACCAAGTGCCCCTCTTATCTCAGGAGAGAGGGAAAGAGACACAATCTACGAAGATCCCAAGAAACCAGTGAGTGTTCCCACCAGAGCCACACATGGAATGCATTCAAACAAGAAAACACTGAGGTTCCTCTCCTGATATTATAGTCTGTGTGTATGGGTGTTTTGCCTACATGTATGCATGCGTGCAACATGCATGATTGCTGCCCAAACAGGCCAGAAGGCACTATATCTCCTAGGACTGCAATTATAGGCAATTATGAGCTACAGCGTGAGTGCTGAGAAAGGAATCCAGGCCCTCTGGAAGAGCAGCCAGCGCTCTGAACTGCTGAACAATCTCTCCAGGCCCTCTTATAACATTTTGTTTGTTTGTATGTTTTGCTTTGTTTTGTTTTCTTAACAGGGTTTCTTTGTAGACAGGCTGACCGCAAACTCAGAGATTTGCCTGTCTTTGCCTCCTGAGTGCTGGGGAAAAGTCATGAGCCACCAGGCCTGGCTTCATCTCTCCTAACTTTTGACAACTTACTTCCTTTTCTTGAAATTTGAAGCCTTCCTGCTTCCGTTTGGAAATCAAACTGTGCATTTCTTAGAAACCAGGAAGAAGGGATTCCATCCATAATCCCCTTTAAAACATAAAGTATAATTAAGGAGGCACAATTTTTCTACATTGGAAAAAATTAAGATACTAGAAAATGGGAAAATATGCTTTCATATTGACAGGATTAACGATCAAAAATCTGTATTGCCAAACTCCATCCATAGATTCTGGAAAATCTGTTGAATATGCCAATGATATCGTCAAAGAACGAGAAAAATATACACTTCATATGGAAACTCAAAAGTTCCCAAATAATCAAAATAATCCAAAGAAGGAAAGAGAAATGCAGGAGTTGTGAGAATACTTGGTCTCAGGACTCAGGTGAAGTACCAAACCAGCATGATACTGTCACCCAACAGGCAGATGAGTATAGTAGACAGAGGACCCAGAAGTGAACCCACACAGTAACTGCCACAACAAAATGCTTTCTAATGTGTCTCTGTGAGGGAATATGAATGTTCTTGTGAGTGTCCTTGGGGGACAGAAGAGGACTTTGGATTCCCTTGGGCCGGAGCTACAGGTGGCTTGAGTTGAGAGATTAGCTTCTGCAAATCAAGGCTGGGTGCTCCGTCAGAGCAGCAAGCTCTCTTAACCACTGAGTCATCTCAGGACCTCAACTTACTTTTGACAAAAATGCCAAAAACATACATGGGAGAAAAGTGAAATTATAAAAGTAAATAGATCTGAATACATGTAGAGAATGAAATTAGATTTTCATCTTTCCTCCAACACCAAGTGCAGTTCAAACTGGATCAAAGACCGTCAGATGAGACCCCGACAACACTAGAGAAGAAGCTACAGGGAACACCTCAAGATAAAGATGCAGATAAGACTGGTCTGAGAAGAAGTCCAAAAAAACAGAACGTAATTCAAATAATCCACAAAGAGAACTCCATCATATGAAATTCGTGCCTTTAGCAAGGGAGCAATCAGCAGTATAAGGAATCAGACTGGCAAATGGGAGAAAATTCTTTCTAATTACACATCTGTCATCAGATTAATAGCTTGGATCTGTAATGAATTCCAAAAGCTCAACATCAAAAAAAAATCTTCCAATCAATAAATGGATAATGAATTGAACAGAGATTCCTATAAATCACAAAACCCCAATAAACATTTGAAGAAAAGTTTAATGCCACAGTCCACTGGGAAATGTAAATTAAAATTGTAGGGTGGTACCATCTCATCCGAATCACAATCGTCACATTAAGAACCTAAGAGGTACCAGGGAGGAGGTGAGGAGAGAGGCCTTCTACACTGTTGGTTAGACTGTGACCTGGTGTAGCTGCCATGGAAATCAATATGGAGGGCTGGTCATGACTGTCCTCAATGCTATGACAAAATCCCTGACAATATTTGAGGGAAGAGGGGTATTTTGGGGCTCCTGTTTAAGGGTTTTGTCCATCTTAGTGGGGAAGGCACGGGGCCAGGGGTCTGAAGTGGTTGGTCGCATTGTCTCCTCAGTCAGAAAGTAGATAATCCTAACGCTCTGTCTCCACTTGTAAGCAGTCAGGACCCCCAGCTCACGCGATGGTGCTGCCCAGACTGGGGGGGGGTCTTCCCTCCCCAGTTAAACCTCTCTGAAAACAGCCTCACAGACCCACCCAGAGGTGTGTCTCCCAGATGATTCTAAATGGAGTCACTCTGAGAGGGAGATGAACCATTATAGAATATTAACAAAACAAAGTAAAAAGTAAACTATCACACTATCCAGCAGCACCACTGATGCACTTAAGCGGCTCGACTTCCCTCCAACCTGCTCTTCCCTTCGGTGACATATCCACACGTAGAGGCCTTTGACTGTAAAAGTTACCCCAGGAGTTCTGTTATGATCCACATCTGGTCACGGGGAAGCAGCTGTTGGATTGCCCATGGCTCAACTTGCCTTTCTCAGAGGTAGCTATCCAAGCCTAGACAGCAATTGCATAGTGTGCTAGAGACCACTGCTGCACTGTGGAGAGAGGACAGGGTTCTGATCTGCTTCCTGACAACCTGCTCTTGTCTGCAGTGCTAGTGAAGAGGACCAAGACTTCTAACTGGACTGCCCGACAACCTGCTCTGCCCCAACCATCTTGTTTCTCTCTGGGAGTCATTGTACACATGGAATGGCGAAGGAGAGAGGTTGGCAGCCCTAGCCAGCCTTAGAGAAAGCCTATGAGGAAGAGGCTCAGGCTGGAGAACCCCAGTAGGTGACTTCACTTCCTTTAAAAATATTAAAGATGGAACACAGGCTCTTAGTTACCATGTAACCAGAAGCCAGCAGCAGCCTCAAATACTCTCTCCTCAGAGGCGTTTCAGAGATCAGGATGTTCTCTTATTTCCAGACTTTTGACAGTTCAGACTACAGAAACTCTAGAGTCCTGACCTTGGCTACCTTTTGAGACATTGGATATACCCTATGACCCAACAATTAAGATATTTTTTTTTCCATAGAAATCCCAAGGTAATACAGGCCAGCCTGTATCAATAACTTTTTCTGGTACCCCTATTCCTACAGTCCCTCCCTGAGTGTGTTTTCCTGTGGGAACACTGAGAGACATTCTCTATGCCCACTTCTCACTTCATTGTGTGGTAATGGGTTGTTGATGTCTCTCAGAGCTTCCACGTTTAGACCGTCCTTCCTTCCTTGGTCCTTCCTCAGGGTAAAAAGAAGCCAGGCTCCCTCCAGAAGGCCCCCAGGTTCAATCACAGTCATGCAGACTATATGGAGAAATCACAGTCATGCAGACTATATGGAGAAATCACAGTCATGCAGACTATATGGAGAAATCACAGTCATGCAGACTATATGGAGAAATTGGTCAACTGCATAGCAACTTCATTTATCCCTATATTCCTCAGTAGCTGTACAAAATTCACCACCAGCTGGGGAGTTTTGGACCTGATATTGGAAGAGTGAGCGTCTATACCCAAGTTGAGGTGCTCAAGTGGCCTGGTCTGGTTTTGGAAGCGCTGTGTTCTTCTTAAGGGCTCTGTGCTCTCATAGAACAAGTATGATTGTAACCTGGCAGTGATGGTCCTGGGACTAATGCTTCAAAGTAACGTGGCCAGATATGGGGGAATGGGAGGAACCTAGTTTGTGTCATTAATTTTTAATAATCGGTGTGAAACACTACTTTGTCTTATGCCTTATGCAAAGTCTTTTCCCCATTTGTAATGAAGGCTTTAGACCGTAACTGAGTTATATTGGATTAATGGAGTCAGACAAGGACTGGGGTCCCCTAAGAAGTCCTGCACCAACCAAAAATCACAGCAAGTGGCAGCTTGGGTTCTACGTGTCGCATGAAAATCCTTGAAAAGATACGACCAGAGCCCCATCTTCTGGCCCTCAGCATAGAAATCCTAACAGTGACCAGTGCCCCTACACTCTGGCCTCTATTCCTACACCAGATTCAAATAGAGCCCTCTAGATCTCTTGGTGGGTTGGGGACATATGACTGTAGAGGTGACACCCTCATGGAGTGCCACAGCTGTGGATCCTTCTAGCCCAAGTGTGTGTAAAGGCAGCAAACAAAGAAGTCAGTGGGTGTTGGGGTGGGATGTTTGGGGTGGCTAGAGTTGAGGACTAAGTCATTACCAATCAGCCTCCTATTGGAATTCCCACTAGATGCATGGTACCAGAAACTTCACCTGCAGGTGGAGAGAAAACAAGAGATCTCCAATGGTCTCCTTGGTTCTGAGTAGCAGAGGGATGGACTGAACTTAAAAGGCCCCAGGGGAATCCATTGGCACCACAGCACTGCCCATTTTGCCTAGTCTGTCCTCTAAGGGAAACAAAGGGTGTGGAAACGGTCTATACATAGCCCCGCACCATGGGAACGCTATGTCCAGCAGCACGTGGGAGGGTAGGATTTGCCTTCTCTGATAGTGCCCACTGCTGTGCTTGTAAGATAGCCCAGGCTCCTGCCTCAATTCCCACTAACCTGCTGTTGCACCCCCCCAAGCTGCAGTGCCATATGCTCATTTCTGGTATTCTGGAAACAAAAATGCCCCCCCCGCCCAACCAGGATTCTTGTCTCCAGATCCACCCACTGTGAAGCAGCTGTTAGACTGCACATGGCACGGATTGCCTTCTCACACTCAGCCAGCCCAGGCTGGGAAGCTTTAACCTTATCTGTTAGTGACCACTGATCACTTGTGAGAGAGGCTCAGCTTCTGACTCGACTTCCCACCAACCTCTTCCCTACAGTGGCATATCCACACATATAGGCCTATGACTGTAAAAGTTACCCCAGGAGTTCTGTTATGATCCACATCTGGTCACAGGGAAGCAGCTGTTGGATTGCTCATGGCTCAACTTGCCTTTCTCAGAGGTAGCTATCCAAGCCTAGACAGCAATTGCATAGTGTGCTAGAGACCACTGCTGCACTGTGGAGAGAAGACAGGGTTCTGATCTGCTTCCTGACAACCTGCTCTTGTCTGCAGTGCCGGTGAAGAGGACCAAGGCTTCTGACTGGACTGCCCGACAACCTGCTCTGGCCCAACCATCTGTTTTTCTTTTCTGTGATTGTGGATAGATGAGTTGTTCCAAGGATTTTGGTGTCTTCAGACCTGGCTAATCAGAACCAGGTGATAAACTACGTGAGTTAGCACGTGCATTCTTCAGCCGTAGCTCTCCATGTTAAGTGTCTCAGGAAGAATCCAAGAATGCAGTTCCCAAAGAAGACGAGGAGGCCTGGGTTATGTGAATGGTAAGGTAGAGGTACTTTCAATGACAGTTTCCAGCAGGGAATTCTCCAGAAGCTTTGACCTGGATCCAGAGCCAGGCACCAGAAGGTGAGACACCCTGTTTTGCAGGCAAGGACTTGGAATTTTTAATTTAAAAAGGTTTTTTTTTTCCTAAAAAAAGAAAAGTTCTTTTGTGACCTTCAATGCCATCTAAGGAAAGAGATTCTATCCTGGAAGCTTCTAGGCTGCCTCCAATAACAGTTAGTCCCTTTCTGTTCTCAAGCTGTGGCGTCTTCAGTGCAGCAACTCCTGAATTCCCAGGATTCAGGACCAGTCAGGGACAACAGAAATTCTGGATAGAGACCAGCTTCTGTGAGAGCCACAGGGAGATTCATCACACCAAGAGGAATTTGTGGTATGGAAATGACTGCTAAGGAACCAAGGGTGCCCTGCCTGGTGCAGCTTCTGCTTGTTCTGTGCTTGGATCAGGCTCTGCTCATATCTTCCTCTGATAAGGAACACTGCTATTCTGCAGAGAGACATAGTCTGAATTTTCTTTCAAGCAACCTGCTTTTCTCCCAAACACCGTAGGATTTTCTCTGGAATTGTGGATGGGGAAAATGTTCCGAGGATTTATGTAATTTTCCAGACCTGGTCAGGCTGAATCAACTGTTGAATTATGTGACTCTCCCCATGCTTTCCTCAGGCCTAGCTGTCTATGTCTAGGATATTCTATCATTACTGGTAGGTAAAGAGTATAAGAACTGAGTGCCTGAGAAGATGAGAAGTCCTGACATAGGTGCCTGGCAAGGTAGGAGATTATTTGAGGGATGGATTCCACCAGGGAATTTTCTAGAAGCTTTGTCTTGGAACCAGAACTGGATCCCACAAAGTGAGACATCCTGTTCGGGGATCAGAGACTGGGGTTCTCTGATATGAAAAGGTCTTCTATGCCATACAAGGCCACCTTGGGGAAACTCAGTCCATTCTAGAAACTTCTAAACTGCCTCTAATAATGGTTAATCCCTTTCTGTCCTTACGTTGCAGGCTCTTCAGGGCAGCAACTCCTGAATTCCCATCTCAGGACCAGTCAGAGACAACAGAAACTCTGGAAAGAGACTAGCTTCTGTGAGAACAACATGGAGGACCATCACACCAAGAGGATAGATATCATGTTTATGGAAAAGGATGCAGAAGAACCAAGTGTACCAAAAGTCCATGCAGTTTATCTTCAGCTTGTTGTGTGCTTAATTCAGGCTCCGCCCATATCCTCCTCTGATAGGGACCACTGCTGTCTGCTGATTCTACTTTCCTTCAACATACTCTTTCCAGCAGCACAGTGTGTTCTTTTCTGGGACTGGACATGAAAAAAATGGTTATAGGCACTCTGTGAGTCTTCAGATATAGTCATACTGAACCAGGTTTTGAACTACATAAGTCTTCACATGGCTAAATCATGCCCCGCTCTTCATGTCCAGAATGCCCTATGATGTGTATAGTGAAAAAATAGTCTAAGATGTCAAGGCCCGATGAAGATAGAGGAAGCCTGGGATATAAGCCTGGTAAGGTAGGAAGTGGCTTCAATGATGGGTTCTCACAGAATTCTTCATAAGCTTTGACCTGGAACCAGAGCCAGACACCAGAAAGAAATTTGTCCTTTTTGTGGGAAGAAGGACTAGGGATTCTCTTGTGAAAGGTCTTGTATGACTTGCAAGGCCACCTTGGGGAAACTCACCCCATTCTGGAAACTTCTAGGCTGCCTTAAATGCTCTTTGATCTCCTTTTCTCCTTAAGTTGTGGGCTCTTCAGGGAAGAACTCCTGAATCCCCAGTCAGGGACAACAGACTCTGGAAAAAGACAAGCTTCTGCAAGAGTCATTGAGAGATATATCACACCAAGAGGATGTTGTAGTTATGGAGATGGTGGCTATGGAGCCAAGTGTGCCAGAAGCCGGGCCAGTGGATCTCCTGCTTGTTGTATGCTTACATAGGGCTCTGGCCAACTCCTCCTGTGATGGAGACCACTACTGTCTGCTGAAGAGACACAAGGCTTCTAAGTCTATTTTCCTCCAACCTTCTCTTCCCAACACCATGTTTCTCTCTGGGATTGTTCAAGGGAAAAATGTTCTGAGGATTTTTGTGAGTCTCCAGACCTGGTCAGCCTGAACCAGCTGTTGAACTATGTGAGTTCTCCACATAGATTTGCAGGCCTAACTGTCCAAATGCATGTTCTCGTATCAAGCTGATATACCAAGAGTTCAAGAATTCAATGTCTTCAAAGATGAAAAGACCTGATGTAGGTGCTAGGTAAGCTAGGATGTTCTTTCAGTGATGGGTTATGCCAGGTAATTCTCCAGAATCCTTGACCTGGAAGAAAAATGAACAACATACAGTAAGATGTTCTTTTGTGGTAGGAGGTACTGGGAATTTTCTGGTATGAAAAGGTCTTGTGTGTCCTGCAAGGCCTTCTTGGGGAAACTCACCCCCTCCTGGAAGCTTCTAGACTGCCTCTAAATATGGTTCATTTTATCCCATTCTTAAGGTGTGGGGTTTTCAGAGTAGAAACTCCAGAATTCCACCTTTGGATCACTCATGGACAACAGAAAATCTGTTTCAGAGACCAGCTTCTGTGAGAACCATGGGGAGATTCAACACATAAGGATATTGTGCTTATGGAAATGGTGGCTATGAAAGCAAGTGTGCCAAAATCCCAGCCAGTGCAGTGGAGTGGGACCATGGTCTGTATTCTGTCAATTATATTTTAAATAAACTCTGATTGGCCAGTAGCCAGGCAGGAAGTATATGTGGGACAACCAGACAGGAAGTAGAGGCAGGTAAATGAGAATGGGAGAATTCTGGGAAGAGGGAAGCCCCCTCTGCAGTCCTGTCCAGACACTGAAGAAGCAAGATGTGACTGCTGCCCCGCTGAAAAAAGTACTGAGCCATGTGGCTAACACAGGTAAGAACAATGGGTTAATATAAGTTGTAAGAGTTAATAGAAGCCTGAGCTAATGGGCCAATCAGTTTATGATTAATGTAGACCTCTGTGTGATTTCTTTGGGGGCTAAATGGCTGTGGGACCTGGTGGGAGTACAGAAACCAGGCAGGACAGAAACCCAGACAACAGTGCAGCATGTTTGTTATGGTCTTAGATCAGGCTCTGCCAAGTCTTCATCTGTTAAGGTTCACTGCTGTCCGATGAAGAGAGACAAGGCTGCTACCTTCAGCCAATCTGCTTTTTCCATCAGCTCCATACATTTTGTCTAGGACTGGGCATGGAAAAGGATGACTGGAGGAGGTTTGTGAGTCTCCAGACAAGGTTAGGCCTAAACAACAGCGGAACTATATAAGTCTCCATATGGCTTTGTCAGACCTAGCTGTCCTCTTCCAGGATATCCTGGAATTTGGTGCCCTGCACATAACAGTTATTTCTACCACCATGCTGTTTCTACTCAGCTTGTAGGCACACAGCTTGTAAAGTAATATTCCAAGAAGTCAATGCCTGAAGAAGATGAGGTCTGAGGTAAGTTTCCAGAAAGGCGGGAGGTGGTTTCAGTGATGGGTTCCATCAGGGAATACTCCAGAAGCTTTGAAATGGAACTGGAACATGACAACAGAAGGTAAGATGTTCTGTTGTGGGGTAAAGGACTGAGGATTTTCTGGCATTAAAATGTCTTTTCTGATCTGCAAGTGTTGTGGTAATTACTTTAATTACGTAAAGATGTGTTGCATTTGTTTATGCAGTAGAATATTACTTCAACTTTGTAATGATGTGTCATATTTGTTTCTGTTGCCTTTGTAAGTGATGTAAAGATGTGTTACATTTGGACTGCATTTGTTTAATTATGTAAATGTGTGTTGCATTTGTTTAATTATGTAAATGTGTGTTGCATTGAATTATGTAAATGTGTGTTGCATTTGTTTAATTATGTAAATGCGTGTTGCATTTGTTTAATTATGTAAATGTGTGTTGCATTTGTTTAATTATGTAAATATGTGTTGCATTTGTTTAATTATGTAAATATGTGTTGCATTTGTTTCACCTTGCCTGCCTAAGGCACCTGAATGTTGTAATGAAAAGTTGAGCAGCCAATAGCTAGGCAGGGGAGGTACAGGGAAGGATAGAAGGCAGAAAGAATAACTAAGACAAAAAATCTTGGTAAAAAGAGGAGGATGACAGAATGAGGAGAAAGGAGGGACACATCCAGGGCCTGAAACCAGGCAGCCATCAGCTAGACATGGAGACAGCAGGAAAGTAAGATATACAAAAAGAAAGAAGGTAAAAGCCCCAAGGCAAAATATAAAGAGAAACAGATTAAAATATGAACTAAGCTAAGGCTGAACTTCCAAACTAATAATAAGTCTCTGTGTCATCATTTGGGCACTGGTACATGTCCCAAAAGAATGCCCACTATACTTGGCATCCAGTATGGAGCCTGAATTTCCACATAGGTCTCAAGATAACTTAAGGAAAAAAAGATGCTGGTCCACTAAATAGAAGTAGAAATACCATGCTGGAAGAAATACCTGTCATAGTGCAGGGCACCAGATTCCTAGGCATGAAGTGAATAAATGCAGTTCACTAAGAGACCACAGATGCTAGTCTGGACTACTATACTCAGCAAAACTTTTAATCACCATGGACGGAGAAAACAAGATATTTCATGACAAAACCAGATTTAACCAATACCTATCCACAAATCCAGCCCTACAGAGAGTACTAAAAGGAATACTCCAACTCTAGGAAGTTAACTACACCCACAAAAACACAAGCAGAAACAAGATTCATTCCCCCACCACACCCAAGCTTATACAAGGAGTAAACAAACTGGTGGGGCATGGGACCCCAAGCTCGATAGCTGCCTGTAAGTCTAAGTCTGGGGCCCCAAGAAATGAAGCATTGAAAGCCCAGGAAAATTTTCACACTTTTCTGACCCTCTTGTTTGACATTCATAGGCTCTGCTTGAGAGATCAACACTATTTATTTATGCACTATTTCTTTGGGAAAGGAACACAATTGGTGAATGCCAGTCATGCCCTAAAAGCACAGTCTCACAACACAATATGGTGCAGTAACCCCACTAGGTTTAACTGCAAATGTGTCACAGCTACTGTCATCTGAGGAGAGCCTCAATTGAGGAGTTGGCCTAAATCATTCAACTGGGCCCCTGGGCATGTTAGTGAGGCTCTTTATTGATTATCAATTCATGTAGGAGCTCAGCCCACCGCGTGAGGGTCCATTCCTAGGCTGGTGGAAATGAACTGTATAAGATAGCTAGGTGGATATAAGCCAGCCAGCAAGCCACTAGCAAGGAGCATTCTCTATGAGCCCTGCTGTAATTCTTTTATTGTGACATGAGATCCTTTGATACCTAGGATCTATAGTGAATTCCAAAAATTAAGCATAAAAAGATCTCCCAGTCGTTGGGAAATATGAATTAAAATTCTGTGTTGATACCATCTCATCCTAGTCACAATTGTCACATTCAGGAAACAAGAGCTACCAGGGAGGAAGTCTTGTACACTGCTGGTTAGACTGTGACCTTGTGTAGCTGCCATGGAAATCAATGTGGAGGGCTGTTGTAAGACTTTAAGACAATCCTAAAGCCATTTTTGACAATTCTGAATCCTCTCAGCCTCTGTGCCATAGTGCTTCCCCTCCTCCCCTGGGAACCAAGGACCTAACAGCTACACTCACACGTACTCAGTTCCTGAACAATTACCCATATACGTGTGTTTTGGTTCAGTCCCCTGGGAAACGGGGTTAAAATGACCTCTTACCTCATCTGATCTGGCAACAGCTCTCCAGTCAATTATTGGTAATAGTCCTTTCGAATAAGCCAATCAGAATAGTCAAAAAACAACCCCCCCCTTGCTTCTGTGGCCCCTATTCGAGGTCCCTCAGCTTCCCGAATGCTGGGGGACCCTGTCATGACAGAGTTAATAAAATCCTCATGCTTTTGCATCGGCTTTCCCGAATGCTGGGGGACCCTGTCATGACAGAATTAATAAAATCCTCATGCTTTTGCATCGGCTGTGGTGTGTGGTCTCTGGGGGCGACTCCTTCTCGGTGTTTGGACACTAGAGTCCAACACTGTTTGTGACTGTTCTCAATGCTATGACAAAAATCCCTGACAATATTTGAGGGAAGAGGGGTATCTTGGAGCTCCTGTTTAAGGATTAACCCATCCTGGTGGGAAAGGCACAGGGACAGGGGTCTGAAATGGTTGGTCACATTGTCTCTTCAGTCAGAAAGTAGATGAATCTCGGTGCTCAGGCTCCACTTCACTTTTTAAGCAGTCAGGACCCCCAGCCCACGAGATGGTGCTGCCCAGACTGAGGGTGGGTCTTCCCTCCCCAGTTAAACCCGTCTGGAAACAGCCTCACAGACCCACCCAGCAGTGTGTATCAGGTGATTCTAAATGCAGCCAGTCTGATGGGGTGATCAACTATATCAGAGAAAGTTCGAAACAAAACACTAAAACTGGCATATCACCCAGCTGAGCCACTCCAGAATCTAAACGAAATGAATCTAGGTCATATTACCACACTACATTCTTTCATAACCATGTGTGACTAGAGTTATGACAGGTGACAGAGAAGATGAATCTCCATATTTCATTTGCAGACGTATGATTTTTTTTTACATTACACTGTTGATAATACTATGCACATACATTAAGCCTGTTCAGTGAATTTACTAAATTCTTAACCATTTATCAAGGACAGTAGGGGATTAAGGTAACTTGTCTTCATTCAAAAATAAATTTGAATCTAGGTGTTCTGGAGCACAAATCTCTTGATGAACACACATGGACTCGAGGGAAATTCACACTTCAGTAATGATGTCACCTCGGCACACAACCTTTAGGACAATTGGTTTTTGTGGTTTAAGAAGCCATCATCTACTAGACATCAATGGACCTTAAACAAAGACAGTAAGAAGGAATGAGAGAGCCATCTCCAACTCCAGAAGAAAATAGAAAAGATCCCTTAAAGGCAATGGTGATTTACACACACATCAAAACTACTTGGCCTGCTAATGCATATTATCTAAACTCTGGCAAGACTGCACAGTGAAAGAAATCTCCCAAACATGTTCCTAGTCAAATATTTATTGAGCACTTGATGTATATATGGCCTGATAAAAAATTGTCTCGATGCCCTCTTTATTGATTTAAATTTCAAGAAAAAGGGAGAGTAATATCATAGATATTATGGACACAAATGCATACTGTTTTGAAAACTTTATGCAGACAAGACAAAAGGCCCTTCAGCTCTTATCTGGCTCCAGATAATTGATTTGACCAGATAATCAATTATTAAGCACTGAATGAACATATTGTTTCCATTTTTATTAGCTAGGGAATACTTAGTCAAAAAAAAAAAAACGAGCCCCCCCCCAAAAAAATGTTGTATGTACAGAGAGCTTTCTTTCTTACCTGTGTTTTCTCACAAAGTTGGAAGAAGTTCTGCAGGACCCTAATGAGAGGGAGTTTCCTGTGGGAATACCTCCTGCCATGGCAGCTCCTGGGTCCATTCCCAAAGACCGGAATGCAAAAGGATCAGTTCTGCCTTTGTTCTTTTTGTTGAATCTAGTGACACAGGAAAACATGAATAAGATCCAGACGAGTTACACTAAATATTTTTGGACACAGGTAGTTTTATGGGGAGTTGTTGGAATTCTTATGTGGGTGGGCATTTGATGTGGGAGTTCCCTCTGTATGCAGTAATTTCCATTAATGAATAAAGAAACTGCCTTGGTCTGTTGATAGGGCAGAACTTAGGTAGGTGGGGAAGATGGCACTGAATGCTGGGAGAAAGGAGAGTCAGAGAGAGAAGCCATGAATCCTCTGCCTGAGAAAGATGCCAGTTATAATCTTTGCTGGTAAGCCACTGCCATGTGGCAATATACAAATTAGTAAAAATGGGTTAAATTAATATAAGAGTTAGCCAATAAGAAGCTAGAGCTAATGGGACAAACAGTGATTTAATGAATAGAGTTTCTGTGTGGTTATTTTGGGGCTAAGCTAGCTGGGCTGATGGGATGAACAAGCAGCTCCTTCCTTGCAATAGACATTTGCATGCTAAGTATCCTGCCCACTCCCGTAGTCCCACATGAGTTCTCAGGATGTTTAGATCAGAGGAGGTGAATGCTGCTGCAAGTAAAGGCGTGTGTTCCCTGGGTCATGGCCAGTCATATTTGGCTCTGGAATACATTATCTCTTCCCCATGTCAGTAAAAGGGCCAAGGAAAAAGCACCTTGACCCTGACTTGACCCCAAGCCCAAGTCTAGGACCAAAGGTTTGAAATTCCACCAGTTCCTGTGCTTATCCCAAAGTCAGACCACAGAATCTCTGCAGTCCCTGAGTATGAAATCCCATCAATCCCTGAGCTTGCCTCCGAATCAGTCCACAAAGATCCACCAATTCCAAGCAACCCTCATAAGCTCTGCCGCCCATCCCAAGGAACCATATATAAACCTCGTATCCTGTTCAGTTTGAGGCAAACTCCCTCAAAAGTCCACCCTTCTGGACTTTTCCCTTCCAATATATCTTGACTGAGGTTTGCTGTGTGGTAATGACACTTTTACCACAAGGGAGCAGAGTTGTGACACTTCCTGGGATCTGAGCAGAGCTGCAATAGTTTCTCTTGGGGGGAACCCTTCCTGGCAGAACCTGAGCAGAACAATTAGGCTGACACTGGGGAAACCTTTCCCTGGAGCAGAGCTGCAGAGCTGCAGAGCTGCAAAGCTTACAGTGACTTAGTGGTTTTGTCTCCCAGATGTCAAGAAACCTTTCCATCTGAGCTTGAAATGCTTAATCCCCAATTATAAAAGTAAATGGATGTGTTGTTTGACTTCTTTATTATTGTTATTAGTGTTCGTTTTGTTTTGTTTTGAGGTAGTTTCAAGATGCTCAAACTGGCCTCAAAGTCACTATATAGTTGGTGATGACCCCGAAATAATGCTCCTTTCCCCTCTACCTCCTAAAAGTTGGGGTTAGAGGTATCTACTATAGCATAAATGCTGAGATTACACATATGTACTACCTTCTAAATGCTGGGATTATAGGAGTGTGCTACCTTAAATGCTGGGATTTCAGGTATGTGCTACTTCCTAAATGCTGTGATTACAGGATCATGATACCTCTTAAATGCTGGGATTGTAGGTATGTCTATCGCCTAAGTGCTGGGATTATACATGTGTACTATGTCCCAAATGCTGGGATTACATATGTGTGTAACACCTTAAATTCTGAGAGTACAGGTGTGTGCTACCTCCTAAATGCTGGGATTATAGGTGTGTGCTACCATGCCTGATTTAATGCTGTAATATATTGAACTAGCAGTCTGAGGTTTTGTGGAGAGCATTGTAGTCTATTGTCAGACTGAGGATAGTATCAGCCGTTTGTTTGTCTAATCCTGGGTAGAAAACAAAAGCTGGGAGTGACTACTGGGAGTATCACCAGCAAGCAAACTACAGCAGCGGTTTCCAGAAGCTATCTTAAGAACTTCTCTCTGGGAAAGAACAGCCAGCATCCAAAGCCAATCTCTGTACAAGATACCCCGCTGCTGCAGTGACCACGGGGACTTCAGCCCTGCCTGCACCTAGAGGAGCAATCATGGGAGCTGTGGCCCCATCTGCATCTTGAGGGGTGACCATCTGAGCCTTGGGCCTGCCTGAAGCTGGAAGAGAAATCACAGGAGGCTCTGTTCTGCCACCATCAAAAGGAGCATTCAATGGAGCCACAGCCCCCAACTATACGCATGGGAGGAAGAGGGACTTCCTGAAACACAGGCAGGACCTATATTGATTGGAGGAAGAGATGAGTCGACAACACGGTAAAATACACTCATCAACATAAAGAGCAATACTGTGCCTTCAGAAACTAGTGTTTCTACAATAGTAAGACCTAAACATCTACACACAGATGAAACAGATGGAAATGACCTTAAAAAATAACTTTATGAAGATGATTGAGGCCCTTAAAGAGGAAATAAAAAATTCACTTGAAGAAGTGGAGGAAAAGACAAAACAAAAAACTAGAAGAAATCAACAAATCCCTAGAAGAAAACTAAGAAGAAGCAATCAAACAGAGGAAGAAAATGATTCAAGACAGGAAAACTGAAATAGAGGCCAATAAAGAAAACACAAACTGAGGGAATTCTGGAAATGGAAAATTTGGATAAATGATCAGGAACCACAAATGCAAGCATAAACCACAGAATACAAGAGATGGAAGAGAGACTCTCAGGTGTTGAAGATATGATAGAAGAAATCAAAGAAAGTGTTAATTTGAACAAATTCTTAACCGAAAATATCTGGGACACCATGAAAAGATCAAATCTAAGAATAATAGGGATAGAAGTCCAGCTCAAAGGCACAGAAGATATATTCAACAAAATCATAGAAGAAAACTTCCACAACCTAAAGAAGGATATGCATATAAAAACACAAGATGCTTGCAGAAAACCAAATAGACTGGACTAAAAAAAGTTCCCTCACCACATAATAATCAAAACACTAAACATAAAGAATAAAGAAAGAACATTAAAAGCTGCAAAGAAAAAAAGGCCAAGTAACATATAAAGGCAGACCTGCCAGAATTGCACCTTATTTCTCAATGGAAACAATGAAATCCAGGAGGTCCTGATCAAGCATTATGCAGACATTAGGAGACCATGGATGGCAGCACAAACTACTATATTCAGTAAAGCTTGAAGTCACCATAGATGGAGAAAACAAGATATTCCAAGACAAAGCCAGATTTAAGCAATACCTATCTACAAATCTAGCTCTACAAAAAGTACTAGAAGGAAAACTTCAAACCAAGGAAGTCAGCTATATCCACAAAAACACAGGCAATAGATAATCTAAAAGCAGAAAATCCCAAAGAAGGGAAACACACACAATGTCACCACCACCAACAAAAACAAAAATAACAGGAACTAGTAATCACTAGTCATTAATATCCTTTTATATTTTTTTTTATTTTTTTGAGGCAGGGTTTCTCCGTAGCTTTTTTGGTTCCTGTCCTGGAACTAGCTCTTGTAGACCAGGCTGCCCTCAAACTCACAGAGATCCGCCTGCCTCTGCCTCCCAAGTGCTGGGATTGAAGGCGTGCTCCACCACCGCCTGGCTAATATCCTTTTATATAAATGGACTCAATTCGTCTATAAAAAGACACAGGCTAGCAGATTGGAAATGAAAACAGAATCCATCCTTCTGCTGCATACAAAAAACACATTTCAACCTCAAAGACAGACATTACCTCAGAGGAAAGGGTTAGGAAAAGATTTTCCAATCAAATGGACCTCACAAACAAGCTTGTGTAGCTATGATAATATCTAACAAAATAGACTTAAACTAAAATCAATCAAAAGAAATGAAAAAGGAAATTTCATATTTGTCATCAGAAAAATTCATCAAGATGAAGTCTCAATTCTGAAAATCTATACAGTGCATTTGTAAAAGTCTCAATTCTGAAAATCTATACCCCCACTGGCAGGTCTACCAGACTGAAACTTAAGAAAGAAAGAAAAGAAACAATAAAAATTAATAACCCACTCTAACAGACATTTGTAAATTCAAATACAAAAGAATATATCTTCTTCTCAGCACCTTACGGAACCTTCTCAAAAATTGAACATTTACTCAACAACAAAGCAAACCTCAACAGATGAAAGTCGGAATAATGCCTTGCAGCTTATTGGATCAGCATGGTGTAAAGTTAGAATTTAATAACAACAGCACTAATTTCAGAAAGCCCACGAACACATGGAAATTGAACAATGCTCAACTGAATTGCTAATGGGTAAAGAAAAAAATAAGGAAAAATTAAAGACTTACTAAAATTCAATGAAAATATCCATACAACATAACAAAACTTATGGGACACAATGAAAACAGTGCTAAAAGGAAAGTTTATAGCACTAAGTGCCTATAAAAAGAAGCTAGAGAAACCCTATATGAGTGAATTAATAGAACACCTGAAAGCTCTAGAAGCAAAAGAAGAACCCAGGAGAAGTAGATGGTGGGAAATAATCAAATTGAGGGCTGAAATCAATAACATAGAAACAAAGAAAATAATACAAAGAATCAATGAGACAAAGACTTGGTTCTTCAAGAAAATCAACAATATTGACAAACCTTTATCCAAACTAACCGAAAGGCAGAGAGAGAATATCCAATTAAAAAAAATCAGAAATCAAAACAGGGAAATGACAATACACACTGAGGAAATCCAGAGAATCATTAAGTCATACTTCAAAAACTTGTACTCCACACAATTGGAAAATTTGAAGGAAGTGGACATTTTACTGGATAAGTACCACATACCAAAATTAAATCAAGACTAGATAAACAAATTAAGTAGACATATAACCCATAAGGAAATAGAAACAGTCATCAAAAGCCTTCCAAACAAAAACTGCCCAGGGTCAGATGGTTTCAGCACAGAATTATATCAGAATTTCAAAGAAAAGCTAATACCAACACTCCTCAAATTGTTTCACACAATACAAACAGAAGGGACATTGCCAAACTCTTCTTTTGAAGCTACAGTTATAGTAATATCCAAACCACACAAAGATGGAACTAAGAAAGAGAATTACAGACCAATCTCCTTCATAAACATTGATGCAAAAATACTCAATAAAATAGGGCTATACCAAATCCAAAAATACATCAGAATATCATCCACCATGATCAAGTAGGCTTTATCCCAGAGATGCCAGGATGGTTCAACACACAAAAATCCATCAATGTAATTCACAATATAAACAAACTGAAAGAAAAAAAACCCCACATGATCATCTCATTAGATGCTGAAAATGCCTTCAACAAAATTGAACATCCCTTCATGATAAAGGTCTTAGAGAGATCAGGGATACAAGGAACGTATTTATACATAATAAAAGCAATATACAGCAAGCCAACAGCCAACATCAAACTAAATGGAGAGAAAAATTAAAGTGATTCCACTAAAATCAGAAACAAGACAAAGTTATCCAGTCTCTCTACGTCTATTCAATATAGTATTCAAAGTTCTAGCTATAGCAATAAGACAACTAAAGGAAATCAAGTGGATACAAATTGGATCTAAACTGAGATGACTCTCTAGTGCCAGAGGTTGCATGAATCTGTTAAAGAGACTGATGCCCTTCAATGGAAGAATGGATGAAGAAAGTGTGGAATATATACACATTAGAGTACTACTCAGCGGTAAAAAACAATGACATTGTGAATTTTGCATGCAAATGGATGGAAATAGAAAACACTATCCTGAGTGAGAACCTTCATCTGGCGATGGATAGAGATAGAGACAGAGACCCACATTGGAGCACTGGACTGAGCTCCCAAGGTCCAAATGAGGAGCAGAAGGAGGGAGAACATGAGCAAGGAAGTCAGGACCACGAGGGGTGCACCTACACACTGTGACAGTGGGGCTGATCTATTGGGAGCTCACCAAGGCCAGCTGGACTGGGACTGAATAAGCATGGGATAAAACTGGACTTTCTGAACATGGTGGACAATGAAGGCTGATGAGAAGCCAAGGACAATGGCACTAGGTTTTGATCCTACTGCATGTACTGGCTTTATGGGAGCCTAGCTAGTTTGGATGCTCACCTTCCTGGACCTGGATGGAGGGGGGAGGACCTTGGACTTCCCACAGGGCAGGGAATCTGGACTGCTCTTCAGATTCGAGAGGGAGGGGGAATGGAGTAGGGGGAGAGGGAGAGGAGTGGGGAGGGGAGGAGTGGAGGAGGGGAAAGGAGTGGGGGGGAGGGGGAGAGGAGTGGGAGGCGGGGAGGAGGCAGAAATATTTTTTCAAAATAAATAAATAAAATGATTAAAAAAAGAAAAGAAAAGTACAACAGAGTATCCTGGGAATGGACTCAGAAGTATACCATGCGATGCTCCCTTAATGTTAGAATGAGGACCCTAAGAGAGACATATAAAGATCTAATCTACATGGGAAGTAGAAAAAGACAAGATCTCCTGAGTAAATTGGGGAGCATGGGGACCTTGGAAGCGGGTTGAAGGGGAGGGGAGAAATAGGGAGGGCAGCAGAGAAAAATGTAGAGCTCAATAAAAATCAATAAAAATAAAAAAGAATCTGCATTATAAACTTTAAATTGCTGTTACTTTTTTTTTAAATTTCCTATCTGGCTGCTCCCTCATCAAACCCCACATTTCTATTTTTTTTTTTCGAGACAGGGTATCTGCGTAGCTTCGGTGCCTGTCCTGGAACTAGCTCTTGTAGACCAGGCTGGCCTCGAACTCACACAGATCCGCCTGCCTCTGCCTCCCGACTGCCACTGCCTGGCTGACATTTCTAAATTCTGTTTTTTTTTGTTTACCTTCCTCTATTTATTCACCTGTTCATCTGAGAAGGCTTAAGATCTTTCATCTTTTGGACAAAAACTTTTAGAGACTGTAAAATAGTTACAAGGTAACAGTTCCTCAAGACTCCATTTTTTTTTAAAGTGGTGACTGTCTTCGCTCTAAATTGATTACGTGTCTAAACCCATCCTCACTGCTCTAACATCTGTAGAAACCACCTGAGGGGAGGGAGATGGATGCTCAACTGTCACATCAAAGGAAGCGGCATCATTCTAGCAGTATCTCTCTTTTGTTTAAGCCTTTCACTATTAGAGCAAGTATGTGAAACTTCCAAAAGACTGATATTACAGCTATATAGAGCTACCTCCTAAGACTGGGATTACAGGTATATGCTACCACCTAAATGCTAGTATTGCAGGCATGAGCTATCACAAAATTGCTGGGATTACAGGTATGTGCTACTTCCTAAATACTGTGATTACATGTATGTGCTACCTCTTAAGTGCTGGGATTAAAGGTGAGTATTACTATGCAAATTCCAGTATTGCAGGTATGTGCCACCTCCTAAATGCTGGGTTTGCAGCTATGTGCTACCTCCTAACTGCTTGGATTACAGGTATGTGCTGTCTCCTAAATCCTGTGTGTTACCTCCTACATTCTGGGATTTCATTTATGTGCTATCTCATAAAAACTGGAATTACAGCTGTGTGCTACCTCCTAACTTCTGGAATTTCAGGAATGTGTTACCGCTTAAAAGATGGAATTAGAGGTGTGTGCTACTTCCTGTATCTGGAATTACAGGTGTGTGCAATCTCCTATGAGCTGGGATTCCACGTATGTGCTACCTCCTAAATGATTGGATTACAGGTCTGGGTCACCTCCTAAATTCTGGGATTACAAGTGTGTGTAACCTCCTAACTGCTGTGATTGCAGGCATGAGCTACCTCCTTAATTCTTGGATTGCAGGCATGTGCTACTTCTTCTGTGTTGGTATTTCAGGTATGATCTCCCTCCTGAATTCTGGGATTACGGGTATGCGCTACCTCCTAAGTGCTGAGCAACAGGTGCTATCTCCTTAATTTGGGTTACAAGTATGTGATGAGATTATGGATATTTTATGTCTTCTAAATTCCAGGATTGCTGGTATGTACTACCTTCCAAATGCTGGAATTACAGGTGTGTGCTACCTCCTAAATTCTGGGATGACAGGTGTTGCTAATTGCTGAGATAGTAGGTGTGTGTTACATTTTAAGTGCTGAATTACAGTTGTGTGCTACCTTCTAAGTGTTGTCATTACAGGTGTGTGTAATCTCCTAAATGCTGATTATTACAGGTGTGTGCTACTTCCTCAGGGAATTGCAGATGTGTCTCCCCCTAATTACAGGTGTTACAGGTGTTTGCTACATCCTAATTCTGGGATGACATTTGTGTGCACCCCTTAAAAGCGGGGATTACAAATATTTGCTACATCCTAATTCCGAGATTACAGGTGTGTGCCACCTTCTAAATTCTGGGATTCTACGTATACACTACCTCCTATGTGCTTCGACTGCAAGTCTGTGCTACCTCCAAAATGCTAGGATTACAGGAGTGTGCCACTTCCTGTATGCTGGGAATATAGGTTTATGTAACCTCCTAAATTCAGGGGTTACAGGTGTGTGCTACCTCCTACACACTGGGATTACAAGTTTGTGTAACCTCTTAAATGGTGGGATTGCAGGTATGTGATATCTCCTAAGCGCTGGGATACAGGTGTGTGGTATCTCCTTAATCTTGGGTTACATGTATGTGCAAACTCCTATATGCTTGGATTGTAGGTATCTGCTGCCTTCTAAATTCTGGGATTATAAGTGTGCACTACCTTCTAAAGGCTGGGGTTGCAGGTATGTGCTACCTCCTAAATGTTGGTGCTACAGGTCTGTCCTGACTCCTAAATGCTGGGATTGGAGGTGTGTGGTAGTTCTTAAAGGTTGGGATTACAGGTCTGTGCATCCTCCTAAATTCTGAGATTATAGGTAAATGTTACTTCTTAAATGCTAGATTTTAGGGATCCATTCCCTTCTAAATGCTCAGATTGCAAGTATGTGTTACTTCCTAAGTGCTGGGATTACCTGTGTATTCTACCACGCCTCACTTTATGCAGTTATAGATTGGACTAAGGGATTCATGCATGCTACGCCACTAACCCAAAATATTTCTTTACCAGCTTTTCCAAAGAATAGAAAAGTATCAACTCTCTTCAGTGTGATAACTGTCAAAAACCGCGACATTGGTCCCAAATTCCCAGAATAGCCTGCTCCAGGACAAGCCCCGGAGAAATTTCTCAGTTACCTAGAGAGCAGGTGACTTAGCTTTTGAACTCCCCCTCAGCCCATATTCCGCCTCAGTCCCCTTCCCTAGCCCTCCACGTCTAACCTCTGATCATGATCAGTTTAATAAAGAGATGCTGTTCCGACAAGGAGCTGGCAAGACGGTGGTGCGTCCACTCAGACTGGACAGGAAACGGCTCCCTTCAACCGTCAACTTGCCGCGTGCTGACGTTGGCAGAGGGATACGCAAGGGCGTTTGTTACGCAATACGCAGCGGTGTTGGCAGACTAATAAATGGCTGCCAGGTTTGTGCACGTGAGTGCAGGTGCCCATAGAGGCTAGAAGGCATCAGATACCCTGAAACTAGAGTTTAAGATATTTGTGAGTTGTCTGTGTGGGATGGGAATAGACTCAGGTTTCCTGAAGAGTAACAAGTGGTCTTAATGACTCAGCCGTCTCACGAGCCCTGAACTGCTAAATGTTAATCTGGGTCTCTCTCATGAATTCTCGGTCGATGCTCCCCAAATTCCACTTTCTTCTTCTCACCCCAATAAGTAAACCTAGCTTTCTCTACCTTTGACAAAATACAGAGGGAACCCTACAGATCACATGTTCACCGCCCAACACGCTGTCAAAATGTAAGTCTCTCACAGGACCTCCACATTTTATCTTCTGGTTAGATCCTACGTCATTTTTCTTTATTACTGTTACAAATTCACCAATCAACTGTGTAGAATCCTTTGGGGAAATGAGGAGCTTAAACGTTTCATGTGTTGGGATAAGGAATGGGAACACAAACAGAGAAAAGACACAAAATAGTCTTTAATGAAAAGATCTAATTAATCAAGCTTGATTACACTCTTCTGAAACAGAAGAGCTAGTACACATGAGTGTCTTAATAATGGGAAGCCATTTCCCTGTCCAGATGGCAAGACTCCTCAGACTGTTCTGTTTAATGGTTTAACACGTGCTGTAGCAAGACAGTAACGGGCTGTTAGGTAGAAACGAGCCAGTTGCTATTAAAACACACATGGCCAATAAATGGACTCCTAAAGAAAATGATGGAAGTTAAAGGACTCGTGTTCTTGACTGAAAGTTATCATAAAACTGACATCAGAGAGACTATTTGGTACTGGCATGATTGTTGGTGAGAGATCAAGGGGGATAAAGTAGCCATTGTATGTTTGGTTCACTGAATTCTAAGGAAAACGTCTTGACTGCTCAGTTCGGAAAAATGGCCTTTAACGAACTCTTTAGAGCTGGGTAACCACTTACAAGAGAAGAAAATAAAACCTAACCTCCTAACACGTACAATCTTAACTGAAACTAGATCATAGGGCTGAAGAGAGAGCTCCAGTTAGACAATGGCGGCACCAGATTTGGCAATGGATTCTTAGAGATTAAACCAAAATTTGAGTAATATGAGGAAAATATAGCAATTGTATAATCATCAAGTTTAGATTTTTTTATTGAGTACAAGAAGAAAGTGAAAATGACAAACATAAAACAGGAGGAAAAAAAGTCTGCACGTCGGTCATATGTCTGACAGGGAACTAGAAACCAAAGGACACGAGGAAACCCGAGAGCACAATAAAAACACTGTCATTGCATAAGAGTAGATACTTATCCAAAGAAGACAGTAAAGTCTCTAGCCTTACACAAATCTCATCAGAACTTTGTTCTACAGAGTAAGTTCCAGGACAGAGAGGGCTATCCAGAAAAACCCAGTCTTGAAAAAGAGTCCAAAGTCAATCTTAATTAAGTAGTGAGCTTGTCTCAAAAACACACCACAGTTCAAACAATGGATGCTGTAATTGCTGTACCTAATGCCTTCCGAGGGCCTTCTGTACTTTGAGTTTGAGAAGCAGAAGGGGAAGACAAATGTACTCCTTGGTGTTTTGTTTGTACCTCAGCATAGGATAGAGAGTTTCAAATTTGTCCAAGGTTGGTAAGCTTGAGGATGTCTTAATATGTCTCAAGTACATTTCTGCCCCACCATCCCCTCCTCTCTATACTCACAGCTTTGCACACAGTTTGGGTGTTTTTCGAACTGTGTACTTTGTTGTCTAGAAGGCACATGGTGATAAGACACGGTGTTTTGCTTGCACACACTGGCAAGAGGACCTCCCCCAATTGCCCTGATCTCTTCCAGAAGCCTCCTCTTCCTTGGTGGAGCAGTTTAACACCATGACCCTGCTTCTGACTCAAGACTTGCACACAGCCAAAGGAACTTCTGACATGCCAGAGCCCCAGAAACCTCGCTTCTATTTACTCTTTCACTTTGATGGGCTTGCCTTTTTCTGCCTCTCAAGTTCTGTACCAGTATACCTCCATACTGTTTAATGACGGGGAACATCTAAACACAAAAGAGGAAACATCCGAAGTTAAATGCAGGGAAACAAGAAAGATAAAGCCTTGCAAACTAGGATGGTATAACTGGGATTTTATAGTGGTTCTTGTATGGCAGAAGACATTCTCAGGTAGATCAAGCTAGGGCAGCATTCCCTTCAAAGGGCTCACTTTCTGCTTGGCCTATTTTATTCTTTAAAATTCCATTTCAAAGCCTCTGACTGGGGCTGGAGAGATGGCTCAGCAATTAAGAACAGTGCATGCTCTTCTAGAGGATCAACATTCAGTGTCCAACATCTACATAGCAGCTCAAATCAGTCTACTACTTGAGTTCCAGGGGATCCAATAACTTTTCTGGCCTCCAAGGGCACCGGGCAGACACATGGTGCACATTATCATGTAGGCAAAACACACATACATGAAAGTATTTTACAGTTTAAAAAGTCCCCAAATTGTGAAGTGGCCTTGCCCATGTCCATCCTCCATGGTACTAGCTCCAAATGCTAGCAGCACTAAATGGATTTTGTGGGTTTGTTAGATAATGTACATGAAGTTGCGAGGGAGAGTGGTGGTGGGAATATGAGAAGGGCTGGAAAGGAGGGCGAGGTGGGTACATTCCATCAAAGTGCATTGTGTACACGTGTGAAATTCTCAAAGACATATCCTCTACCTCTTTGAGTTTTCCTCTGGTGAATGTGAGAGCCAGCAATTCTCAGCAATGCTTCCATTCTTGGTCCTCAAAGATGGTGACAGATTTCCCCATGTATCCCACTGGCCAAGATTCTACAGTCCCAAAAGGGATGGCGGATAGATTATTCTTTAACTTTGGAGTTTTTTTCACCACAGTAAGACATTTTTTTGTTAAATACTATTTACTGGCTGTCTTAGTGTGGTAGAGTCATTACTAGACACTCAATAACCATATATCAAATTTGCCTTTAAACCTATTGAGAAGGTCGGGGACACCAATCACTTGGTGTGATTCTGTGCCTTTATGGTCCAAGCTCCTTTAAATGAGAATCATGAAATGTTTGCCTTTAAATGAAATGAAAAAGATGCCACATGTCATCATCTAAGTTTGTTGAGAGGAGGAATAACTGACAAATATTAGAAAACCATGGTAAAACATTTATATTTTAGAGCCTTGTTTTGATATATTTTAGCTTTATCATTATTATTATTGTATTAAAAATTTCCACCTCATCCCTTCCTCCCATTCCCCCCATCCTCAATCCCCCTTCCCCTCTCTCTACAGTCCATAGAGCAGTCAGGGTTCCCTGCCCTTTGGGAAGTACAAGGTCCTCCCTACTCCATCCAGGTCTAGGAAGGTGAGCATCCAACCAGACTAGGCTCCCACAAAGCCCATCCATGCAGTAGAATCAAAACCCAGCGCCATTGTCCTTGGCTTCTCCGTCAGCCTCCACCAGTCAACCACATTCAGAGAGTCTGGTTTGATCACATGCTAAGCCTAATACAAAATTATATATAATAAGAACAAATATATAAATAACTTGGCCAAGTCATGAGAGGAAATTAACTACAACTATCTAGTCTTCAACCCCCTCAAAGATCTGAGAAGAGAAAGAATATTACTTGAGTAAGCAAGAAGTGCAATCAAACAACTTCCAAAAATGTACAACAACTGACAGAGACAACTGGCTACCTGGGCAACCACCCAGTGTCTCATTTGCAGCATTGAAGCTACCAACTTTGGCTAAGGCCTAGCATAACTTACAGGCCATTTTCAGAGGCAGGAAATTTCCAAAACTGTCTTACTCTGTCTTTGCAAGATTTGACAGTCTTGTTCCCTGTGTCCTGCTTATCTATTTCCAGATACCATGTATCTTGTCAGTGGTTGAGGCATGGGAAGTTCCTTGCCCACAGGCCAATTGTGCCAAGAAGAAAACAAACTCCAAGTGAAATGTCCTTGGTGCTCAACATTCTCTCAGGAATAGATCAGTGCTGCTAAGAGCAATCATGTCTCATTTCAACAGAACCCTAAGTTTTTAAATGCCATATTCTACAGTTCTTTGAAGTGGTTGAAGATTAACCTATCTATGCAGAATACAATCTTTATGCATCTAAAGAACCTGATTAGTCTAACTGTAAGTATGACAAACATATATGACTATTGATCTATATGTTTTGGTTTAGAGAAGGAGTTAGTCACACTCCAACTCCAGGGTCAGCTTTAATTTTATTTGGACTAGGACTACAAAAACCATTTGCATTACATGTTGGTAGAGAATATAAGAAACAAACATTTGGAAAGATTTATGAAATTTTATCCTATTGGAAATGTCTTATACCAATAGGCCAATTTACTCTTTTCCTTGGGACATTTTTTTTTTCTGGATGAAATATCCTTTTCCTTTGTATATCTCATTTGTCCAGTCATCTTCGGATTTCTTAGCTGGATACCTTTATTCTCCTGAAAAGACAGAAAAAAAAAGCCAACTCTAATTTTGGGGATATTCTCTTTTGGAAAGTTATTTCTGATCAAATGAAAAGCATTTGCTAGTTTTTCAAGTTAGTTTAAACATCCATGCTGCTTGTTGAACTATCATCTTTTCTAATTAAGAGATATCTCTTGTTCAAATTAAATCTTTATCAATTTTCATGGTCTCCATAGCTTTCCTTCCTCTCTGGAAACAAAAACAAAACCCCTTCCCCAACATAACACATGACCTGATTTCCATTCAGAGGTCAGCACATTTTAAAAGTATACAGGCTGATTTAATTCCATAGTTTTTTCTACTATCCAATGTCTCTGTAGTTGTTGTCCCTTTCTCATTAACATTTAGAAAATTCAAAGTTAGTGTAAAGCATTACGAAATTTATTTCTGGGGTTTGTTATCATTCTTTTCTGTTTATTTAACATATGTTTCAGAGTTTGATTTGACTTTTTTATAACTGCCTGCCCTGTAGGATTACATGGTATACCTGTAATATGATTTATATAAACAAAAAACTGTTTCATTTTCTTAGAGACATATGCTGGAGCATTGTCTGTCTAATTGTACAGGTATACTCATGATAGCTATAATTTCTAACAGATAAGTGATTACAAAATTAGCCTTTTTTGAACTCAAAGTAGTTGCCTTTTGAAAATCTAAATAGGTATCAATGGTGTGGTGTACATATTTTAGTTTTCCAAGTTCTATAAAATGAAATATATCCATATGCAACATTTCAATCCTTTGAGTACCCTTTGGATTACTTTCTTCAGGTTGTGGTGTTTGGTTGTATAAAGAACAAGTAGCACATTCCTTATAATATCCTTGGCTTGTTGTCATGTGATGTGTCGTGCCATAAGGACATGTGTTCAACTATGTTCATAGCAGCTTTGTTTGTCATAGCCAGAACCCGGAAACAACCTAAATGCCCCTCAACTGAAGAATGGATAAGGAAAATGTGGTACAGTTACACAATGGAGTACAACACAGCAGAAAAAATAATGATATCTTGTATTTTGCAGGCAAATGGATAGAGCTAGAAAACATCATTTTGAGTGAGGTAACTCAGACCCAGAAACATAATTATCTCATGTCCTCACTCATAAGTGGCTTTTAAACATAAAGCAAAGAAAACCAGCCCATAAATCACAATTCCAGAGAACTTAGACAACATTGAGGACCCTAAGTTGGACATACATAGAGCTAATCTACATGGGTAGTAGAAAAAGACAAGATCTCCTGAGTAAATTTGGAGCATGGGGACCTTGGAGGGGTTGAAGGGGAGGGGGAAGGCAGGGAAGGGAGCAGAGAAAAATGTAGAGTTCAATAAAAATCAATAAAAATTAAAAACTTTGATATAGACATGATTTTTTTAAAATGAAGTTCTGAGGCCTTCAGCGCATTTCCAATCAATAACAGATTGTTTTATGTATTACCTTGTGCTTGAGAACCCGACAGAGCAGTATGGGATTGGATGTATTACATCTGCACTTGTTCCTACTAGATCTTTAATGACAATGTCATTTATTCATATTTTTAATTTTGTTTTTTGTCATTTATAGAAGTTTGCCAAAAATACTTGATTTATGGTTTATCCGAAAATTTTTGTTCCCTTTTCTATAGCTGTTCCATTATCCAGAGCCACATGGTTTCTTAAAATAGGCTTAGTTTCTTTAGTAGTTCTGTGAAGGAGTTCTATGATGTCAGGAAATGACTGAACTGAATCTGGCATAGGGGCCTGCAAGAGGCCCCCCAAAGAGTTTCCTTATGGCAAAAGAATACCTCTTGTTGATCTACATTCATTAGTCCAATGCCTGCCTTTGCCACACCTTCTGCATAATCCATAAGGGAAGGATGCTCTGTTTGGATTATGTTTAGAATAAATATTCTTTCTGGGAATGCTGTGTTTACAATCCCTTTTAAGGTGACCTTGTTTGTCACAATTATAACACTTGATATTTTGATTTTTTTCCTCAAACCTCAGGAAATATCCTCTCCTACCCAAGCATCTTGATGGTCATGGGATTCAATATTGTTTGTATCTCAGATCCATTCCTCCAAGGGTGCTGACATTGCCTGTAATGGCCTAATTATCCTTTTGAATTGAGAGTTATACTTTTCATAAGTCAGAGATTCAATTATTATTTTGTCTTTCTTCTGAATTTGGTATCATTCTATTTACCGCTGAAGTTAATCTTTGTAAGAAATTCATAAAGGTTTCCTTTGTGCCCTGTATATCTTTAGTAAATGACTCAATTTTATTTCCTTCTTCTCCAATTCTGACCCACACATTCAAAGTTGCTGCACAGAATAAAGCCAGAAAAGCCAGGGTGTGGTCATAATATAGGGATTGCCTTTTATAGTAGCACGATCTCCTTATAAAAGAGGTTGGTCTTGGGAGATTTCTGTATCTCTAGCTTTACTCCATTATTCAATAGTCTTAGCCTCTTCTCTGAACTGGATACTCTATTGTAATTGTGGACTAGCCTCTAAAACAACTTTAACCAAGTCTATCCAGTCTCTAGTATTAATTCTAATTCAATTAATTCTTCACAAGAGGTGGATTAATGCCATATAAGACTATTGCTTCCTTGAATCTCCTTGAATCCAACATTGGCACAGGAGTCAAATTAGCACTTATAGAACCTCTATCATTTGGCAATTCCTGTAAGGTTACTGGATATATTAATGTTGGTTGTTTGAAAACCCTAGACTGTTCCTCTCTAACCTTATAATGCAATGCTGAAATTGATTCTGCATTAAATTTCTCTGTGTGGAATATTTCTATGATATGTTTCATTAAGTTTTTCTAAGGCTTGTATCTTGGGAGTCAAACCAACAACTTTTTAACAGATAAACCAAGAATTATCAAAACAACAGGAATCATCAAAATAAAAACAGTATGTTAATTTCATTTAAGTTGATTATCCCTTTATTGATTTGTTCCATTTTTAAATTATATATTATATAGTCATATAGAGACCTAACTTTCTCTACCATAATTGCATCTTCCATTTTTTTTGGTTTTTCGAGACAGGGTTTCTCTGTGGCTTTGGAGCCTGTCCTGGAACTAGCTCTTGTAGACCAGGCTGGTCTCGAACTCACAGCGATCCGCCTGCCTCTGCCTCCCAAGTGCTGGGATTAAAGGTGTGCGCCACCACCGCCTGGCACATCTTCCATTTTTTTTATTGTGAGAAAAATCTCTCTTTTTTTAACTAATTCCTACATTTCAGAATTCCTAATTTTATCATCAAATCTTTCACTGATGATGATGATGTGAGGCTTACTGCTGTTGCATAAAACAGTAAAGGCCTGAGTGGATTTAAAGGCAGCTATCTAGGCTGGCAGCAGCCTCAGAAAGGGGGCCAGGAAAAGTCCACCAGGAGAGAAGAAAGAAAAACCTAGCCGGTGTGTGGTGACTTTGGCTGTGTGGAGCTCTGGCTTATGCTGTTGGCTGCAAAGCCACATGGAAAGGGCTTTTTTTGTGAATTTGTCCCCCAAAAGTTGGAACAGATGTAAATCCTAGAGACAGACACTGAGGTTCAAGCTGAACAATCAGAGAAGCAAATCAGTCAAGCCACTAGAGAGCTCTTATCTCTATGAAATCTTCAGACTGAAAAGAGAGCTAGACTGTGTCTCATTCTGCTTTATATTCCTCTGTAGTTCTACAAGAGTGTGTAAACCATCTCCCAAACTCTATAGCTAACTATTGTGGCTGTTGAGATTAAAAGTGTATGACACCTCTATATGGCCTCTATGGCTGACTAGTCTGGCTAGCTTTGCACTCTGATCTTCAGGCAAGCTCTATTGGTTAGATCATAACCAAAATATCACCGCAGGTAAGTTACTATTAGAAACATGAGGAAAAACACAAGCACAGCTGCATTTCAGAGTCTACCACTTACTTCTTAACCTTATAATCTTCAGTAAGTTAAGTTATTCTGTAATTTAAATGTATAATACTTATTTAGCAAGCATTGGGCACTAACACTTGAAAGTTTAGTTTCTGCTACTTTATGTAACCCGTTTTAAGCAGAGATCTGAAACAAAGCTTCACACATACATGAAACAGACTTGTGCAAAGGTGAATCAGTATCCTGGTTTGAAAGGATGTTTGGAAACAATATCCTACGCTATACAGTTTCACAAAGAACTATAGACTGGCCTCCCAATTCATTCTGGAGTATCCAGTCCTGGAATGCACCAATACTGGAATAAGCTACAAGGAGGGGTCTGCTTCTCAGTAGGTGTTGCTGCTTGAGGGGAGAATGTGTGAAGCTTCCTTCAGCCTCCTCAGTTCTCCAAAGCGGAGCTGTCAGAGAAGGAAAGACAATCAGACCCATAGGAAGCCTCACTGGACCTATGACAAAACCAGACCTGACCACACATGGGAAACAAACGTCAAGGAAGAAAACCCACCCCATGAATGCCAAGGTTGCAGGGGATAGTAGTCAATAGTGGCTCATTGTGCTCTCCACTACTGAACCATCTCTCCAAGTGCCCAACTCACATTTCTTAAATTTAGCAGATGAAATGATGTTTTGAATATCCTCTATGAGATAGCCTTATGGGATTTTATTAACTGTTTTGTGACATAAACAAATGGGTAGGACCATTTCAGAGCTTCAAATGAATCCTTCTGACTCTGTTCCCAATATTCCTACTGTAAGTAGATGACAGTGTTGGAGCAGGCCCTTATTCTACAGCTTCCCAATGTAACAGACATGGTTTGGAATGAGAGGTTGGATGGCATCTCCAGAATACAAACTTGCAGCTCAGCAGTTCCCCTCTGCTGTGGGCACACTTTGCTCATGTATTTCAAAGGCCACATTCAGTGGTTTGCCATCCCAGAATCACAATGGGCAATTGTGATTGGACACTAGAATAGAACTAATGTAGTGCAGAACAGGGAGTTTCTTTCTTTTCAGAGCCCTTCTTCATTACATTCTCTTAAATATGGCTGTTAATATAAAATCTAGTTCATAAAGACCGGAGAAGGCTATGTCATTTACATCCAAGGTACTACCCTCCTGTGTAGTCCTGTGTAGTCCTGCCTGGATGTGAACTCACTGTGTAACCAAGGCTCCTAAAATGTGCAGAAATTCATCTCTGTCCATGACTTCTGGAGTCACAGGAGAGCAACCCCACACCTGACTCTAGAAGGGTGGTAAAATTGATGAGTCGAAAATCACTTTTTATTCATAAATATAGTCATTTTACTCAATAGGGGCTTTAGGAGGGGTAGTCAGTATATACAGTATTGAACCTTAACCAACTATTAAAACAAGAAAAAAGAAATTATCAAAAACTAACAAAATTTAAACCAAAGCAAAGAAAAAAAAATACCTAGGCAAACGAAACCCAAACCAAAACCAGAACCTCTCCCCCAAATTAAGCTAAAAATATTCTCTTGCTCTAGATCCAACAAATCAATTGAGAACATCTGGCTCTCTAAGAACACCAAAGGTGACTAGACCTCCTCTATAGACCCTTTCTCATGTCTTGTCATTCCAGTCCAGGCTGTGAAACTGGAGAATCCACAAATACTTTCTTTATGGATGATCCAATGACTAACACAGGTGAGGGATGCTGTAGTCTCTGTAGTGCGTTATCTTCACCAACACTTTCCTGTGAAATGGAGTCTGCCTCAGCACTCACAGGAGAGGGAATCCTGTTCTTTTCCCTGTGGTGTGTATAGACTACAGCATGGCATCAGTACAGTCTTTCTCATGAGAGTCCTCACCATATATGGAGGGCTCAGCCGGCTTACTAAATACATGGAGAGTAAACTGGCAGAGGAAGCCTTGTCCAGCAGCATATCCTCCCCATGCTGCTGTGCGCCACTCAGGGTCCACCTGCTGACCAATGTCAGGATTTGGAGTCATTCTTGGTGGGTCCTTTGAATGTCAGGCTTCTTTCTGATGATTTCCTTTCTCCAGGAATAGTGGGCCAACAGAACATGAATCAGATTGTGATGGATCCCCTGCAGGAGGTGGAGATTTTCCTCACTGGTTATTTCACAGCTATGAGGAGGGGTCTGCTTCTCAGTAGGTGTTGCTGCTTGGGGGGAGAATGTGTGAAGCTTCCTTCAGCCTCCTCAGTTCTCCAAAGCGGAGCTGTCAGAGAGGGAAAGACAATCAGACCCATAGGAAGCCTCACTGGACCTATGACAAAACCAGGACCTGACCACACATGGGAAACAAACGTCAAGGAAGAAAACCCACCCCATGAATGCCAAGGTTGCAGGGGATAGTAGTCAATGGTGGCTCATTGGCCTGGCACAGTCAGGGCTCCTGCTGTAGCAGGTCCGTCTGCAGGAGGCTCTCATCCTGGACTGTGGCCAATTCCAGATCATGCTGGAGGTTTTTAAACCTAGGAGAGGAATAGAGCGGGGACACAGGTCTGTTGGGGACCTGCCCTGCCAGCTTTTGAGCTCCCACCAGCTCTACTCAACTGCACGATGCAGCATTACATTTGAGCTGGGCTCATTCACTCCTTGCTTCCTCAAGGATAAGACAACACCTGAGTTTCTTTTTTCTCCACTTTTAAAGCTGCTAGAAATTGAACTGAGAAATACACACCATGGTGAACTAGAAAAACAGCCTAGAATGCTGGGAGGAAGAGGAAGTGAGCAGAGACTCAATAGCTCTCCTCTCTGGGGCAGACGTGATGAGGCTCCGACCCAGGATGGATGTAGGCTAGAATCTTCCCGGTAAGCGCACCTTGGGGTGCTACACACATTATTAGAAATGGGCTAGTCCAGGTGTGAGAGTTAGCTGAGAAGAGGCTAGATATAATGGGCCCAGCAGTGTTTAAAAGAATACGATTTGTCTGTTGTTATTTCGGGGCATAAGTTAGCCAGGTGGCCAGGAGCTGGGTGCTGCAGGAACGCAGCCAGCAGCTCCCAAAACAGGATAATACATATTTGCTTCCTTTGCAGACATTTCTGTTGACTGAGCCAGCCCAATACTCTCAGATGTTCTTTCCCTGGCTTTGACTGAAAGGCCATGCAAATGGCTAGGGACCCAAATAGGACAGAGATTCAGGTACTGGGGAACTACTTGGTATAACTCCCTCTTTGGGGCCTGGGATCCTACCTTGTCTGGGAGACAGCGAAGTGATTCTGCAGCTTTTTTACCAAGACTATTTGCTTGGTGACCAGATCCCTCTGCTTTAGCAGGTACTGCAGTCTTTCTTCCAATTTTTCCTGTTTCTGCTCATTGGAAGATTATGTCCTTAGTGAAGGGTTGGACACTCAAATGCACACAGACACAGATATTTCTGAATACACACTCCTGGACATACGTGTACAAGCATATTCATGTACAACAAAATTACAGGAATTAATCATTTGATATCTTTCTATCAATGGTCTCATTTCCTTAATAAAAACACATAGAATGATAGAATGGATGTAAAAACAAGGTCCAATTTTCTGGCGCATATAATAAAGAAACTATAACATCAAGTATAGATATTACCTCAGGGTAAATGATTGGAGAAAATCTTCCAAGCAAATGGACCTAAAAGACAAGCTGGTGTAGCCTCTTTAATACCTAACAAAATTGGCCTCAAACCAAAAGTAATCAAAAGAGATGGGAAGGGCACACCACAAAGATGACATTTCAATTCATTTTTTTTCTTTTTTCTTGTTTTATTTTTTGAGACAGGGTTTCTCTGTAGCTTTGGAGCCTGTCCTGGAACTAGCTCTTATAGACCACTTTGGCCTTGAACTCAGAGATCTGCCTGCCTCTGTTTCCCAAGTGATGGGATTAAAGGCATACACCACTGCTGTTTGGCTGACATTTCAATTCTTAACATCTATGCCCTAAGTACTTTTGTAATAAGAAACATACTATAGCTTAAAACGTATATTGACCTCCACACACTGATATTTGGGAACTTAAGTACTCCAGTCTCACCAGTGTGCAGGTCATGCAGACGAAATTAGTAAATTTTGGATTAACTGAAGTTTAAACCAAATAAACATAACAGATATTTAAAGAATACTCTAACCAAACCCATCAGAGTGTACCTAGAACTTATAGGCTAAGCAATGATTTAATTGATACTGTTTCTGTGTGGGTATTTTGGGACTAAGCTAGTCGGTTGGCCAGGAGGAATAAGCAGGCCCTCTCCTTGCAACATAATATGAAAATTAGTAAATGTAATGTACCATATAAACTGAAGGAAAAACATGATGATCATCTTTCTAGAGACTAAAAACGTCGTTGAAAAAAATCCAATACCCTTTGATGATGAAAGTTGTGGAGATATTATGGATACAAGGACATACTATAACATAATAAAGACAATTGATGGCAAACTTATTAGCCAACATCAAATTAAATGTACAGATTTTCAAAGTAATTCTAGTAAAATCAGAAACAAGGCAAGGCTGTCCACTCTATCCATATCTATTCACTATAGAGCTTGAAGATCTAGTTAGTGCAATAAGACAACTGAAGCAGATCGTGGGATATAAATTAGACAAAGTATCATTACTTAAAGATGTTGAGATAGTATATATAAATGACCCTAAAAGTTCTACCAGAGAACTCCTACAGTCGAGAAACACCTTCAGTAAAGTGGCTGGATACAAGATTATCTCAAAAGAAAGAAATCAGAGAAACAACATTCTTCACAATATCCAAAAACAATATAAAATGTCTTGTGTTCACTCTAACCAAGAAAGTGAAAGACTTATATGATAGAAACTTCAAATCTTTGAAGAGAGAAGCTGAAGAAGATATTAAAAATTGGAATGATTTCCCATGCTCGTGAATGAGTTGGATCAATATAGTAAAAATAGTTATCCTACCAACAGTAATTTCAAAATCAACACAATCCCCATCAAAATTTCAACACAATTCTTTACAGACCGTGAAAGGGCAATTCTCAACATTATATGGAAAACCAAAAATCATAAGCTAGTTTAATCAATCCACAACAGTAACAGAACTGCTGGAGGTGTCACCATCTCTGATTTCAAGCTGTACTACACAGATATAATAATAAAAACCACAAGGTATTGGCATGAAGCAGATACATTGATCAATGGAATCTAATTAAAGACCCAGACATGAATCCACACATCTACAGACATCCGATTTTTATAAGGAAGCCAGAGGGACAGATTGGAAAAGTGAAAGCATCTTCAACAAATGGTGCTGTTCAAACTGGGCGTCAGCACGTTGAAGAATGCAAATATATAGATATTATTTGCACTGTACAAATCTCAAGTCCCAGTGGATGAAAGACCTCAACATAAAACCAGACACATTGAACCTGATGGGAGAGAATTTAGGGAATAGCCCTGAACACAAAAGCAAAGGAGATGACTTTATGAAGAGAATACTCGCAGTTCAGGGACTAAGATCAACAATTAATAAAAGACCTCATGGAGCTGAAAATCTTCTGTAAGGCAAAGGACACCATTAGTAGGAGAAAATGGAGGCCTACAGAATAGAAAAAGATTTTCATCAACTCCATATCTGACAGAGGCTAATATCCAAAATATATAAGACATTCAACAAACAAATAATCAACAAACCAAATCATTCAGTTAAGAAATGTGACATAGGTCTAACGGAAAATTCTCCGAAGAAGAATCACAAATAGCTGAGAAACACGTAAAGAAATGTTCTATATTCTTAGCCATCAGGGGAATTTGAACCAAAAACTCCTTTGAGATTCCATCTTAAACCTGTCAGAAAATGGCTAAGGTCAATGGCGTGAATGACAGCTCATGGTGGTATGGATTTGTAGCAAAGGGAGCACTCCTCCATTTCTGGTGGGAGTCCAAACTTGTACAGCCTCTATGGAATCAATATGGTAGTTCCTCGGAAAATTTGGAACTGATTTACTGTAAAACCTAGATACACCATTCTTGGGCATATATCCAAAGGATGCTCTCTCCTGCCACAAGAACACTTGCTCAAATATCTTCACAGTGGCATTATTCATAATAACCAGAAATTGAAAACAACGTTGATGTCCGTCAATGGAAGAATGGATAAAGAACAGGCAGTACATTTACAGAAGGGAATATTACTTGGCTGTTTGAAAAATGACATCCAATTGCTATTGTAAGCAAATGGGTGGAACTAGAAAAAAAATCAAGCTGACTGAGATAACTGAGATCCATAAAGACACATATGATATGTATTCACTTATATAAGGGCATCAGTTGTTAAGTAAGTGATAATCCAGCTACATTCCACGACTCAGAGAAGTTAGGTAAAGCGAAAGTCACTAGAAGGAAGACAAGAATTTCCCTGGGAAGAGAAAATAGAATAGATTTTTCAGGTGAACTTTGATTGGGTGGGGAGAGGATGAAAAGGAATCATGTGGCGGGGGGAGAGATGGAGGAAAAGTGCAGAGAGACAGTTGAAGTTGGGGGGCTCCTAGAGGCTGCTATAGAAAGCTAGTACAGATAAAACTACTTGTAATTTTGTGGGGTATCCTAGTGAGGACTCCTAGTAGTGGAGCATACAGAGTCTGAACTGACCATCTTCTGTAGCCAAGCAAGGTTTCCAGTGCTGAGACTGGATTGCATTCAGTTGAATATTTAGCTGGAGGGGATTCTGTGGAGATCCATAAATAGCTCCGGCTCATACTAGGACAGAGTGTTGCTGTCTGAAAACTGACGGTGGGGTCCCATTGTTGTGGACAACATCTACACATCATTGAACCTAGAGATGTCAAGCTGTTGCCTGCATGGAGCCTTCACCCATATGCTCTAGTCTCTTTGGCATGGGAAGGTACTCTGCAAGTTACAGAAAGAGAAACATGATATCAACTCTGCCACAAAAACCTAGACCTACAATCTGTCCTCCCCTGCAAGTTATGTTGGTGCAGAACTTGAGAGAGTGGCCATAAAATGTCTGGCTTAATTTGAGGCTCATGCAGAGGAAGTCCATGTGCTACAATCTGGAGGGCTAAAAACTGGAGACCAAATAGCCCAGAGACACAGGATAGAACCAACCATAACTAAAAAAATTAATGAAATAATTCCTAATATTCCTAATAATGTTCTGCTATACTCATAGCTTGGTGCCTTGTTGGTCATCATCAGAGAGCTTTTCTTTAGCAGAAGATGGGTGCACAGACCCACAGACAGACACTATGTGGAAGAGAGTGTCTAAATTGGAACTTTCTATCAGTCCCACCCATAGGAGCTCAGGAAAACCTTCAGAAGAAATGGGGGGGGATTTTAGGAGTCACAGGGAATGATGGGGTGGAGGACACTAGAATGTGGCCCACTCAAGTGAACAGGGTTCACATAGGCTCACAGAGACTGGTGCAGCAAGCATGGGGCCTGCATGGGTCTGCACCATGTTCTCTGCATATGTGTTGGTGTTTTGGTGGGCCTCCTAATAGTGGGAGTGGGTATCTCTCTGAACTTTTTGTCTACTCTTGGGACACATTTCCTCCTCTTGGAATGCTTTGTCCATCTCTATATCAGGGTTTTTATCGTGTCTTGTTTTGTCATGTTTACTTGTCCTTTCTGAAAAGGAACCAAGGGGTAGCAGATCTGGGGAAAATCAGATGTTTATGGGATCCAGGAAGAGTGGAGGGAAACTATGATTGAGACCTATTGTATGTAAGAATAATCTATTTTCAATAAAAAGGAAAGGAAATGTTTACTCAATAAGAAAATGTGTATCGTTGAATTGTTATAACAGCAATTTAAAATAGTATTATTAACTATGTAGTCTCTACCCAAGGGGAAGCTTAAAATTTACTTCCTCTAAAATATAAACAAGGAGCAGGAATCCCTATGATTTGATGACATATAATCATTTTCATGTATATCTGGGAATTGGAGGCAGTGGCTAATGGGCAGGAGGTAAAATTGCCTTTTTTTTTTGTGGACAGATCAATAGGAAGGGTTGGATTCTGCCTCCCAAAGGAAAATCCTCTGTTGTTGGAGGTCTCAAACGCAGCGAGAGCTGGAGGATTGCACTGAGCAGAATCCAGGTATAGTGTAAAAGATGGATTAAAGGTAATAACTGTATCAGTTCCTTCAGGACAGACATCTTTTTTCCTATTTATTTATTTATCTATTTATTTATTTATGATTTCTGCTTCCTCCCCGTCACCGCCTCCCATTTCCCTTCCCCTCCCCCAATCAAGTCCCTCTCCCTGATCAGCCCGAAGAGCAATCAGGGTTCCCTGCCCTGTGGGAAGTCCAAGGACCACCCACCTCCATCCAGGTCTAGTAAGGTGAGAATCCAAACTGCCTAGGCTCCAAAGCCAGTACGTGCAGTAGGATCAAAACCCAGTGCCATTGTTCTTGAGTTCTCAGTAGTCCCCATTGTCCGCTATGTTCAGCAAGTCTGGTTTTATCCCTTGCTTTTTCAGACCCAGGCCAGCTGGCCTTGGTGAGTTCCCGATAGAACATCCCCATTTTCTCAGTGTGTGGGTGCACCCCTCACGGTCCTGAGTTCCTTGCTCGTGCTCTCTCTCCTTCTGCTCCTGATTTGGACCTTGGGATTTCAGTCTGGTGCTCCAATGTGGGTCTCTGTCTCTGTCTCCTTTCACCGCCTGATGAAGGTTAATATTCAGAAGGATGCCTATATGTTTTTCTTTGGGTTCACCTTCTTATTTAGCTTCTCTAGGATCACAAATTATAAGCTCAATGTCCTTTATTTATGGCTAGAAACCAATTATGAGTGAGTACATCCCATGTTCCTCTTTTTGGGTCTGGCTTACCTCACTCAGGATAGTGTTTTCTATTTCCGCAGGACAGACATCTTACCTGTTTGCTCCAGGTATAGCTTACTTCCTGGCATTTATGGGACTCACAACATAGACTCTTGAATGGTTAAATGAATGAAAGCTACCTTTATGTTATTCGTTTTAAAGCTACCTGTCTACTAATGATAATGCGTCTTAAATTATATTTTCACTGATCCTTTTGAGATGACTATAATTTAGCACCCATGTCTTAAAAACACACACTTGTAATCTAATGACCTCTGACATGTAGATTAACCTTCAATTTTAATTTAAGTATTTAGCCTAGGTTTGAGCTTGTGATGTAAACCCTTAATCCTAGCTACTCAGAGACTGAGACAGAAGGACTGAACATGAAAGTCTGGACCAAACTGCAGCATGAGTTCAAAGCTAATCTTTGGAACCTAGTGTGATCATATCTCGAGACTTTAAAAGGATCTGGTGATGTATCTCATTGTTAGAATGCATAACAAACATGAGCAGAGCCCAGGGTTTAATGTTATTTTAAAAATTAGATCAAATAACCATGAAAGACCTGCTATTTTCTGAAGGGAAATTAAGGAGGACTGGACCTGGGATGGGGGAGCAGGCGGTGAAGACCTTGGAGGAGGGAAGGAAGGGGAACTGATGTTGAGATGTAATATATGAGAAAAGATAAAAAGGATGACAAAGAGAACCACTCTTTTGGCATTTGTACAGGGATGTCCTCTTTCAAAGCTGCACCTAACCATTGATATAACAAGATGCCAAATCCCCAGAAAGACTTGTGAATGTTCACAGAAATCACAATTGGATAGGATGTTAGTGAGCTGCTGAATAAGTGGGTAGATGATCACGTGTGTGTGTTTGTGTGTGTATTATTATAGATCGTGGACAGCTTGCCCACACTGCTTCAGCCTACCTGCTTCTGCTTGGCATATAGTTCATAGATCTTCTCATGGGCCTCTTCACAGTGATTCTTCACCTTCTCACAGGACTCTTGCAGTGAAATCTGCTCCCTCCATAGCTTTCGGTTCTCCTCTCTCAACATGCTCACTTTTTGCTTCAACTGAGTTCGCTCACTCAGAAGCTGGTTGTGGAGGATGCTGAACCATCACAGAAAACATCGTGAGTCCCATTCAGCCTACAGCTACCACTCCCACATCATCCGTGCAAGGTCCTTGTTCCAGGCATCCCCAGACTAGAGCCCACAGTAACCATGCCAGCATAATATAGTAGCTGGCAAAAGCCAGAGAAGAGCCAAATTCCAGAAAGACTCAGACTACTTCTGAAATCCCTGACAATAAAAGAGATCCATGTACTTCTGAGAGCAGGGTTTGCCTCCTACCACATGTACTTAACTGTTCATGGTTGGGAAAACATTATGAGGTTGAGAGGTAGAAGGCAAATATTCTCTAAGGGAGGACAAAAGACCCAAGGGAAATAGATTCCATCTATGGGTCCCATGAGATCACCTCTGTAAACCCCTCTGAGAGCTCCCACAGACCCACAGATGATTGACACCCTCATCATGGTGCAGATAGATTTTCTATCTAGAGGATCCTTTGGCTGGCAGGACAATGCTGGTATGGGCTCACAGATATTTCATTCTTAGCAAAACTGGTCTAAGAGGCCTAAGCCAAGAGCATAAGACAGGCTAGAACGAAGGTCCTCACTTTGGTTCAAAGATAAAAACATGGCAAAAACAGTTACTCCCAATGAATGGGGCATCCCAATGAAGTTACACACTCCCCTGTAGGAGACAGTTTCCTCAGTCAGCTCCTTGCACTTATACAAGGACTCTCTACTCTTCTTGGGGAATTTCTGCAGGTCCAGCATCACTTTCTTATGCTCCATATTCACCATCTTCAGCTTAAAATTCAGCCTGTGATAGGGTATGACCCAGGAGCAAAGAACCCCATGAACACTGGACTTAATGATCCTATGATTTCAGGCTGTGCCCTAAACTACCCCAGCACAGTCAATGTCACATTTTGATAGCTATCAACTAGGACATCCTGGTGCTGTTTAAACTTGCTGACATGGCCCCAGACCAGCAGTCAGGGGTGCAAGGAGAGTGAGCCAGGGCTGCATGAGTTCCTTCAATGAGCCTGGAGGAATAGAATAGTTATGTCTTCAGAAGCCTGTGTCACACGTCTGGTTCCACCAGAAATCTATGAAAATGCTTTTCCTGTCTTCAGAATTGGGATATTTGATCCCAGGATCCTATTGCTACATGGGTGTCTGAAGCACAGAATCAGTATTTCCTGGAAGGAGACTTAAGGATAGATTTATAAGTATCCAGTGGGTTACAATGGGCTGCCAAGGTGAGCACATGGGCCAGGGGCACTGTTGGTCAGAGTGGAGTTCCCTGACCTTAGTGTTGGCATCACTTGGAAACTGTGACACAGAAAGAACAACAAGCCCTGCCACACACTTCCAACTGCCAGGCGTATACACAGACACACATACACACAATGCACTCACACAGACACACACTCACACATGCACATACACTCACACACACTAACACACACATACTAACACACAGACACACAGACACACACACACACACACAAACACAGAGACACAGATGATGAATACCAAATAAATATAGGGAAGTGGAATTGTCTCAGAATATAAGAAACCAGACTAGAGAGGAGCAGGGATGATGTTCAGAATTCAAGTCACACACTGAGATGGACCAAGATGACCAGGCTCCTGCAGTTGCTCCCAAGGAGCAGCCAATACTCAAGCACCTTCTGGTTAAGCACAAAGACTCACCATAATTCACAGCACCTAGCATCGTCCACAAGCCAACACCTGTCAAGGCCTCATGAAATGTATGCTTAGAGCTCACAAAGTATTGCCCCATTCCCAGACTGATCCAGGCCACAGGCTCTGCTTTTCATTTGGAGGAATCACACAGCCTGTGTCCTGATATCACTCCTTCCCAGGGTTCAGCTATGCCTCTCAGATGCCCTCAGGACAATTAGTTTGGGCAGAAGGACGTGCAGTCTTCAGTGACCTGAGGCATGCTGGGTTTGACGCAGTAGGGTCAAGACAGTTACCAAGGAACTGAACAAAAGGACTACCTGTTGTTCAAGTCCTTGTTGGTAGAATTAGCCAGGATTCCACGAAGTTCATTCCTTTCTTGGGTCATCATTTGAAGCTGCAGGGTCAGTGTATCCACCGTGCTCATCTGCTGCTCCTGCTCAGTGACAGAGGTTGGGGTTGCTGTCTTTCCGGTACTCCCTGCAGGTAGATAAACATAAGTAAATTTATACGGTTGTATGGCACAGTCCAGGAGAGATCATGTTGAGTTCATGAGAGCCTGAGGAAGAGTGAATGCATGAAACTCAGTGAAGACCCCAAAGAGCAGGACACCTATTCTTAAGCTGGGAGCCCATAAGCCATGCCTCTGTCTGCATTCACTGTGGTGAGCTATGTGCATCAGCCCTATGCAGCCCCACTGGCCCTGGAAGGCATATATCACCCAGCCATGCTGCTTTGGAAGTATCAACTCATATCTGATGTGATGCAGAAAATTCCTGGAGTCTCTAGTGCTTAGCATGACGAATCTGTTTCACCCGTGGCCAGGAATGAAAGTAACTAAATGTCTGAGACCCTGGTGCATAGATGGGGATTTTCATATGAGATATTCACAGAACCTAAAGAATCTACTGATATGAGTTGTAGCAACACCCTACTCTCACACCTCAATTGTCTGTGCCTCCTGCTCGTCTTTTGCCACTCCAAATAAAATTATGGAACTCTGAGAATAGCAGCTGTAGCCTTGTCAACTCCTGGCTTTTGGCCAAACTAACCACCACCAATCCTTGACCATGGGTTTGCACTTTATTAACCCAGAAGCAGCATAAAACCATCTCTTCCAAAGATCCCAGCTACTGAACTTCATTTCTGGAAGTCTAGTTCAAGTCTTAACCCCCTCTTCAAAAGTTAGATCTCTCTGCCAACCGGTGTGCTCAATCTTACCAACGTGTCTTCTGGTGAATCCCATAAGTACTTAATGAGTGCCCCAAGGAAACAACACTGATGATTTCACCAAAGACGTCAACGACTCTCCAGGATGCAATAGAATGTCCAGAGAATGGACTGTTAGGGTCACTGCCAACTGCCATCACTTTTCTCATAACCATTTCTTCCCCAATTACCAAAAGCCAAGCTGTCTTTTCCAGGTGCCTTCCCTGAGACACAGGGGAAGCTCTTCAACACCTCCTTCTTCCAATCCAGAGATCTCTCTGATTAGTTAGACTCTCATTAATTCTAATTTAATACTTCACCATGTATGGAGGTCAAGACCCATTTTCCAAATATTATTAAGGAATGACTCTTTTCCTCCGAAGATCTCTAATTAATAAGATGAGAAGTGGAAGATACTGAGAAATTAGTTCATGTTGATTTGGAAGGAAGTTCAGTTCCATGAAGTGAATGAGCACCTCAGGAAAGATCCACAGGGCTGTTACAATGTGTGGGGGTGATAGGGATTGTGGGTGTCCTGTCAGACCAAAGATAAGTCACATGGGTCATGATGAAAATTTCCCCCAAACTTCAGCAGAATACATTCCATCCATCATGACGTTAGCAAAGGTGAGATCACCTAGTGACAGGACAGGCTGGAGACACCTAAGGACAGGGCATCTACAGGTGAGCCCTCACACACTAAGAACAAACTTTCAGGAAGAGTGATGACTCATTCCTACACTCAAGTTAAAGATGATGGGCTATTAAAGGCAGGACTCAGAAGCCTTAGCAATACTTGATGGCTCCTGTCCTGCAAGTGACTCTGAGGTATAATATGAGATCCTCCAGCTTTAGCCAGGGGACTGTACTCTCCGTTATTAGTGGCCTACAACAGAAAGAAATCCAGTGTGCTGAAGTATAGTGCTGAAACTGAAACCTCATTTATCCCTCTCTCCTTCCTTCCCACTCAGAGTCAATGCAGAGGGCCTCTAGCACAGCTGCTGTAGGGTTGACCATTACTGGCTCTCTGCCAAACTAACCTTCAGCAATCCTAGACTCCAGGTCTACTCTTCAGAAATGAAGAGAAGCAGGATAAATCCATTACCTCCCCAAAGCTCTAAGATCCAGTGTCCCACCATGAAAAACTAAGTTGAAGCCTTCCATCATCAAGTAGTTCCCCACTCCTTATACAGGACTCACTGCGTTTTGCCCAGAACCATTTATGTCTTGATGTGTGACGCTGAGGTTGAAGGCCAGCTTCATTCTGCCTCTCTCTAGTCTCGTGATGCTCTCCGTTCTGTCTCTCAAGAAGCCTGCTCAGTCTGGTCAACATGGCTATGACCAAAACCTATAGTCAATGAACAGATGCCCCAGTGGCAGTTGGTGTTGCCACAGCACTGGTGACATCACATAGAATGCCAGGGCTCTCCAGGATACAATAGAATGCCCAGGGAAAGGTCTGCTACTTCCCACGGTACAGCCGTTTACTCTCTGGCTAATTTCCTCACTCCAAAAATGACCTGAAACCAAGGTGCCATATAAGGAGCCTCTCTGACGTCTTTGGCACATACTCCTTTAAAAGCCATAGACCTAGCTTGCCGCTTCATTAGAAACATTATCTGTGTGGAGTTGAAGGCTTACTTTCAAAGCACTGTGCAGAAATGGCTCTTCCCTTCCTTAAGATCCATACTGAGTAAGATGAGAAATAAATGATCCTGAGAAATTAGGTCAGGATGATGGGGATTGGGAGGGTGAGTCCTCTGAAAGGAAGAGCATCTGGGGAAGATCCTCAGACTTTTAGAGATTGGTGGGTTCCAAACAAAGAGAAGTCATACAGGTAGTGATAAAAATTTCCCCTAGTGAATCAGCAGAGCTCACTCAAGCTATGACGTTGTGAGTGAAGATGTGATTTACTCTTGACAGTTCTGGCTGGAGCCACATGAGCCCAGATGAGTCCTCAGATATATAGAAAAAAAAACACTCATGGAAAGAATATAATGGTCCAAACCTTGAATCAATAAATGGAAGAAAGAGCAGTGGCAAGTCAGAGATCAGTCTGGGCTAAGTAGAGGCACCATAAGTTGGAAACACACATGCACATTCACACACATACAGATAGAAGAGGCACATAACCATGGGATAGAACATGATGTAGGGCGCACTATGGTGCTTCAATAAGCTAACAGAAGCCAAATCCCTTGGTCTGCAGTCACCAGTTATGATCTATGTGCTTGTGAATGGCTGGCCCTGCTAGCTTTAGGTACAATGCCCATTAGGAGATCATGAGAAGGGCAGGAATTGGAGAGCTGGTGTTATTGAAGCAGAGAGCTTTGTTATAGCCTAACAACAACTTTCTACTTCTGACAGTCCCTGTAAAGTGGATGCAGTCCATGGTCAGCCTGGAATTCTTTTTCTCCAGATCTCTGGACTTTCTCAACAAAAGCATGTTCCTTGGAACCTAGGGCTGAGGAGGTCTGTCAGGTGATCTGTGCCATTTAAGATGTTGAAGTCTAATCCTGTAAATGTGATTATCAACATTTTTTTCTAAATAGGGTCTTGTAGAGACTAATAAGTTGAGAACCTAGTGGAATCTAAAGCATTTGCAAAACTGGAATGAAAATGTTTTATGAACATACATACAGAGTGCTGCTGTGGTAAAGAAGTGAGATACGGGGGGAGGGGGACAATGTGATTTGCAAATCTATCCAGAATGTTAGTTTCTAGAAAGCATGGTATAAAGGATCACCAGCAAATTCCAGAAACCTAGAAAGAGGCCTGGACCCAGTTGCATCCTTGGTACTTCAGACAGCTTGGCCTTTGCAATAATTAATTGTGAGATATCACACTTCCATGAACACACTTCTCCAGCCCAGGAGATATACTTATCCACCCTAGACAAGAATGCACGAAGCCATTCTTTATGTGCCTGCCTTTCATCTCACCAATCTTGCATACAAAGAGACTTCACTGTCTTCCAAACGTCCTGAGATTCAGTTGACAGGGGACAGCACCTGCTATCCACAAAGCTTTCTCTCAGCCCACCCTTGGAATCTGGAAGGTGTTCATGAAATGAACTTAGAGGTAAGACTTTACCTACCTGATTCTCAAAATGCAGTCTTGAGTTTCTCAGTCTCAGGATGACAACCCTAAGCCATCACTCTACAGGAAAGGAAGTCTCACTGTCAGCTATTTTTCTCCTTCCCTTGTCATCTTTCAGGAACCTAGGGCACAGCCTCCTCAAGCCTATTCACAGCTTCACAGGATACCGCTTGGCTGCATAACTCTCAAGTCTGACCTCAGAAGTCAAGAGAAAACTGGCAGAGTTCATAAACACTCACATGGTTGGAGATGCTGAGGTTATCAATAGTTCACTCTAGCACCTTGCAGGGCCAGAATGTGGTCCCCAGAAGAAGCATGTTATCTTCTCTGATATCATTCCAGGACACCCAAATTGGGATGGAAGGAGCTGGGCTCTGTTCCTTTCCACTATCGCATAAAGTTCCTAATATTGTGAGGTAAGTACTTGTATTATTTCTGCTTGGATATTTGCCTATCAAAGAAAACTCATGTACCCCAAACATAATAATTTCTGTTACCTCTGGTTCCAACAGAGTCTTCTTCTAAGTCTGTACTCTTTAGTAAATGCAACTTGTGTCTTCTAATGCTTAAAAGTTTTTTCTCTGCATAGTAACACCATTGGGAGTTGGATAAATCATCAAGAATTGACTAATACAGCATTCATCATCCATCCACTTTACTTTAAAATTATTGAGTGATGTGCCCTAAAAACAACAGGCTTTTATGTTTCCTGAACCTCTAATTTCTATAAAGTTTTCAGAGATCTCACATACAGATATCCTAACAGAATTACCTGCGCACTCCTCTATCAGTCGAAAAGGGTCCTTAAGGGATCTATGCATATTTACCATTAAGTCTGCAAATGCTTCCTGCTTGATGCTTGCAGCCCTCAACTTGGGCTGAACTTAAGACATACTTCCAGTAATAGAATTATCTCAGAGAAGAACTTAAATCAAAACTATGCCTATAAAACTAAATCACCACAATATTTAAAATAAAAATATCAGCCTTGTATAAATGATGTTACATATACATCAGCATCTTTCCACATAGGTAGGAATCAGAAATACTTGGAGTACATGTGCAAAGTGTGCATGTTGATTGATCAGGTGGATAATGAATGCTGTACCCTCTGTTGACTGCACAGAGCAACGAATACTGACCTCAGAATATTCTGCAAGGCATAATTCAAAGTACAAACGATGTGTCACTGGACAAATTCCTCAGATCATTTAATAAAATTTTCACTGTATGATTGCTCTTGCAGAGTACTCACGTTGCAGTCTGCTCACCCAAAATGTGGCTCACAGCCCTCTGTGACTCCGGTTGCAAAAGATATTATGCCCTCTTGTGACCTCTTTGGGCAGTGCAAACATGTACAGCAGAGAAACATTCAGGCAAACCACCCAACATGTAAAATGAAAGTGAAGAGAGTTTTTAAATGCCCTGGATAATATATCCTTCTTGACACAAACTATTCTAATGTGTAAGTTTATGTTTTATGAATTTTCTGGTCAGATTCTTGCTCTTGATGATGTTTAAGACAGGATCTCCGTATGCTTTCCTGGGTGTCCTGGAATTCATTGTGTAGACTGTGCTGGCCTACAAACATCCAAATGCATCTCCATCCCTAAGTCACAAAGACTTAGTCAAGACTATTCCAGTTGGATGAATTAACTTGTATATTTCAGTCTCCAGATATTTGTTAAACAAGGATAACTGAAAAGATGATTCAAAATGATGTACATAGAACAGAGTATACTAAGGTTAATGTTTAAATTCATAATTGCACTAAATGCTGCATTTTAGGATCATACACAAATGCAAATCAGAAATTATATCCAGTGCTTTGTCTTCATTTCATATTTGGTGGTGCTCAGAATATGCTACCTGAAAACATGGTGACTAGACAAGTATTTTGAGCACACGAATGAATGTGAGGATGGTCTCTGCTCTTCCCATGAAGCTGATTATACAGCCTAGCAAGGCCACAGTCAATAAGACAAAAAGGCAGCCTATTGAATGAGAAAAGATATTCACCAACCCCACATCAGACAAAGGACTGATTTCCACAATATATAAAAAACTCAAGACATTAGACATCAAAATTCCAAATAATCCAATTAAAAATGGGATACAGAACTCAACAGAGAAATCTAAACAGAAGAATCTCAAATGGCTGAAAGACACTTAAAGAAATGTTCAGTATTTTTAATCATTAGGGAAATGCCATCAAAACAACTCTCAGATCACACCTTGCACCAGGCAGAATGGCGAAGATCATAAACAGCAATGACAGCTTATGCTGGAGAGGATGTGGAGTAAGGGGAACACTCCTCCATTGGTGGTGGGAACGCAAACTTGTACAAACACTCTGGAAATCAGTATGGTTGTTTCTCAAAAATTTGAGAATCAACCTAACTCAGGACCCAGCAATCCCACTGTTGGGCATATACCCAAAAGATGCCCAACATACTACAAGGACATTTGTTCAACTATGCTTATAGCAGAATTATTTGTAATAGTAGGATCCTGGAAACAATCTAGATGCCCCTCAACTGAAAAATGGATTAAGAAAATTGGCACATTTACACATTAGAGTACCACTCAGTGGTAAAAAACAATGGCATCTTGAAATTTGCATGCAAATGAATGAAAGCACCCCAGACCCAGAAAGATGAAAATGATATGTAGTCACCCATAAGTGGATACTAGCTGTAAAGGAAAGGATATAGAGCCTATAGTCCATGATCTTAGAGAAGCTAAATATCAAGGTGAACCCTAAGAAATACATAGATCCACCTGGAAAGGGGAAAAAGACAAGATTACCTGTCAAAATTTGGAGCATGATTGTGGGGGAGTAGGGAGGGCAGAAAAGGAAGAGGAAGAGAGGAACGGAGAAGCGGAGGGAGGAGGAGAACTTGAGGGAATGGGACAGTCGAGATAGAGGAAGAACAGAGATGAGAGCAAGGTAAAATCGCGAGGGATGCACCCACACACTGAGACAATGGGGATGTTCTATCGGGAACTCACCAAGGCCAGCTGGCCTGGGTCTGAAAAAAGCCCGGGATAAAACCGGTCTCGCTGAACATAGCAGACAAGGAGGACTAATGAGAACTCAAGAACAATGGCAATGGATTTTTGATCCTACTGCACGTATTGGCTTTGTGGGAGCCTAGGCAGTTTGGATGCTCACCTTACTAGACCTGGATGGAGGTGGGTGGTCCTTGGACTTCCCACAGGGCAGGGAACCCTGATTGCTCTTTGGGCTGACGAGGGAGGGGGACTTGATTTGGGGAGGGGGAGGGAAAGGGGAGGTGGCGGTGGGGAAGAGACAGAAATCTTTAATAAATGAATAAATAAATAAAAAAGATATCTTTATTCAGAGAGCTATTATACGGCTAGCAAGAAACTTGGCCCTAGAGAAATTCCCAGGAATCCACAAGGATGACCCAAGCTAAGACTTTAAGTAATAGAGGGGATGGGGCCCAAACTAGTCTTGCTCTGTAGTCATATCAATGAATATCTTAAATATCACCATAGAACCTTCATCCAACAACTGATGGATACAGATACCTACTTCGGAGCACTGGACTGAGCTTGGAAAGTACAGTTGAAGAGTGTAAGGAATGAGAATATGAGCAAAGAGGTCAAGACCATGATGGGGGCACCCACTGAAACAGTTTACATGAGCTAATGGGAGCTGAACAACGCCAGCAGAACAGGGAAGGAACCAACATAGCTCCAAACTTGTCTTGAATGTGTTTGACAATTGCATGGCTAGGGCAGACTGCAGGGCAATTGGCAGTGGAACCAGGATGTGTCCCTACTGCTTTTACTGTCTTTTTTAGAACATTTTCTCTTTGGATGGATAGCTTGCTCAGCCTAGATATAGTAGGGAGTGCCTTGGACCTTCCCCAAAGCTATGTGCCTTACCCTCTCTCTATGAGTAGTGGATGGGAGGTGAGCTGGGATGGGTAAGATGGAGAGAATGGGAGGAGTGGTAGAAATAGGAACTGAAATTTGTATGTAAAATGAAAAATGATTGTTTTCTTTTAAAATAAATAACAGAAAGGAAAAGAAAATATAATTTTAAAAAGTAAGGGCTTTCTGACAATTTCCTGAAGCAAGTCAGAAGCATCACATGTCCCTCCATGGAGGAAAGAACACCTTCATATCTGAATACTGATGAAGTCACACACAGAGGAGACATGAGCAAAATGTCCTCTCTATTTGTATTCCCCTGCTTGACTCTTATTGGTTTAATTTTGTCCACTCTATAATGTTCCACTTTCCATCAACTCTGGTAGAAAATCTCAGATCTTAGCACTGTTGAAGGCTTCCCTTCCTCAGGAAGGCTCTGGAGTTGTGAAAGCTTGTGCTAGGTAAGTCTTCATGCTTTTCTCTTTTAAGCTCTGTTATGTTGTGGAGTCCCCAACAGGGACCTAAGATGGTTGAAAGGAGAAAATAGTTTTTCCTCTGCCTTCACTGTGTTTCTTCTAAAACTCTTATTTGTCAGCCAAATGATCATGCTTTCCTGTAAGAAAAAGTGCTCTCCTCATCAAAAACCTCTTCTATTAGAGACACCATAAAGCGGGTCATTCTCCCTTCTAAGGGTATCTTGGAGGTGTGTTAATTGGATGCAGTTGGCCCTATAAGCTCATATGGATCTTATATTATTAGGGGTGTGCCCTTGTTGGAGTAAGTGTGTCCTTGTTGGGAGATGTATGCCATGGTGTGGGAGAGCTTTGAGGTGTCATATACTCAAGCCATGCCTAGTGTTTCAGAGCATGTTTTCTTCCCTGTGGGATCAAGATGTAGCTCCTTCTCCATTTTCAGATCCTTCTAAAGAACCATGTCTACCTGCATGCCTTCATGCTCTGCAGTGATGATAATGGACTATACACCTCTGAAACTGTAAGCCATGCCCTATTTAAGGTTTTCCTTCGTTAGAGTTGCTGTGGTTATGGTGTCTCTTCACAGCAATAAAATCCCTAGTACTGAGGGTATCCAAAATAATTACAGAGTCCACGGGGAATACAGAAACAATGATGAATTCTTCTTAAAATTAAGAAACTAATATCAGGCCACCTGTTCTATAGAGTGAGTTCCAGAATAGGCTCCAAAGCTACACAAAGAAACCTTGTCTCAAAAAACCAAAATAAAATTAAGTAACTGAGTCACACACTTCCCACGTTTCAGTCAGTTGCTAGGTTACTTCAGAGTCAAATATTTATTCACTGAAAGAAAGAATATGAAATGCCACTTAAGATGACCTTTCCCTGAAGACGAGGAAAACATTTGTGGTATTGTGCAATAAGAATCACAGGATTTATGGAATTCTTCCTAAGGAAAGAAAAAGAAGACAATTAAAAGCACAGGTGAATCAACTTAGCCAGGCCCATTATCTGGGTTTGCAGAAAAAATGCTTCTAGTCCAGTGTCAATCTCAATTTCACTGACAGTGACTTCCTCACTCTTTTCTTTCAAAAGATAAAAGTTGCAGTAGGATCCGAAACCCATTGCCATTGTTCTTGAGGTCTCCGTAGTCCTCATTGTCCGCTATGTTCAGCGAGACTGGTTTTAACTCAGGCTTTTTTAAACCCAGACCAGCTGGCCTTGGTGAGTTCCTGTAAGAACATCCCCACTGCCTCAGTATGTGGGTGCATCCCTCGTGGTCCTGAGTTCCCTGCTTGTGTTCTCTCTCCTTCCGCTCTTGACTTGGACCTTGAGATTTCAGTCTGGTGCTCCAATGTGGGTCTCTATCTCTGTCTCCTTTCATCGCCTGATGAAGGTTAATATTCAGGAGGTTGCCTATATGTTTTCTATATGGGTTCTCCTTCTTATTTAGCTTCTCTAAGATCCCGGATTATATGCTCAATGTCCTTTACTTATGGCTAGAAACCAAATATGAGTGAGTACATCCCATGTTCCTCTTTTTGGGTCTGGCTTACCTCACTCAGGATAGTGTTTTCAATTTCCATCCATTTGCCTGCAAACTTCAAGAAGTCCTTGTTTTTTACTGCTGGACTGCACCTATTGGCTTTGTGGGAGCCTAGGCAGTTTGGATGCTCACCTTACTAGAACTGGATAGAGGTGGGAGGTCCTTGAACTTCCCACAGGGCAGGGAATCCTGATTGCTCTTTGGGCAGTCGAGAAAGGGGGATTTGATTGGGGGAGGGGGGGGAAGGGGGCGGTGGGGAAGAGACAGAAATCTTTAATAAATAAAATAAATTAATAAAAAAATAAAATAAAATAAAATAAAAAAGATAAAAGTTTCCATCAGATTTTAATGCTGTTGAACTGTGACCTTTAACATAGACAATTTTACAATTCTGTGAGAATTTCATCCATGTGTATAGAGTATTTTGATCATATTTTCTTCATTGCTCTTAAATGATTCCTGACCTACTCCCTTATTTCTAACATTCCTAACCCCATGCCTTTAGTTTTGTTTTAAACAGCCTACCTTGAGCAACCCTGTATGACCATATGATGGCAAAACCTTGTTAGCCAATTATCTTTAGGAAATGGAGCCCAGGTATGGTGTGGGTTTCTGCGACCCAAGGAAAAACCTGTGCACTGCCCATTGCTCTCTCTTGTGCCATTCTGGCTGGACACTGCTATGGTTGGATTTCTCATTTCCTGTTTCGTGAGTTTCCCCCTTATAATAATTAAAAATAAAATTGTTGTATCCTTTAGTTAGCCTTATTATTTCCACATCCATATGCTCATGTGTAAGAGCCATCACTAAGTTTGCTCAAACTACCTGGTATTCACACCCTAAATTAAACTGACCCTTCCTCCTCCAAAAGCCATCAACTTCCACCAATTTCTCAGTAATGCGTGGGGGCCTGTGAGCACCTTTCTTTTCCATGCTTGAGTGTTGACTGGCTTGACATTGGAGTTCATGACTACAGTAGTCTTGTACTGTCTAGAGGGTACTGTTTTATTTCAAGCTCTCTGATATGATACAAGCATTTCAGAGATAATCAAATTTGACATAAAATTTGATTAAGTGTTAACAAGAAATCTGAAGAAACTGTTAATATTTGTAATTTGACTGATTATATTCCTACATTCATGAGTTATAATTAAACTAATCAAGGCATTACTGTATCATGAATGTTGCTTTGTATACTTGAAAATGTTTGAGATAATTTCTTTTTTTTCCCATTTTATTTTATTTATTTTATTTTTCTCCATTAACAGCTTCAACTGGGTGTGGGGCAACAGAACCATTCCCAGCACAACCATGGGTGTGGGGTTCCCCGCAGTCTCCCCAGGGCGATGGTTCCTGCAATGATCTCTAGGGGGAAAGGGCTCCCAAAAGATCCCCTCCCCCCTCCCATACAAAGGCAGGCAGCTATCACGTGGAGAGCACCAGTCAGAGTCAACCATGGTGTCAGACCAAAGGAGAAGGGACTGAGACAAGGAGAGACCCTCCTCTCGAGTGGTGAAGCAATCCACCTCTCCTGGGAACAGAGGGGTGCCCGATGACTCCTAGGTCGAGTGGGGACCAGGCCTTTTTTCTTTCCCCCTTACCCGTCCTAGGGTTCCCAGGGCCCTGCCTTAGGTTGGGGGATTATCCTGCCATAAGTCGCCCGTCCTTGGAGCTCCTCAAATAAAAGGCATCTAGCAGGATTAAAGTAAGCAGATCACAGGGCACCCTGTCTTAGGCCATGTGGAGAGCGCCCTCATACCTGTACCATGCCATGTTGAGCCGGTTTCTACAACCTCTGTATGGTGTGCTATTCAGGCGAGGATCCACACTAACTCCCGTCATTGGGCCCCTGCATCTATCATTAATGAAAAGACTGTGAGGAGCTCCTCAAACAAAAGATATAATGATATAATTTTGGCACCAATAACTCCATCTCCAGACAAGAAGAAAGGGCTTTTTCCCAACCCAGTATTCACCTTTCAGTCTGGCCTATAATATGTCCTCCTTCCTAAGTGCCTACTCCACATAAAGTTACGTGTGCTGCCTGCCAAAAATTAGGGCAGTGTAAAAGTGATCAAAATCTAAAATTTTTAACATATGCATTAAACCCAAACACTTTACAGCATGTGTCAAACTTTTCCCAACATCTATAAGCAGTTACAAATATCAGAGATAATTTCTTATATCTACATAATTTCTAAAATGCAAAGCCTGAAGATGAATGTAACAAAAGTCCACTAGAAACTGAATGGAGCATACATCCATACTCTTGATATTCCAGATAGCATGATTGAATTCTGTGCTTGCAAGCTAGTCAGACAGAAATCTGGGACACACACACAATTTTGTGCTGATCCGAGTTCCTCTATTACAGATTATGAGAGAGATTTACATTAAATATGGTGATTATCCTTAATACGTGAACTGGCATTGTGTAGACCATTCATTTTGGATGGATACATTGCTGAGCTTACATATACGGGGGAGGGACTGGATCCTGCCTCAGACTGATATGTCAGACTTTGTTGCCTTCACTTCGGAATCCTTTTACTCTTAGAGCAGTGATTGGAGACTGGGGTGGAAGGAAAGAGGAGAGAGCAGGAAGAGGGGAGGGACTGCGTTGTGGTATATGTGTGTGAAATGAGAAAAGATTGTTCTAAAACATAAATTTAATAAAAAATAAAAAAAGAAAGTAGGTGATGATCTAGTTGGAAGAAACAGATCTTGGCGGACATAGTGGAAAGTACATATGTTGTCATTTACCACATCCTACCCATCCTTCCTCATGTGTGACCATGGATTATAACCTCTGAAATTGTTATAAAATAAATATTACCACCCTCTAAAAATATCATATACAGTGTGGGCTTGATTTCTCAAAGAAGGATCCCCATTGTACTATTTTTTTATTCCCATGATGACATGTAATGGCAATCATTAAAGCATTAACAAATACAGGCTTTCCTCACATATTGTCAGGGTTCCTCCTGTATTTAATTTTCCTTATTCTGACATTTCTTCATTAATTTTCTGAAGTGAACCACCTCATCTGAACCTTTCAACTGCGGGTCCTCTACATTTCATCTCATCAACTTGCTGCATCTCCTCCTTCCTGATAGGATTATAAGCTAATAATTAATGAAGTGTCTTTGGGCTGGTGAGTTCAATGCTAGAAACCCCTCTCTACGTAATGATATCCCCCAAACACAAGCAAGATCAGTTCAATACATTCTAGGAAAGTCTATAAACTGGCATCAGATATTGGTAGGAACCACTATATGCCTTAAATCCTGTTTCTTTCTTACTTTTCTCTAAAGTATGTCCAAAAAAGTTAAGGGTTGTGGATTTAGCTCAGTGGTAGAGTGCTTGAATAGCAAGCCCAAGACCTTGGGTTTGGTCCTCAGTTCTGGACTAAAATGGCCAACATTTCATTTTCAGAATATCTAGCATGTTATATATTTCTTGACCAGAATTGCTTGCTTCTACATTACAATAACCTGTATCACCATGCTAGAATTCATTCCGTTTTGTCAAACCTTTCTGTATTATCTGCTGTATCCAGGGTTCCTTGCTCCTTACTGGAGTTTACGCAAAATCTAGAGAATTTCTTTAGAGAGCTTTTGAGGGGTCTAAAATGCCAGGGCTGCCTGAATGGCCAGTATTTCTTTCACGTAACCTCACATATCAGTCTTAATTAATAGTGAGACCACTGAGAAACCATTGGATTGGAACTAAATGTGAGGGCTATGTCTGGGATAAATGGCCCAGATTGAAGGAACTACAGATACTGGAAGAAAAATTCTGAGTTCTTCACCCAAACCTAGTTCTCTGACCTAAATGGGAAAAAGGAGTCCATCCTTCCTCCAGTGGAAAAAATAAAATATGAAAACTGTATATACTCTATCTATCTATCTATCTATCTATCTATCCATTCATCCGTCCATCCATATCTATTTATCTGTCTGTCTGTCTCCTAACTATCTTCATCCATCCATCCATCCATCCACCCGTCTGGGTTTTATTCTTTATATTTTTCCAACCAAAATATTGGTAAGCCATATCTTCTCCAATACTTGCTTAAATGTAACGTTCTTTAAATCTCTTGACTCTGTGACACTAAAAAATATTGTGTAAAATTTCTTGGATAAAAAAAATGTAAGTCGTTCTTAAAACAAAAGAGAAACATCTAACAACTTTACAAACACATTATCTTAGTCTGTTTCTTTATATCTAAAATGTAATAAAAATAATGAATTCAATGAATTGGTATATCAGTTTTTGTTGCTTCTATGTCACCAAGTTCAGAAAACTTTTTCTCACTGAGTAAATTTTGTCCAGAGGTAAAATCTGTGGAGTTTTCTAAACGGAAATGGAACGATGTGAACAAAGCCAGAAAACAGACTCATCATAAATCAGAAGGTTTATGGAAGATAAAGAATCAAGATCATATGTGAAACTGCAGTATCCATTAAAATTCTTAGGACAAAATTCAGTACACTTGTATATAAGGAGAATAAAATTCTCTGTTTGGAATAAAGGTGATAGAAGTTGACAGGTGCAACCTTTTATACAGAGAAAAGAAAAAAACCATGCTAGCTCATTCTTTTGAACCTTATGATGGCCTGCAAAGAGACCATCTTAGTCAGGAAGTATTCTGTCTCTCCACTGCTGAAGTACAAAAGACTTTCAAAAAAAATCAATGAAACATTCTGGTAAAGCTTGAGACATGAGCTTGGAGGCTATGTGAACAGATGGGATTAACCTAACTGTTATAGAAGTGGGAATGAAGGTCACACACCTACTTAAACCTCATTGACAAAAAGGTACATAATCTAATGCAATGTTCATGAATCATTTATGATGGACTGGCTCAAAGGAAGCACCGGAATGTTTGGTTATCTCAAACAGAGGTCTCATAAATATCATGAACTGGAAGCTGGTGAATGATAGGTTTTGCTGAAAAACTATGTATGAGAGAAGCAGTATTATGGCCGCGTAACTGAGCATGATGGAGCTGTGCTTTCAGAGGAGGTGAACAATAAAGTTTGCTTCACCAGGGACTTGAGGACTGGTGGGCAGCTTTAGTGTATTTGTGGAGCTCCATGGTAGACAGTGATCTTGTGGAACCAACTACATTTTAAGGAAAGGGTGAAGTATTGTGTAACAATTTTCCCTTTTTGACATAAACAGTTTCTGTTATTTTTGACATTATAATTGCATTTTCCTCTTCCCTTTCATCGTTGTAAACCCTCCCTACACTCTCCCTTGCTCTGTTTCTCATTTATGACCTCTCTTTTCATTCACTGCGGTTGCAAGCAAATAAATGTATGCATGCAGCTGTACAGTCCTAAATGTAAACCAATCATTCTTTATAGCTATCATGGATGCTTTCCAGACTCACTGTTTGATATGGAATTTACAACAGGTGTGTTCTTCCCTAAGTAGGAGTATTTCTTTAAGTCTCAAAAAATTCTATGGAAAGAGGAAGGACGTTCATAAAACTCAGGATATAAACCATGGCTGGGAAGGCTGGAGCTAAAAGATTAATAAGGTCTTCTGCTCTCAAACTTACGTAGGTGGTAATTAAGAAGAACTGAAGAAATGAGAACCTCTGCTCAGTCAGTTGCAAACAAGTCATGCAGACATGTTCATGGTTCTAGTTTGGCTGAGTCTCCCATTCTGATGGGAGCCTTTGTGATAGTACAGATTTGAGTTATTCATATTGCCGTAAGCAATCCTGTACCTATATTCCTGTATTAATCTCAATAAACTCATCAATTTGAAGTAATATGAATGACACAGTCTTCCCTGGGAGGCAGATAAAGAAAGGTGGAATGGGGAACTGATAAATAATACAAATGGCCATACTTGAGCTTTTTTTTTTATTTTCTGTACTGAGACAAAGGCTTAGAGGCTTTTTCTTCCACCAGCAGGCTGTATCCCCCAGCTGTCCGGTTCAAGATACATGTTCACAGTCAGTTCTGAACATGGTCACCTGAAGCTGCAGGTGATCACAGTTCTTGTGAGTGAGCAGTAGTTATGTCATGTTCAAAGACAGCATGTCACAGCAGTCCTCCTCACCCTCAGGCAGGACATTCAACACCCGTTTCCATGAAATCCCCTGTGTCTAGGGGGAATGGTTGCTCTACAGGTCCCATTTTGGAATGAGCATTCAGGGGCACTCCAACATTTTGAAATTATGAATCTGTGCATTTGCTGCTGTGAACTCCATAAGAAGAACCTCTGACGAAGGCTGACAGCTGAAGACATCTATCCATAGAAATGGAAATATTTACAAAGAAGTTACTCTTGTCACACAAAATAACAACAGTAGCATCATCTTAAAGGAATATATGACTCATCCAGCCGTGTTCTTTTGACCATGGACACAGTGCCGGGTACTAATTCCTACCTAGAGTGCAGGCCTCACCAGATCAGCAGGAAGTGAAATACACAATAACTCTCAAGTCACCGTTGCACCAGTGATTTTCTCATATTGTGTATGCCCCATTTAAATGATATTTTCTTATGCTGAAATAAAAAGTTTTAATTTCATAAGATCCTATTTGTTGATTTTTGGTCTCATGGACTATTGGACTAGAGTCCTATTCAGAATCCCCTTACCTGTGCTTAAAAGTTGGAGGATTTTCTCAATTGTATCCTTTGAAATTTGTAGGGTATCAGGTCTCATTTTGACATCCATGACACATTTGGTGCAGTTTGTGTATGGTAGATGATAAAGAGCAGAGTTTTATTGTCTGCATTCTGAAAACAATTTTCATAATCAGCATATCTGAGACGGTATCTCAAATGCCAACATACATATGAAATACAAATATGTGTGCAAAGTAGCCCAAGTGTCACACACGTATATTCTGCTTACCAAGTGGACCATGTTGAGGTACCCAGGCATGTAGTAATACGAGGTCAAGCTCTGACCATTCAAGCTAAGTCAAGGCAACCACTTGCATTAGAATCCATTTTCAACAGGACTTATAACCTGGCTCAAGTACTCTAGATTTTGTGGTCATTTTCTTGGGTCCCAGACTCATTTCTTACAAAGTGAAATATATTTGGAGTGTTCCATAATTCCAGCTTTGAGTGCCTTTTTAGTGATTACATTTTTTTCCAACTCTAAATTTTACAAATGCTGTAAAGGAAGTGGGAAAAATATGCTGTGGTCTTTGAAAACTAAGACATCCCAGGTACTGTGGATGCTATAATGATAGATATGACTGAAAATTGACCATACACATACCAGCTGAATCACTCGTAAATATGCATACTTATCATAGCGAGTTCACTATGCTGAATCACATATATGTGTGCATATGTGTGCATGAGTTTGTGTGAAATTGTTATCATTGCACTTCATGTAATAGATGATTCAGGGAATGAGATTAGATATCCACCAATATATCTAAATATATGGATAAAGAAAACATAATATGCATAAATAATGCAAGATAATCAATGAATAAAATTGTAGAAAATATTACGTTAAGTCTCAAGTAAATTGTTGCAACTATGTATCATTAAGTCAAAGGTATAGACTACTCTCCAAAATACAAATAGCACACATCTTCTCTCATAAATGGAATCTAGAAAAAATATAAAAGGAAGATGAAAAAATTTGCAGAACTGTGAGGGCAAATGTTTTAGATGGAGGGAGTATAACAATGAAACAAGGGGGTGTATACAAACACATTCCTTATTTTATATAATTAAAATGTACAGAATAATAAGATTAATTTTGTACTTACGTTATCCTACCTCCAATCCTACTATATACCACAATCTCTATTCTCTTTCAAATTTATGTCCTTTATTCATGCATTGCTATTTTTATACATAAATTTGTATATATGTTCCATATATATGTATATGTATATATGTTCCTAAATACAAGGAGACGAATCCATGCGATGTTACAATTCTATATGGTTTCAGGCATGTCCATTGGTTACTGGACAATCAGTTTATGTGTTTCTTTCTGGAGAAGGTCACCCCTCCCACTCCCTGCTTTCCTAAATGCCTATAGTTCTTTGTTTGATGTTTTTGCCTTGTAATTTTTCCTTGTCCGGTTTTCCATGCCCATTGATATCTTCCATCTACCTCACACTGACTTGAACCACAATTATACAAAGTTTAAAGTAATCTATGTAGTGTGTCATTCTCTGTCCTACCAGCTCATCCATGGAAGTGTTCACACTTACGATACTCTACTATTAGAGAATAGACTATCAGAAAAAAATTCAATAAAAATGGGACAAAATGTAACGGTTTTGTTGCAAAGTCAGAAATTGAAAGACTTGAATTTTAAGGCAAGCTAATATTTATTTAAGAATCACAAAAAATCACAGAAAAATAATGATTATATAGAGTATAACCTCATTACATAAACAACCATATTCCAAGAAATTAAATGTGCATCAAAATCTGAACTAGTTTGAGATTGGCTGTTTTTATCACACATTACCTTAACATACAGTCAAGAAATGTTATTGCTCAATTTACTCCTACTAGAAATGTTTACATATTTATAGTAATTAATTCTTGAATAGCATGTTTACAATGATATATAAATTCCGTTTACAACAAATGTTTGATGACAATAAAGTTCAAATCTGGATACAATGTTTCAAAATTTCTAAGAACTGCATAGCTGTCTAAGTATTGACTAAGATTTGAAAATTAATTGAAGGATGTGAGTCTGTGAAATAAATTGGCTAATGCATGAAGATCTGTACAATGAATTAATGTGAAGTATACTAAGGAATTTCATGAAATGTACCCATTAAATGCATTTTGTGATGCTCTCTAAGACTTGAATTTGTGTGAAAGGACTTGTCACATTCTTGACATCTGTAAGGTTTGTCACCAGTATGGAGTGTGTGGTGAATGTGAAGAGTTGCTCTATGGGTAAAGGACTTGCCACATTCTTGACATCTGTAAGGTTTCTCACCAGTATGGATTCTGTGATGAGTGTGAAGATGTGAGACCTGGGTAAAGGACTTGCCACATTCTTGACACCTGTAAGGTTTCTCACCAGTATGGATTCTGTGATGAGTGTGAAGTGTTGAGACCTGGGTAAAGGACTTGCCACATTCTTGACATCTGTAAGGTTTCTCACCAGTGTGAATTCTGTGATGAATATGAAGATTTGAGACCCGGGTAAAGGACTTGCCACATTCTTGACATCTATAAGGTTTCTCACCAGTATGGATTCTGTGATGAGTGTGAAGGGCTGAGGCCCGGGTAAAGGACTTGCCACATTCTTGACATCTGCAAGGTTTCTCACCAGTATGAATTCTTTGATGGCTATGAAGAGTTGAGGTTCTGGCAAAGGACTTGCCACATTCTTGACATCTGTAAGGTTTCTCACCAGTATGAATTTTTTGATGAGATAGAAGCGTTGAGACGCACGTAAAGGATTTGCCACATTCTTGACACCTGTAAGGTTTCTCACCAGTATGGATTCTGTGATGAATATGAAGATTTGAGAGCTGGGTAAAGGACTTGCCACATTCTTGACATCTATAAGGTTTCTCACCAGTATGGATTCTGTGATGAGTGTGAAGGGCTGAGGCCCAGGTAAAGGACTTGCCACATTCTTGACACCTGTAAAGTTTCTCACCTGTATGGATTCTCGGGTGAGATTGAAATTTTGTGTGACGGATAAATGACTTGCCACTATCTTTACCTTTGCCTGCCTTCTCTTTGGAATTAATTCTCTTATGCCTAGTGGGGCATGCATATCTGTTGGAGGAGTTTCCACATTCTATACAGTTGTTTTGTCTCTCTTCATTTTGATTGTTTATATAATGCCTCCCTTGTTTCTGGTCATGCTGAAACAAAAAGAAGTTGTGTTACAATCAAAATCATCCTTACAATTATCATGTATGTATTGGCTCTTAGGAAAATCAGACTTCTTCTATGAACTTATATAATGAGAATAGACATACTGTGATTTGATTTTTGGGAATTTGTCCCTTTAAGAAGATGATTCTGGAAACTATTCTTCTAAGAGTTCCTAGGAAAAGCTTTAATAACATCATTGAATGTGTAACGTATCTCATGACTGAAAATTCTCTGATATATTTTCATTCTCATTTGATTGAGAAAAACTTCTCATGTTCATCTCACAAATAGCTTGTAACAAAATGTAAATTTGGTGAGAAAACTCTAATAGAATACATGTTATTCAGTTTTTAGGTTTTTAAATATTCATTGTAGAAAAAAATGCTTTAAAATTTATTTGTATTTTTTTACTGAGGAAACTGCTTCTGAAATTGTAAGCGATCTAATGTGAAATATTTTCATATAAGGTAGAAATTATTGACCTTTATTTCTAGTACAACCCAGGATGGCTGATGAACCGAGATTATTTCAATTATGACAATCCATTCTCTGTTCTTTCTTCACCAAATATTGAAATCACCCCTAAATGAAAGGTTTTGAAGTCACTACTTACAGCTATTCCTGATACTAAGTTCTGGATACAATCTTGTCTATTCTCTTGTGAAAATAAGTCTTGTGTTTGATGATAATATAAAACTGGAAGAAAGACAAATATATAATTATCTGAATTAGTATAGTTAGGTGAAACTTTTCAAAAATATAAGTGTCACAATTATATATATATATATGTAGACATATATGCAAGATGGCCTAGTATATAAAATAAACCTCAAATCATTTATTCTAATGAAACAATCTTCTTAATGTAAATGGATATTGTATCTTTTATAACATATATTAAATACATTATAAAAATGAAAGGATTGAGTTTATGTTATCTTAGAGTTTCCAATCACAATTTTAGAATAATAAATGAGATTATGGTGGTTTGAGTGAAATGACCCCAGATAATCAGATATCTGAATACATAGTCTAATGTTGGTGGATATTTTTTGGTAGCATAAAGAGGTATCAACTTACTGGATCACCTATGCCCTTGGACACTGGCTTTAAGAATTTTAAAGCCTTCTAATAACTACAGTGAGCTATCTACTTCCTGTTGTGATTCTAGATGGGACCTCTCACTGCTGCTCTAGCCCCTTGCCAACTGTTACCTCTGATTCATCGTCATGGATCTTTCTTCTATATCTTGCCTTTATCTTGGAATTTTATCACAGCAATAGATAATAAGTAACTAATACAAAGACTATAACCCAAGTGCAAAAAATTATACTCATAAAATTGCATTATCTTAATGGATTTAACACATCTGTACAATCCCTTGAAATATAAAATTGAGTAATATTAATAAATTACACAGAATATTAATTAATAAGGAAAGAAGAAATGATGAACTCGAAACAGTTACTACTAGCTGGTGTACAGAGAATCATGTATACCCCAAGAAAGAGATCCATAAAATATCAGACATCAAGGAAATTCACTAGGACTGATCTTTTTTATCTGAGATATATTTTTTCTTTTTCTTATACAGAAAATAGATGCTTTCATAAAATATATTCTATAACATTTCATCTGTCAAATGCCCTGAGATCATCCCCATTTTTATTTATGTCTGAATTTACCCAATTTCAGTCACTTCTTCGAAAATAAACAGGCATCTAAAGAATAACAATAAAATAATATAATAAGAATCAAAGAAGTCAGATAGGATCAGAGAGGAATGGGAAATAAAGAAAAAGCACTGTATTTATAGAGGGAAAGACAAACATTTGTACCCAGAAAATTGCATAAAACAACGCAAAAGAAAACTCTAGAAGGTGTAATGTACATAAAGATTAGGTGAACACTGGGTTGGGAAAAAGCCCTTTCTTCTTATCTGGAGATGGAGTTATTGGTGCCAAAACTATATCATTATATCTTTTGTTTGAGGAGCTCCTCAGAGTCTTTTCATTAATGACAGATGCAGGGGCCCAATGACAGGAGTTAATGTGGATCCTTGCCTGAAGAGCACACCATACAGAGGTTGTAGAAACCGGCTCAACATGGCATGGTTCAGGTATGAGGGTGCTCTCCACATGGCCTAAGACAGGGTACCCTGTGATCTGCTTACTTTAATCCTGCTAGATGCCTTTTACTTGAGGAGCTCCAAGGACGGGTGACTTATGGCAGGATAATCCCCCAACCTAAGGCAGGGCCCTGGGAACCCTCGGAAGGGTAAGGAAAAAAAAAAAGGCCTGGTCCCCACTCGACCTAGTAGTCATCGGGCACCCCTCTGTTCCCAGGAGAGAGGGATTACTTCACCACTCGAGAGGAGGGTCTCAGTCCCTTCTCCTTTGCTCTGACACCATGGTTGACTCTGACTGGTGCTCTCCACTTGCTAGCTGCCTGCCTTTGTATGGGAGGGGGGAGGGGATCTGTTGGGAGCTATTTCCCCCTAGAGATCATTGCAGGAACCATCGCCCTGGGGAGACTATGGGGAACCCCACACCAATGGTTGTACTGGGATTGGTTCTGTTGCCCCACACCCAGTTGAAGCTGTTAATGGAGAAAAATAAAATAAATAAATAAATAAATAAATAAAAAAAATCAAAATAAATAAATTTCCAAACTATACATTACGGGGGGGAAAAGAATGTACAAAAATTCCATTGAGTTGTGTTGGTGATATACTTCAAGTGCTGGTTATGGGGAATTCCTATAAGTGTTACTTTTATCCTCACTGAGAATCACTTGGAGAAAATTTATTTGTTCTTTGGGGACTCATGGTCTGTTGGAAACAGCTTAAGTAAGATTAGGATTAAATGCTCTCATTGTTCAAGTGCATTTTTCTAGATTCTTTTACAAAATGAATGTACTAGAAGAGTGGACATAAGTTAGTATCTACAATTTTATTTTTTTCATCAATATATCTGTTTTTTAGCCATACCATTATTATACACAATCTAATTATTATAAAAAATGTAGTATAATTTAAAATTCTGAATGATATATTGTTTATAGTTTTATTTTTCATGGTTGTTTAAGCTATTGTGAGGTTTCTGTTTGTTTGTACATATATGAGGCTGAAAACTGTGTTTATGAGATCTGAGAAGAGTTGTTTTAGAATTTTGATAGGGTTTTTCACTGGATCAGTATATTACTATATTAATTGACCCATCCTTGAGCATGTGTATTTTTCTATCTTCCAATATCTTTTTCAATTCATTTCTTCAATGTCTTAAAGTTTTTATAAAGGTTTTTAACTGTTTCAATTCAAATTACCCAAAACTATTTTTTGAGGTTATTGTGAAAGGCATCATTTCCCTGAATTCTATTTAAGTCTATTCTCATTTGTATATAGGAAGGCTACTGCCTTTTGTCAGTCAATTTTGCATTCCTATCTTTAATGAAAGTGTTCCTCAGTTGGACAAGTTTCTTCATAAAGTTCTTAGAGTCTTTTATACATAAAATCATAGCATCTGCATATAACATTCTTTTGATTTGTTCCTTTGCTATTAATCACTTCTAGATCTTCTTTATTTGTGTTCTTGTTCAAGCCAAGATTTTAAGTACTGTATTGAATACATATAGAGAGATTGAGTACACTTGCATTGTTCCCTTTTTTAATGGAGAGGCTTTGAATTCTCTCCATTTAGTTTGATGTGGGCTATACACTTTCTGCAAATTGTATCTTTTAAGTAGAAGTATATTTCTTGTACCCCTAAAATCTCCAAGACTTCTGTCAAGAAGGGCTGTTAATATCATCAAAGGCTTTTCTGCATCTAATAAGATGAACTTCTGGAATTAGACTTTAAGTTTGTACAAGTGGTAGATTATATTTATTGATTTTGAATTTTTCATCTATCCCTACATGTCTTGACATAAAACCTATGATAGATTATCTTTTTGATATGTACTTGGATATAGGATGCAAATATTTTATTGAGGACTTTTGTACATATGTTCATAATGAAATTGGCATGTATTTCACTTACATTTTGGGTGTATATGTGGTTCAGTTATCAAGATAACCGTCCTCATGAAAAGAATTTCACAGTGTTCTGCAGTCTTAATTTTGTAGAATAATTTGAGGAGTATTCATGTTAATTCAAGAAGCATTATTAAAAGATAGAAGGTACCACCTACTATCATTATTCTGCTGAGTATTAAAATTATTTTTAATGTCCTATTGACTTACCCACAGACTGTTGCATCTCTAAGCCTCCATTTCCAATGTCTGGCAGAATTTGACAACTAAAGGTGACTCACAGGTGGACATGGTCCAAACAACAAGAAAATATTTAATTTTAATGAGTATGTTCAGAGCAAACTTATTCCATGGACTGTTCAGAGCTCTTTCTGGACAAAGTGATAATACATAACAAGGCAGGAAGTTATGAATGACTTTAAAAAATAGTGCTTTCTGTACACAACATAACAGTTGCCCATATAAACTCAAGAAATTAGGATAGAATGGATCAGACCTGAGCAACCGCAAGCCAGATTAAAATCCTTGGGAGACAGAAAGAAAGGACCTGGAGAAGCATGCCTTGCTGAGAAGCTACTATCATCTTAGAGATTCTTGGAGAAAGGGAATAATGTTGATTTTAAGAATGTGAAACTCGGGGCTGTAGAGATGGCTCAGAGGTTAAGAGCATTGACTGCTCTTCCAGAGGTCCTGAGTTCAATTCCCAGCAACCACATGGTGGCTCACAGCCATCTTTAAAGATATTTGGCACCCTCCTATGGCCTGCAGGCAGACAGAATACTGAGAATACTGTATACATAATAAATAAATAAATAAATTTAAAAACAAACAAACAAAAGAATGTGAAACTCCTGGTTGTTCAACCATATTGTAGGCCATGTAGGCTCAACACTCAGAATTTTATGAAAGTTTCAGTTTGAACTCTGTGAATGAAAAAAGAAGAAGAAAAAAAAACAAAAATGTCTGGATGAAGTGGAACATGGGAAGAGTGGAGAGTTGAATTTGGTCAAATGACACTGCAAGGTATTTTTAAATCACTAATAAAAGTATTAAAAGTAAAATATTGTGGATATATAAATTTGTTTCCTCAAACAAATTCCAATGCAGAAATAAAACACAAAGGAAAACAAGTGCATATACAACATTTTTTAGATATTAACATAAATTTTGATAGTCAGAGATTAGTAGGTGACATTACATTAGACCAATAATGTGTATGACCTTAAACAAGTCTTAATTTCTAAAGAATATTGTGCAGAAATAAAAAAGGTACCTTTTAAGTTCTACAGTATCTGACATAAATAATGAACTCTACAAACTTCCAAAATGAATACAACTGTAAGATTTATATTTCCTGATTTTATGTGAGACTATACAAAAGTGAAAACCATGTAGTTCTGTCATGAGAGCAGATGAAAAGACATGAACAGGTACAGAGCAATACTCCTTCAAACATTGTAAAACATTTAAATGCTAATTTTCATTTCAATATTTCATTTCAAGGACTGGTAGAGTTCAAAGATATGGCAACAAATCATTTTATTTCTACTTTATACCACAATTCAAGTTAATTATTAAAAGTGAATTTTTAGGTTATTTTACTTATAAAGTCATTTGGAATAATCATTCAATGTGAATTTTTACATAATTTTAGGTAGAAATATTTGTGCATCTGTTACAGGGAGTGGGAGCCTTTTGTTCCAGCTGCCTGGCTAGCTTACACCCGAAATAATCACACAGAAACTGTATTAATTAAAACACTGCTTGGCCATTTGCTCTAGCCTCCTATTGGCTAACTTGCACATTTTGATTAAACCCATTTTTATTAATCTGTGTTCACCATGAGGTTGTGGTTTACTGGGAAAGATTTAGCATGTCTGACCTGGTGTCTCCATGGTGACTCTCTCACTTTGACTCTGCTTTTCTCCTCCCAGAATTCAGTTCTGTCTGTTCTGTCTACCTAAGTTCTGCCCTATCAGGCCAAGCCGTTTCTTTATTGATTAACCAAAGAAAACAGCACATAAACAAAAGGATTTCCTACACTATGCATCCCACTTCAGGGCAGAATTTCTCCATTCCCTAGGTTTCCCATATGTGCCAATGCTTCATTCTGGCTTACCTTGTTCATTGCCTTCTGTCTCTCCAAAGTTCACATTCCAGGGCTCTTTGCTTTGTTCAAGAAAGTTGATCAGATCTGGTTTTGACCCTGAAAGACCTGCATATTAAAAGAATCCTATCACCATAACTTGGGATAACAATAATATACATGGATTTCTCATAAACCACCATACTGATTATATAATATGGCCAATAATTTAAAATTCCAAATATGATTTTCTTAGTGCTATCTCCAAATATTTTAACAGACTCAAAAGCATTTTTGTTAATATTGTATACCTTGAGTTTCCTTGTAAATTACTACTGGATCAAATGCAAACACATTATGAATCATTAAGATGCAAATTAATATATAATCTATGATGTGTCTGAAAAGTAAACTGTATTATGAAAGTTTGAATGATGAATGTTATCTCCAGGAGTCAGGAATATATTGACAAGATAAAGTTACACAAAACATTGTGTCCTACATAATGAATTCCAAGATTTTTATTAAATTGGCAAATGAATATGAGGCAGACAATTCAGACACAGATGTAAAACATACTTGTAGGAAACAATCATGATAAAGAAGGAATCATGAAAGAAAAAGTCTCACCCACAGAGACCATGTTACTGTAGTTCTCCAACATGACTTCCCTGTACAGAGCCCTTTGTGCAAAGTTGAGGCAGTCCCACTCATCTGGAGAGAAATCAATTGCCACATCCTGGAATGTCAAGATTCCCTGTCATGAAAGGAAAGAATTTATCAAGTGGCCACGTAAAAATTTCTTTACTTAGACTAAGGATACAAGAGTTCATCACAAAACTTGATGTGTTCTTTCTTAGCATTATTCTAAAATACTGTGTATACTAAAAATCTGTGTGCTGGAAATATTAAACAAAGTAGGACAATTTAAGCTGCAGATTTACAAGCTAACTTGGGGTATGTGAATGGAGGCAGATTATCTTCATGTGAAGTTCCAGAGTTTACCCTTGCCCTTGATTATCTATCCTCATAGCAAATTTTTCTTTAGAAACCACATTTGAAGAATCATGAGCTGTAAACTTGCAACCATGAGGGCATACACTGCTGTCAAATAAAAATATGTCAAACATAAGATGTGTTGATGTCGTGGCTTACCCTCTGTGAGGAGTTGATGTCGTGGAGTGTGTGTGTGTGGGGTAACGTGGAAAAAATAGGAAGAGGCCAGGGAAGGGCAACTGGGATTGGTACATAAAATGAAAAAAGATAGTTTTATAATAAAAATTAAAAAAAGGATAAAGTTAGTGTTTAAGAGCCAAAGATGATGGAGAATACCAATATCCCCCCCCCTTCCCCACCACACAGCCCTCTACCTCAACTGGATTGAAGGATATATGAACTAGCAGAAATAGAGGCAGTATACACAGGGCATGTAGTTATGCACCACGTTGAGTACTTGAAATGAAATAAGAAGTGTACTCATGCACAGATCCCTAATCCAGAAGCTACCTCTGATACATAAACATTTTCAAATGAACATTTAGGTTTTTCAAGGAATTGCCATTACTCTCAAAAGTATGCAGCAAGCTAAGCCTCAAAAAATTCAACAGTGAGCTTGGCGGTTCTGGTGCACACCTTTAATCACAGCACTCAGGAGGCAGAGGCAGGTGGATCTCTGTGAGTTTGAGGCCAGCCTGGTCTACCAGAGCTAGTTCCAGGACAGGCTCCAAAGCTACAGAAAAACCCTGTCTTGAAAAGAAAACATCCCTTTCTACTTTAACAGCATCTTTGAGGTTCCTTGTCTCATAATGTCATGTCAGAACTTTACATCCTTTCTTTCCCTTACATCTTATCTTATTTATACATTTTCCAGTTGAGTGTTTGGGGGATTCTGTTTTTTTTGGATTTTCTTGAGCTATTTGTCTTCTAATTGTTTTTTTCTATTACTCTTTGATAGTTTTTGTTTTATCTTACTATATCAAAGTACATTTTTTGTTATTATTATCCCTTAGAAACCAGGTTTTTTTCTGATGAGAGAAAGAAAAGGTTTGGATGTGAATGGGAAAATGATGGGGAAAAATGGTCATAGTAGAGTTGAGAAAAATACAACTAGGAAATTATTTAAGGAAAACGGTTTTAAATAGAAGCATAAGAAATAAACTTATTTAAATAGAACCCTATTTTTTTAAATATTCATACGAAAACAAGCGTTTCCATTGGGGAAATGTGTGGAGATCCCATGCTAGGTAGTTTCCAATGCAAGGAATCAAATGAAATAATTAGGGAGAAGTTCATTTTCTGCAAAAGATGTGATAGTTTATGTTCATCACTTGGCAATGCTTCAATATATTTATTGCTGATAACATAAATCCATTAAAAAGTGACTACAGAATCAAACACTGTATTCACTGTATGTGAATCCAGGAACAAAACAACCAAACTAATGATCTCTGAAGTGGTAGACATTGTCACAGAGAACCAAATACAGGTGAACAAAGTCAACATCAATACATTAAGATAAATGGATGACAGATTTTCACACACAGAGTCACATCTTTATTGCTGGGATAGTGATTGCCCAAAGAATAACACATGGAAACTGTGGTGTGAATACAACAGCATCAGTTTTATGCCACGCATAAGCTACGTATATCTGCCACATTCCAGATTCTCAAGTGAATTCCATATATGTAGTTTTGTTTTCCATAAGACTATGCCCATCCTAATTCTACTTTCTCGTAACTGAAAAAGTTACGCTAGGCTACACATTTCATGTGAACAAACATGCATTTTCATAAACCAGTAAACCAAGAGAGCCCGGGCAGAAGTCATGCCATATATTTGCATTATCTGTCTTTATATGAGGGTGTGAATTGGTCTCTGGAGGAATTGGGCATCAAGAAACTACAATATTCCTCAGTCACAATGGAATCACCAATGATAAGCATCATCAGTTCATTGAGGATCTATGTCCTGAAAAAAAATGAGCAGGCAAGAACAAAACAAAACAGTGGGAATTTGACACCGTGTAAATAGTACATATTTAAAGACCCAATCATAACCATCATAATTTAGCACAGACAAGCAAATATCAAAAGAAATAAACTCCTTAGGCAAGACTATGAGAAGCAGAAAAATGTGCAACATAAATATATCAACTTTGTAGAAGAAATTGAGCATAGCTGCTGTGCAGAGACATACTTACTCTAGAACAGGCCATCTCTTCCGAGCTTCTGTTCCTGGATTCTCTCTAGAGGATTTGCTTTTTTAAAAAGTATCACTAAATACCATTCACCTGCTACACGCACACTCACCATCTGCAGAGCCTCAGAAATCAGGGAGTATTTACTCCTGGCTTGGTTAAACAGATACTCATGAAAACAAGAGAGATTAAAATGCTGAGTTTTTCCCTTGCTGAGTTCAAGTGGTCTGCTCAGCAGTCAAGTTATCCAGTGAGATCATGGGCTGCACTGGCCTGTTGTACTCAACCAAGGTAAAGCAGCAGTGTGGAAAGGAAAGCTGAACTCCAATGGAGTTCAAACCCTTATGAAGCTTACCATAGCCTCTACCTTGTTTTTACTGGCAAGGTTCACAAAGATGTCGGGGCTGCTAATTAGATTAATAAATAGAAGCTGTCGAATGAAGCACAAGTGAAAGCCATTTTATTTCAAAGCAGTTATTTGTGACTTTGAAATTTTGTGAGAACTGGAAGTATTTTTGGCTTCTTTGAATGGAAGCGGTAGAGTTCAAAATGATTTAACACTAGACATTGTTCATTAAGCATGTAGCATATTACCACAGTATGTTCTGATAGATTCTTATGGACTCATATATTCTGATATGAAAAGCAAATACTGAGATTTTCATTATTCCCATGATGACCTACTGTTAAGAATCATCTTTTTACTTAAACATGGCTAACAACGAGCTATGTATGAAGGATGTAAGGATAGGTAAATAAGGACGACTAGTAAATCAGAATGGAACTTTTCAAGTTCGGCTTTCACTCTACTTATTTCCCTATCACAAGTAGACTGTAGACTTCATTAGAACCTGATGTAGCACAGATAGACTATGTACATGCATAACAAAACCACAGAATATGGTTTGAAAAAAATTCTGTTCCTTGTGCCTGATTCTTTCTGTCCTTTGTACAGAGTTTTTATTTGTTTGTATCTCCTCCATGACCATTTAAAAATGCTTTACACTGATGCTGAACTATTTTGCCAAACCCATTTGATCTTTCTGAAATTTGACAGTCTCTACTGGTTGGATAATTTACTTATGTCTCTCAGTGTAATAGGTGTAATGGATTTATCATCAATTGTTGTCCCCAAAGCTTTATTACCAACTGCTTCTTCCCTTACACAGAAGCAGCTGAATGTGTATAAACACGTGTCTCTAGATGTTTAAAACAGTAAATAGCTCTCTTCACTCTCTGTGATCTCAAGCCAATCTAACATGTACTATTAACAGCAATTAATGGCATTCACTCTTAAGAGGTTATTCATGAAAAGAATTCTTAGCCTGCTAAAATTTAAAAATACTTAGTTAAAGTTATTAAAATACAGTAAAAATCCTACATGATACTTTAAAAAACATTTCCTTCCATATTATGTGTTGTCAAGATAGTTATTTGAGATATAATGATCATGGATTTGTGGAAAACATCATTGTTTAAAAAACACTCCTAGGGAACAGTATTATAAGTTCTCTGAGGAAACACATAGGTCAAATCTTGAAAGGTGAGAATTGTTTTTACATGTAACAACTCATCTTATTCATGTTTTAGGATACATAACACACCATAGCATATGTTTATTCCAAACAACACTGACACAATTAAGGTCATGGACTTATGATTTTTAGTTCAATTTGGAGAATGTAAATTATTTTCAGTTTTTAATGATAGCCTAGTGATTTGAGACAGACTAAACATAAATGAAGATATTTAACTGTTAAATATTAAGAATGTATTACTTTCTTTGGTCTATGACTTTTGACTTTTAAAGACAAACTAAATTTGCATGCAAGCACATAAAGGAGAAAAATTTCTGTGGGGAAATCAACCCAAATTAATACTCCATACTCCCTCCTGTAGTGATCAACTTTGGAATGAGAAAAAAAATATGAAGGTGACTGTGACAGTGCCTCTCTCTCTACTTTCATGAGAATCCTCAGTGCAAATGATGAGAAAATTATGAATGGGCAGAGTGATTGCCACTGGATGTCTCTAAAGGAACTCATAAAAAAAGATTTAAAAGAAACATTCCTGAAATAGTTGAAAAACATAAATATGATATTCATTTGATGAAGGTACCACCTCATATACCAAAAGAAAGAAAAGATTTAAGGGTAATTCCCTCTAACTTTAAAAGCAATGTAGCTCACCTATAGGGGATATGGGAGAAAAATTTGTGATGCATTTTCGGCCAGGCTGCAGAGACCATCTAGACAACAGATCATGTATGTGCCCCACACTTTCCCATTCCCAGGACCCGTCTTACACCTCATTCAGCTTAAGTGAAAAAAAAATTGATAAATATAACACATGTGTCTTTATGGTAAATGAAGTGTCTTATTCTATAATAATAATATGGAAAAATAATGATCAAGGCCTCTGGGGCATTTCCAATTGAACAGAAGCACTAATATACTTTCTATGCATATAACATCATACATCAAATATAATGACCTAGAAATTCAATCTTAGACATGTACCTAAGTCTAGTACACCAAAGGACTGTGATTCCCATAATTGAAATACTAGTCATGTGACTTTATAAACAGTTTGTGATTCTATTGGAAATTCACATATCTGGACAACTGGATTCCCTGGTTATTCTCCCTCAGATATTCTTATTTAAATATTTCAGAGTTTATGTAACTTTACATTTTAAGTTTAAGTTATATTTATGAATGTTTATCTTATTGAATCCACAGGTCACACCCTCCATAGCTGTTCATATAGCTGTGTTTTTGTTAGGGCTCTGTGTGCCTAAATTTTATATTATAGACTGTAAATGTCCTTTTCCATTCACTGAATCTTGGCTGACCATAGCTATGTCTGCTGTTGTCTCTATTCTAGTAATCAGCAGTGGGTAAATTGTACTGAATCACTGAAGTAGGGCAGACCTGAACTCTCACCTTCCTTCGAAGCCCTAACCAGTCACCAAGTTCTGTTTATACCATGTTCTCTTTCTACAGAGAACAGGTTCATTTAATGATGTTAGGATTCACACAATAGCATTTTACCTTTTTTTTTTTTTTTTATTTTCAAGACTGGGTTTCTCTGTAGCTTTTGGTTCCTGTCCTGAAACTAGCTCTTCTAGACCAGGCTGGCCTCGAACTCACAGAGATCTAACTGTCTCTGCCTCCCAAGTGCATTTTACCTATTTTATTGTACCGAGGGAAACTGGTTAAGATCATCAGATACCTTGTTCATTATTTCACGTGTATGTTAGACCATATTAGAAAGTGACTTAGTGCAGACAGTCCACATGTAGGGAGAAAATTGTAACAGTGCAAAATCTGAAGTATACTTTAGACTTTGTTTGACTGCCACCTAGTATCCCATTGGCAGGATGGTCTCAATTGTTTCTCTTGTCTTTTAAAATTTTAACAGTGATCAATTTCAGTAGGAGTACAATGACATACATTGATGTTATCAAATACCACCAGTTCCAGTCTCTGAGCAACAGTGACAGGAACCCCCAATTTTCCCCCTTCTTAAGTGAAGAGAGGTTAATATTTTAATTAAAATGAGTTCTGTGTCCCAAAGTTTAAAGCAGTCTGATGTTTAGTCTGCAACTCAGCTCCAAAGCAGACCAGAGTTCAAGCTGCAGAAGCAGTTTAGCATTTGTGCTCCAGGACAGGTGGGGGAACCTGGGTGAGGCAAGCTGGATTCAGCTACATGAAGCACATCCTGGCCCTTATGTCAGCCGGGTCTCCCTGGACTCTGGAGGGAGGATGACACCATGCAGAGAGGTGTAGCTGGTTTTGTTAGCAGGCACTCCTTTTCTTGGGGGCAGGGAAGACGGGACCAAGGACCTCTCCTCAATCATCTCTGGAAGTCAGGAACTCCTCTGTGTCCGCAGCCTCGACATCACCTCCAGAATTTATTTTCTTTCTGTGATAAAAGCACAAACACATCCTCGACCCCAAATATATATACAGGTCGGGTTTTTTCATAATGCATTGCAAGGGCTTTTTCACCTTGTCTTATCAAAGGTAAGCTTGGTGTCATCAAGCCAGATCCGTTTGCATCAGGATCTGCTGGCAACTTTTATGAGTTGCTTTGAAGGAGCCTTGTTATGCTCCATAATTTTTATTATTGTTAGCCATATATGATATTTGTAACTGGTTATAGATGTTGGGAAAAGTTTGACACATGCTGTAAAGTGTTTGGGTTTAATGCATATGTTAAAAATTTTAGATTTTGATCCCTTTTACACTGCCCTAATTTTTGGCAGGCAGCACACGTAACTTTATGTGGAGTAGGCACTTAGGAAGGAGGACATACCATGGGCCAGACTAAAACGTGAATACTGGGTTGGGAAAAAGCCCTTTCTTCTTGTCTGAAGATGGAGTTATTGGTGCCAAAATTATATCATTATATCTTTTGTTTGAGGAGCTCCTCACAGTCTTTTCATTAATGATAGACACAGGGGCCCAATGACGGGAGTTAGTGTGGATCCTCGCCTGAATAGCACACCATACAGAGGTTGTAGAAACCGGCTCAACATGGCATGGTACAGGTATGAGGGAGCTCTCCACATGGCCTAAGACAGGGTGCCCTGTGATCTGCTTACTTTAATCCTGCTAGATGCCTTTTATTTGAGGAGCTCCAAGGACGGGCGACTTATGGCAGGATAATCCCCCAACCTAAGGCAGGGCCCTGGGAACCCTAGGACGGGTAAGGGGGAAAGAAAAAGGCCTGGTCCCCACTCGACCTAGGAGTCATCGGGCACCCCTCTGTTCCCAGGAGAGGTGGATTGCTTCACCACTCGAGAGGAGGGTCTCTCCTTGTCTCAGTCCCTTCTCCTTTGGTCTGACACCATGGTTGACTCTGACTGGTGCTCTCCACATGATAGCTGCCTGCCTTTGTATGGGAGGGGGGAGGGGATCTGTTGGGAGCCATTTCCTCCTAGAGATCATTGCAGGAACCATTGCCCTGGGGAGACTGTGGGGAACCCCACACCCATGGTTGTGCTGGGAATGGTTCTGTTGCCCCACACCCAGTTGAAGCTGTTAATGGAGAAAAATAAAATAAATAAAATAAAATGGGAAAAAAATTTTAACAGTGATTTGCTCCTACCCTGAGCTTTTCTTATCTTGGATTTTCTTTCCATTTCTGTCTCTATGGACATCTAGTTTCCTTGCAGCTTTCTATATAGTAGCTTTCTGTGAACTTTTCCCTCAATCATTTCCTCTAACATTTACTATTGCCTGTGTGATTAAACATATGAAGTTTAAAACAAGCTGATATTTATGTGAAATCACAAATAATTTCAGGAAAATTAAAAATTGCATTTATATAGAATATAATCACATTACATAGCAATAACATACCAAGAAACTAAAATATCCATCAAAATCTGAAAGAATTTGATTTGGCTGCTTCTTTAATATATCATCTTGACATACAGTCAAGAATTATTATTGCTTATTTCAATCCTACTAGAAATATTTATTTATTCATAATAGCTGATGTTTGAATAATTGTGACCATAACAATAATGCACAAACGATTCAGTTTACAACCAATATATGATGACTATAAAGTTCAAATCTGGATACAAAGTTTCTAAATTTATAAGAACTGTCAAGCTAAGTATTGACTAAATGTGGCAGGATACAAGATCAACTCCAAAAAATCAGTCGCCATCCTTTACACAAAGGATATGGAACAGAGAGGGAAATCAGAGATGCATCACCTTTTACGATATCCACAAACAGCATAAAATATCTTGGGATAACTCTAACCAAGGAAGTGAAAGATCTATTTGATAAGAACTTTAAGGCATTGAAGAAAGAAATTGAAGAGGATACCAGAAAATGGAAGGATCTCCCTTGCTCTTGGATTGGGAGGATCAACATAGTAAAAATGGCAATTCTTCCAAAGGCAATTTATAGATTCAATGCAATCCCCATCAAGGTCCCATCAAAATTCTTCACAGATCTTGAGAGAACAATAATCACCTTTATATGGAAAAACAAAAAAACCCAGGATAGCCAAAACAATCATATACAATAAAGGAACGTCTGGAGGCATTACCATCCCTGACTTCAAACTCTATTACAGAGCTACAGTATTGAAAATAGCTTGGTATTGGCATAAAAAAAGAGAAGTTGACCAATGGAATCGAATAGAAGACCCTGACTTTAACCCACAAACCTATGAGCACCTGATCTTCGATAAAGGAGCTAAAAATATACAATGGAAAAAAAGAGAGCATCTTCAACAAATTGTGCTGGGAAAACTGGATGTCAATCTGTGGAAGAATGAAAATAGATCCATATCTATCACCAAGCACAAAACTCAAGTCCAAGTGGATTAAAGACCTCAATATCAGTCCAAACACACTGAACCTGATAGAAGAGAAAGTGGGAAATACCCTACAACAGTTGGGCACAGGAGATCGCTTCCTATGTATACTAAGATATTTTGTGAAATGTACCCATTATTTTTTTTTCTGCTTTCAAAGATTTGACTATATGTGAAAGGACTTGCTACATTCCTGACATCTGTAAGGTTTCTGGCAGTATGGATTCTCCGGAGAGCTTTAAGATTAACATGATGTGTAAATGACTTGTCTCAATCTTTGCATTTGTATGTCTTGTCTTTGGGAGTAAGTTTCTTATTCCTAGTGAGGCATGTACATCTTTTAAAGCACATTCCACATTTCTTATAGGTGTTTTGTCTCCCTTCATTTTGATTGTTTTATAATGCTTTTCCTGTTTCTGGACATGCTGGAAAATAAAGACGTCTGTAGTATAATCAAAAGCCTCCTTAAACTTATCATATATAGATTGGCTCTTAGACTCAATCATACTACAAGGACATTTGTTCAACTATGTTCATTGCAACATTATTTGTAAAGGCCAGATCCTGGAAACCATCTAGATGCCACTCAACTGAAGAATGGATTAAGAAAATGTGCCACATTTACACATTAGAGTAGTACTCAGTTGTAAAAAGCAATGACATCTTGAAATTTGCACGCAAATGAATGGAAATAGAGAAAACCATCCTGAGGGAACCAACCTAGACTCAGAAAGTTGAACATGATATTAGTCACTCATAAGTGGATACTAGTTGCAAAGCAGAGGATATTGTGCCTACAGTCCATGATCCTAGAGAAGCTAAGTATCAAGGTGAACCCTAAGAAATACATAGAACCACCTGGAAAGAGAAAAAAAAAACAAGATTACCTGACGAAATTTGGAGCATGGGTGTGCGGGAAGTAGGGAGGGCAAAAGGGGAAAAGGAGGAGAGAAAGGGAGAAGTAGAGGGAGGAAGAGAACCTGAGAGAACAGGATAGTCAAGATGGAGGATTCCTGAGAATTTCTCTAGAGCCAGGTTTCTTGATTTGTCCCTATTGCTTCTACTGTGTCTTTTGGAACTTTTTCTCTTTGGATGGATATTCTCTTTGGATGGATAGCTTGCTCAGCCTAGATATAGTAGGGAGGGCCTTGGACCTTCCCCAAAACAATGTGCCTTACTCTCTCTGAGGAGTGGATGGGAGGTGAGCTGGGATGTGTAAGGTGGAGAGAATGGGAGGAGGGGTGGAAATGGGAACTGGGATTGGTATGTAAAATGAAAAAAGATTGTTTTCTTTTAAAATAAATAACAGAAAGGAAAAGAAAATACAATTAAATTTAAAAAGTTAGGGCTTTCTGACAATTTCACGAAGCTGGTCAGAAGCACCATATGTCCCTCCATGGAGGAAAGAGCAGCTTCATATCTGAAGACTGACGAAGGCACACACAGAGGACAGGAGCAAAAAGCCCTCTATTCGCATTTCCTTGCTTGACGCTTATTTGTTTTATTTTGTCCCATGCTCTATAATGTTCCACTTTCCATCAACTCTGGTAGAAAATCTCAGGTCTAAGCACCGTTGAAGGCTTCCCTTGCTCAGAAAGGCTTGGAGTTGTGAAAGCTTGTGCTAGGTAAGTCTTCATGCTTTTCTCTTCTTAAACTCTGTTATGTTGTGGAGTCCCCAACAGAAACATAAGATGTGTAGAAGGAAAAAGTAGGTTTTCCTCTGCATTCACTTTGTTTCTTCTAAAACTCTTATTTGTCAGCCAAATGATTATGCTTTCCTATAAAAAAAAGTGCTCTCCTCTTCATTAATCACTTCTATTAGAGACACTATAAAGTTGCTTATCTCCCTTCTAAGGGGATCTTGGAAGTGTGTTAATTGGATGCAATTGGCCCTATAAGCTCATATAAAACCAATATTATTAGGGGTGTGCCCTTGTTGGAGCAAGTGTGTCCTTGTTGGGGGATGTATGTCATGGTTTCGGAGAGCTTTGAGGTGTCGTATACTCAAGCCATGCCTAGTGTTTCAGAGCACATTTTCTTCCCTGTGGGATCAAGATGTAGCTCCTTCTCCATTTTCAGATCCTTCTAAAGAACCATGTCTACCTGCATGCATTATAGTGATGATAATGGACAATAAACCTCTGAACTTGTAATCCACGCCCTATTAAATGTTTTCCTTCATTAGAGTTGCTGTGGTTATGGTGTCTCTTCACAGCAATAAAAACCCTAGTACAGAAGGTATCTAATATAAATACAGAGCCCACAGGGAATAGAGAAACAATAATGAATTCTTCTTAAAATGAAGTAACTAATATCTGGCTAGCCTGTTCTATTGAGTGAGTTCCAGGATAGGCTCAAAAACTACACAAAAATTAGCTTGTCTCAAATAAACAAATAAAATTAAGTAACTGAGTGACAAGGTACCCATGTTTCTGTCAAGTTCTAGGGTACTTCACTGTTAAATATATATTCACAGAAAGAAAGAAAATGAAATACCACTTAAATTGACCTTTCCGTGAAAATAATGAAAACGTTTGTGGAATTGCACAACAAGAATCACAGGCTTTATGTAATCTTCCTAAGGAAAAAAAAAAGAAGACAATTAAAAGCACAAGAGAATCAACCGGGCCAGGCCCATTATCTGGGTTTGCAGAAAAAAAAAATGTTTCTCACCCAATGTCAAAATCTCAATTTCACTGACAGTGACTTCCTCACTATTTTCTTTCAAAAGATAAAAGTTTACATCAGATTTTAATGCTATTGATCTGTGATATTTTACATAGACAATTTTACAATTCTGTGACAATTGCGTCCATGTGTACAGAGTACTTTGATCATATTTCCTTCTTTCCTCTTAAATGATTCCTGATCCACTCTCTGATCTCCAACATTCCTAGAACCAGGACTTTAGATTTGTTTTAAATAGCCTACCTAGGGCAACCCTGTATGCCCATATGATGGCAAAACCTTGTGAGCAAATTAACTTTAAGAAGTGGAGCCCAGGTAAGGAGTGATTTTTCTGGGACCTGAGGAAAAACCTGTGCACTGCCCAGTGCTCTCTCTTGTGCCGTTTTGGCTGGACACTGCTGTGCTTGGATTTCTCGTTTCCTGTTTCGTGAGTTCCCTTCTTATAATAATTAAAAATAAAATTGTTGTATCCTTTAGTTAGCCTGATTATTTCAACATCCATATGCTCATGTGTAAGAGCCGTCACTAAGTTTGCTCAAACTACCTGGCATTCGCACCCTAAATTAAACTGACCCTTCCTCCTCCAAAAGCCATCAACTGCCACCAGTTTCTCCGTAATGCTTGGGGGCCTGTAAGCGCCTTTCTCTTCCATGCTTGAGTGTTGACTGGCTTGACTTTGGAGTCCATGGGTACAGTAGTCTTGTCCTGTCTAGAGGATACTGTTTTATTACAAGCTCTCTAATATCTCTATTAGAGATAACTCTACAAGCATTTCAAAGATAATCAAATTTGACATAAATTTCGACTAAGTGTTGACAAGAAATCTGAAGAAACTGTTAATGTTTTTAATTTAACTGATTATATTCCTACATTCATGAGCTATAATTAAACTAATCAAGTCATTATTGTATCATGAAACTGACTGTTGCTTTGTATACTTGAAAAGATTTGAGATAATTTCTTATATCTACATAATTTCTAAAATGCAAAACCAGAAGCTGAATGTAACATAAGACCACTGGAAACTTAACTGAGCCTACATTTATACTCTTTTTTTAAATTTATTTATTTATTAAAGATTTCTGTCTCTTCCCCACCGCAGCCTCCCATTTCCCTCCCCCTCCCCCAATCCTATTCCCCTCCCTCTTCAGCCAAAGGAGCCATCAGGGTTCCCTGCCCTGTGGGAAGTCCAAGGACCACCCACCTCCACCCAGGTCTAGTAAGGTGAGCATCCAAACTGCCTAGGCTCCCACAAAGCCAATACGTGCAGTAGGATCAAAAAACCCATTGCCATTGTTCTTGAGTTCTCAGTAGTCCTCATTGTCTCTATGTTTTTTTTCCCAAGACCGGTTTTATCCCAGGCTTTTTCAGACCCAGGTCAGCTGGCCTTGGTGAGTTCCCGATAGAACATCCCCATTGTCTCAGTGTGTGGGTGCACCCCTCTCGGTCCTGAGTTTCTTGCTCGTGCTCTCTCTCCTTCTTCTCCTGATTTGGACCTTGAGATTTCAGTCCGGTGCTCCAATGTGGGACTCCTTTCATCTCCTGATGAAGGTTAATATTCAGGAGGATGCCTATATGTTTTTCTTTGGGTTCTCCTTCTTATTTAGCTTCTCTAAGATCACGTATTATAGGCTCAATGTCCTTTGTTTATGTCTAGAAACCAAATATGAGTGAGTACATCCCATGTTCCTCTTTTTGGGTCTGTCTTACCTCACTCAGGATAGTGTTCTCTATTTCCATCCATTTGCCTGCAAACTTCAAGAAGTCCTTGTTTTTTACTGCTGAGTAGTACTCTAATATGTATATATTCCATACTTTCTTCATTCATTCTTCAATTGAAGGGCATCTAGGTTGTTTCCAGGTTCTGGCTATTACAAACAGTGCTGCTATGAACAAAGTAGAGCATATACTTTTGTTGTATGATAAGGGCTCTCTTGGGTGTATTCCCAAGAGTGCTATGAAAATTGATCCGTACTCTTGATATTCAAGACAACCATGATTACATTCGGTGCTTGCAAGCTGGTCAGCCAGAAATCGGAGACACAATTTTGTGCTGAACCCAGTTCCTCTATTACAGATTATCAGAGAGATTTACATTAAATATGGTGATTATCCTTAGTACTTGAACTGGCATTGTGGTGACCATTAATTTTGGAGGGATATATTGCTCAGCCTAGATATTGGGGGGAGGGCCTCAATCCTGTATCAAACTGATGTGTCAGATTTGTTGCCTCCACTTGGGAAGCCTTTTACTCTGAGAGCAGTGAATGGGAGGCTGGGGTGGAAGGAAGGAGGAGAGAGCAGGAAGAGGGGAGGGACTAGAAAGTGGTATGTGTGTGAAATGAGAAAAGATTGTTCTAAAAAATGAATTTAATAAAAAAGAAAGTAGGCGGTGATCTAGTTGGAGGAAATAGATCTTTGGGAATATAATTGAAAGGATATATGTTGAGATTTACCCTATCCTGCCATCCCTCCTCATGAGTGATATTGGATTATAACATATGAAATTGTTTTAACATAAGTATTACCACCCTGCAAAAATATCAAATACAATGTGCGCTTGATTTCTCAAAGAAGGATCCCCATTGTACTATTTTTTTATTCCCATGATGACATGTAATGGCAATCATTAAAGAATTAACAAATAGAGGCTCTCCTTACATATTGTCAGGGTTCCTGCTATATTTAATTTTCCTTATTCTGACTTTTCTTGATTAACGATCTGGAGTGAACCACCTCATCTGAATCTTTCAACTGCGGGTTCTCTACATTTTATCTCATCAACTTGCTGCATCTCCTCCTTCATGAGAGGACTGTAAGCTAAGCATTAAATGGGATGTCTTTGGGTTGGTGAGTTCAGTGCTAGAAACCCCTCTCTACGCAATGATATCCCCCAAACACAAACAAGATCAGTTCAATACATTCTAGGGAAGTCTTTAAGCTGGCATTATATATTGGTAGGAACCACTACAAGTCTTAAATCCTCTGTTTCCTTCTTACTTTTCTAAAATTTTTTAAAAAAAAGGTGGGGGGGGGGGGGGAGGGAAGAGGGGTTAAGAAAAAAAAAGCCTCCCCTCCTACAAAAGGAAGTTAAAAAAAAAAAAAAATCTCCTCCCTCTTCTCCTTCCTTTCGTCATAAGAAAAATTGTATATTACTATTTAAAAAAGTTAGGGGTTTGGGCTGGGCGATGGTGGTGCATGCCTTTAATCCCAGCACTCGGGAGGCAGAGGCAGGCGGATCTCTGTGAGTTCGAGACCAGCCTGGTCTACAGAGCTAGTTCTAGGACAGGCTCCAAAGCCACAGAGAAACCCTGTCTCGAAAAACAAACAAACAAACAAAAAAAACAACAACAACAAAAAAAAAAAAAAAGTTAGGGGTTTGGGATTTATCTCAGCCGTAGTGTGCTTTAATAGTAAGTAGAAGACCTTGGGTTTGGTCCTCAGTTCTGGGGAAAAAAATTGGCCTACCTTTTATTTTCAGAATATCTAGAATGTTACATTACATATTTCTAGACCAGAATTTCTTGCTTCTACATTACAATAACCTGTATCACCATGCTAGAATTCATCATGTTATTTCTAACCTTTCTGTAGTATGTGCTGTATTCAGGGTCTTAACTCCTTTTGTGGAGTTCTACACAACGCCTGGAGAATTCCGTAAGAGAACTTTTGAGGGGCCTAAAATGCCAGGGTGCCTGAATGGCCAGTATTTCTTCCACCTAACCTCACATATCAGTATTAATTAAAAGCGGGACTGAGAAACAACTGGAATGGAACTAAATGTGAGGGCTATGTCTGGGATAAATGGCCCAGATTGAAGGGGCTACAGATGGTAGAAGAAAAATTCTGAGTTCTTCACCCATACCTAGTTTTCTGACCTATATGGGAAAAAGGAGTCCAGTGGAAACAATAAAATATAAAAGCTGTATATACTCTATCTATCTATATATCTATTTCCTATCTATCTTCATTGTCCATCCATCTTTCTGGGTTTTATTCTCCATATTTTCCCACACAAAATATTGGTAATAATATCTTCTCCAACACTTCCTTAAATGTAACATTCCTTAAATCTCTGACTCCATGACACTGAAAATATTGTGAAAAGGGTCTTGGATAAAAAAGTAAGTTGTACTTAAAAGAAAAGAGCAACATCTAACAACTTTACAGACATTTTTTTAGTCTGTTTCTTTATACGAAAACATAATAAAAATAATGAATTCAAAGAGTTGGTATATTCAGTTTTTATTGCTTCTCTGTCATGAAGGTCACAAAAACTTTTTCTCACTAAGTAAGTTTTGTCCAGAGGTAAAATCTGTGGAGTTTTCTAAACGGAAATGGAAAGATGTGAACAAAGCCAGAAAACAGACTCATCATAAATCAGAAGGTTTATGGAAGATAAATCAGGATAAATCAGGATCATATGTGAATCTGCAGTATCCATTACATTTCCTTAGGACGCAATTCAGTACACTTGTATATAATTACAATGAAATTGCCTATTTGAAATAAAAGTGATAGAAGATGCCACTTAGATCAACCTTTTATACAGGGAAAAAGAAAATCCATGCAAAAACTTGCCTTTGACCCTTATGATGGCCTGCAAAGAGACTGTCTTAGTCAGGGAGTATTCTGTCTCTCCACTGCTGAAGTACAAAGACCTTCAAATAAATCAATGAAACATTCTGCTAAAGCTTGACACATGAGATTGTAGGCCATGAGAACAGGTGGGATTAATCTGACTGCTATAGAAGTGGGAATGAAGGTCACACACTTACTTTAACCTCCTTGACAAAAGAGGGTACATAATCTAATGCAATATTCATGAATCATTTATGATGGACTGGCTCAAAGGAACCACCAGAATGTTTGGCTATCTCAAACAGAGGTCCCATAAATATCATGAACTGGAAGCTGATGAATGATAGGTTTTACTGAAAAACTATGTATGAGAGAAGCAGTGTTTATGGCCGCGTCACTGAGCATGATGGAGCTGTGCTTACAGAGGAGGTGGACAATAACGTTTGCTTCACCAGGGACTTCAGGACTGGTGTGTAGCTTTAGTGTCTTTGTGGAGCACCATGGTAGATGGTGCTCTTGTGGAAGAAACTAACATTTTAAGGAAAGAGTGAAGCATTATGTAATAATTTTCCCTTTTTGACATAAACAGTTTCTGTTATTTTTGACATTATAATTGCATGTTTCCTCTTCCCTTTCATCATGCAAATGCTCCATACACTCTCCCTTGCTCTCTTTCTCATTTATGACCTCTCTTTTCATTCATTGCGGTTACATGCATATAAACACATGCATGCAGCTGTACAGTCCTAAATGTAAACCAATCATTCTTTATAGCTATCATGGATGCTTTCCAGATCCACTGTTTGATATGGGATTTACAACAGGTGTGTTCTTCCCTAAGTAGAAGTATTTCCTTAAGTCTCACAAAGTTCTACGGAAAGAGGAAGGAAGTTCATAAGACTCAGCATATAAACCATGGCTGGGAAGGCGGGAGCTAAAAGATTAATAAGGATCTTCTGCTCTCAAACTTACATTCTTGGTAAGAAAGGAGAACTGAAGAAATGAGAACCTCTGTCTCAGTTAGTTGCAAAAAAGTCATGCAGACATGTTCATGGTTCTAGTTTGTCTGAGTCTCCCATTCTTATGTGAGCCTTTGTGATACTACAGACTTGAGTTATTCATACTCCTGTATGCAATCCTGTACCTATATTCCTGTATTGATCTCAATTAACTCATTAATTTGAGGGAATTGGAATGACACATTCTTCCCTGGGAGGCAGATAAAAAAGGGGGATGTGGAACTGATAAGTAACACAAATGGCCATTTTTGAGCTTTCTTTTTATTTTCTGTACTGAGACAAAAGCTTAGGAGGCTTTTCCTTCCACCAGCAGGCTGTATCCTCCAGCTGTCTGGTTCAAGATAAATGTTCACAGTCAGTTCTGAACATGGTCACCTGAAGCTGCAGGTGATCACAGTTCTTGTGAATGAGCAGTGGTTAGGTTATGTCCAAATACAGCATGTCAGAGCAGTCCTCCTCACCCTCAGGCAGGATATACAGGACCCACTTCCATGACATTTCCTGTGTCTAGGAGGAATGGTTGCTCTACAGGTCCCATTTAGGAATGAGCATTCAGGGGCACTCCAACATTTTGAAATTATGAATCTGTGCATTTGGTGCTGTGCACTACATAAAGAAGAACCTCTGACCAAGCCTGACAGCTGAAGACATATATCCATAGAAACAGAAATATTTACAAAGAAGTTACCCTTGTCACACAAAGTAACAACAGTAGCTTCATCTTAAAGGAATATATGGTTCATCCAGCCATGGTCTTGAGGACCAGGTACTGATGCGTACCTACAGTGCAGGCCTCACCAGATCAGCAGGAAGTGAAATACACAATAACTCTCAAGTCACTATTGCACCAGTGATTTTCTCATATTCTGTATGCCTCATTTAAATGATATTTTCTTATGCTGAAATAAAGTTTTAATTTCGTAAGATCCTATTTGTTGATTTTTGGTCTCATGGACTATTGGACAAGAGTCCTACTCAGAAACCTCTTACCTGTGCTTAAAAGTTGGAGGATTTTCTCTACTATGTCCTTTGGAATTTTTAGGGTATCAGGTCTCATTTTGACATCCATGACACATTTGGTGCAGTTTGTGTATGGTAGATGATAAAGAGCAGAGTTTTATTGTCTGCATGCTGAAAACAATTTTCTTAATCAGCATATTTAAGACAGTATCTCAAGTGCCAACATACATATGAAATACAAATATGTGTGCAAAGTAGCCCAAGTGTCACACAAGTATATTCTGCTTACCAAGTGGACCATGTTGAGGTACCCAGGCATGTAGTAATACGAGGTCAAGCTCTGACCACTCAAGCTAAGTCATGGCAACCTCTTGAATAGAATCCATTTTCAACAGGACTTATAACCTGGTTCATGTACTCTAGATTTTGTGGTCATTTTCTTGGGTCCCAGACTCATTTCTTACAAAGTGAAATATATTTGGAGTGTTCCATAATTCCAGCTTAGAGTGCCTTTTTAGTGATTACATTTTTTCCAACTCTAAATTTTTCTAAATGCTGCAAAGGAACTGGGAAAAAGAACACATCCAGGTACTGTGGATGCTATAATGATAGTTATGACTTAAAATTTACCATAGTCATACCAGCTTAATCACTCCTGGATGAACATACTTATCTAGTGAGTTCACTATACTGAATCACATATATGTGTCCATGAGTTTGTGTTTATTTGTGATCGCTACACTTCATATAACAGATGATTCAGGGAATTAGCTTAGATAACCACAAATATATGAATGGATAAAGAAAAGATAATATGCATAAATAATGCAAGATAATCAGTCAATGAATAAAATCATAGAAAAATACATAATTCTCAAGAAAATTGTTGCAACTATGTATCATTAAGTAAAATAAATAGACAAGTCTCCAACATACAAATAACACACATCTTCTCTTATAAATGGAACCTAGAAAAAGTATGAAATGAGGATGAAAATTTTTGCAGAACTGTGAGGGCAAATATTTTAGATGGGGGAAGTATAACAGGGACACAAGGGGGTGTATATGAACACATTACTTATTTTATATAATTAAAAATGTACAGAATAATAAGATTAATTTTGTATTTATGATATCCTACCTCCAACTCCACTATATACCAAAATCTCTGTTCTCTTTCAAGTTTATGTCCTTTATTCATGCATTGCTATTTTTATACATAAATTTGAATACACATTTATTCCTAAGTACATAGACACCAGTCCATTGAGGTTACTATTCCATATCTTTTCAGGGCTGTCCATTGGTTACAGGACAACCAGTTTGTGTCTTCCTCTTCAGGGAAGGCCCCCTCTCCCACTCCCTGCTTTCCTAAATGACTATAGTTCTCTGCTTTATTTTGTTGCCTTGTAGATTTCCTTGTCCAGTTGTGCATGCAAATTGATATCTTCCATCTACCTCAAACTTATCTGAACCACAATTATAAGAAAGTTTAAAGTAATCTATGTACTGTGTCATTCTCTGTCCTACCAGCTCATCTATGGAAGTGTTCACATTTATGATACTCTATTATTAGAGAACAAATTATCAGAAAAATGCAATAAAAATTGGACAAAATGTTTAACTGTTTTGTTGCAAAGAAACAAATTAAAAGTCTTGAATTTTCAAACAAGCTAATATTTATTTAATATTCACAACAAATCACAGAAAAATTATGTTTATATAGAGTATAATCTTTTTATGTAAGCAACAATATGCCAAGAAATTAAATGTGCTTCAAAATCTGAACTGGTTTGTCATTGGCTCCTTTTGTCACACATCTTAACCTACAGTTAAGAAATGTTATTGCTCAATTTACTCCTACTAGAAATATTTACCTATTCATAGCAATTAATTCTTGAATAGCATGTTTACAATGATGTATAAATTCTGTTTACAACAAATGTTTGATGACAATAAAGTTCAAATCTGGAGACAATGTTTCTAAATTCCTAAGAACTGCAAAGCTGTCTAAGTATTGACTAAGATTTGAAAATTAATTGAAGGATGTGAGTCTGTGAAATAAGTTGGCTAACGCATGAAGATCTGTACAATGAATTAATGTGAGGTACACTAAGAAATTTCATGAAATGTACCCATTACATGCATTTTGTGATGCTTTCTAAGATTTGAATTTGTGTGAAAGGACTTGCCACATTCTTGACATCTGTAAGGTTTCTCACCAGTATGAATTCTGTGATGAGTGTGAAGAGTTGAGACCTGGGTAAAGGACTTGCCACATTCTTGACATCTGTAAGGTTTCTCACCAGTGTGAATTCTGTGATGAGTGTGAAGAGTTGAGACCCGGGTAAAGGACTTGCCACATTCTTGACATCTATAAGGTTTTTCACCAGTATGGGTTCTCTGATGAGTCCGAAGATCAGAGGCCAAGGTAAAGGACTTGCCACATTCTTGACATCTATAAGGTTTCTCACCAGTATGAATTTTGTGATGCATATGAAGATGTGAGACCTGGGTAAAGGACTTGCCACATTCTTCACATCTGTAGGGTTTCTCACCAGTATGGGTTCTGTGATGATGCTGAAGAGATGAGGCCCAGGTAAAGGACTTGCCACATTCTTGACACCTGTAAGGTTTCTCACCAGTATGGATTCTGTGATGTTTGTGAAGACCTGAGGCCCAGGTAAAGGACTTGCCACATTCTTGACACCTGTAAGGTTTCTCACCAGTATGGATTCTCTGGTGAGATTGAAAGTTTGCATGATGAGTAAATGACTTGCCATAATCTTTACATTTGTATGCCTTCTCTTTGCTATTAATTCTCTTATGCATAGTGGGGCATGCATATCTGTTGAAGCACTTTCCATATTCTATATAAATGTTTTGTTTCTCTTTATTTTGATTGTTTATATAATGCTTCCATTGTTTCTGGCCATTCTGAACCAAAAAGAAAGTGTGTCACAATCAAAATCAGCCTTACAATAATTATGTATGTATTGGCTCTTAGGAAAAGCAGACTTCTATGAACTTATATAATGAGAAAAGACAAACTGTGATTTGGTTTTCTGGGAATTTGTTTCTTTAAGAAGAGGATTCTAAAAACTATTCTTTTTAGAGTTCCTAGGAAAGGCATTAATAACATTATTAAATGTGTAACGCTTCTCATGACTGAAAATTCTATGATATATTTTCAGTCTCATTTGATTGAGAAAAACTTCTCATGTTTATTTCATGAATAGCTTGTAACAAAATGTAATTTTGTTGAGAAACCTCTAGTGAATGTTTAATAGAACACATGTCATTCAGTTTGCAGGTTTTTCAATATTCTTTGTACAAAAAAAACATGTTTTACAACTTATTTTTTTTTTTACTGAATAAAATGATTCTGAAATTGTAAGTGATCTAATGTGAAATCTTTCAAGATAAGGTAGACGTTATTGACTTTTATTTTTTAGTACCACCCAGGATGGCTGATGAATAGAGATTATTTCAATCATGACATAACCCATTCTCTTTTCTTTCTTCACCATATATTAAAATCATCCTTAAATGGAAGGTTTTAAAGTCACTACTTACAGCTATTCCTGATACCAACTTCTGAATATAATCTTGTTTGTTCTCTTGTGGAAATAAGTCTTGTGTTGGATGAGGATATAAAACTAGAAGAAAGAAAAATATATAATTATCTGAATTAGTATACTTAGGTGAAATGTTTTCAGTTATATAAGTGACACAATTTTATAAATATGTAGACATATATGCAAAATGGCATATTATACAAAATAAACTTCAAATCATTTATTCTAATGAAAAAATCTTCTTAATGTAAATGGGTAGAATATCTTTTATAACATACACTAAATACATTTTTAAAAATGAAAGGATTGAGTTTATGTTATCTTTGATGTTCCCATCATAATTTTCAGAATAATAAATGAGATTATGGTGGTCTGATTGAAAAGACCTTATTTAATCAGATATCTGAATACATGGCCTAATGTTGGTGGTTATTTATTGGTAGGATAAACAGGTATCAACTTACTGGAACAACTATGTCCTTGGACACTGTCTTTGACAATTTTAAAGCCTTCTAATGCTAACAGTGAGCCATCTATATCCTCTTGTGGTTCTATATGAGACCTGTCACTTCTGCTCTAGCCCCTCGCAAACTGCTACCTCTGATTCATCATCATGGATCTTTCTTCTGTACTTTGCCCTTTTCTTGGAGTTTTATCACAACACTAGATAAGCAATTAATACAAAAACTATAACCCAAGTACAATAAAATTGAACTCAAGAAACTGTATTATCTTAATGGATATCACTCATCTTCATAATCCCTTGAAATGAACAAATTGAGTAATATTAAGAAAGAAGACATAATATTAATTAATAAAGAAAGAAGAAAAGGGAAAGCCAGAAAGAGTTCGTACTAAGTGGTCCACAGAGAATCATGTATACCATACGGAAGGGATTCATAAAATTTCAGACATCAAGGAAATTCACTAGGACTGATCTTATTATCAGAGATACATTTTCTCTCATTCTTATAAGAAAATAGATGCATTCATAAGATATATTCTGACTATGACACTTCATCACTCAAATGACCTGAGTTTATCCCGATCTTTTCTCATGTCTGAATTTATCCACTTTCTGTCATTTCTTAGAAAACAAATAGGCATCTAAAGAATAACAATAAAATAATCAGAATAAAAGAAACCAGATAGGGTAAGAGAAGAAAAGTAGACAAAGAAAAAGCACAGTAAGCATATGTAGAGAGAAAGACACACTTTTGCACCCACAAAATTGCATAAAACAAAGCATAGCAAAACTTTAAAAGGTGTAATGTACAAAAGATACTATAAGGTCATTAATAAAAGTAAATAAATTTCAAAACTAAACATTATAGGTAAAAAAATAAAAATTCCATTGAGTTGTGTGGTGATATCCTTCAAGTGCTGGTTATTGGGAATTCCTGTAAGTGTGATTTTTTGGCTTACTTTTTTATTTATTTATTTTATTTTTTTATTTTTTTCCATTAACAGCTTTAATTGGGTGTGGGGCAATAGAACTATTCTTAGCACAATTATGGGTGTGGGGTTCCCTGCAGACTCCCCAGGATGATGGTTCCTGTAATGATTTTTAGGGGGAAACGGCTCCCAACAGATCCCCCTTTCTCTTATATAAAGGCAGGTAGTTATTATGTGGAGAGCACCAGTCAGAGTCAACCATGGTGTCAGATCTATAGGAGAAGGGACTGAGATAAGGAGAGACCCTCCGCTCGAGTGGTGAAGCAATTTACCTCTCCTGGGAACAGAGGGGTGCCTGATGATTCTTAGGTCGAGTGGGGACCAGGCCTTTTTACTTTCCCCCTTACCCGTCCTAGGGTTCCCAGGGCCCTGCCTTAGGTTGGGGGATTATCCTGCCATAAGTCGCCCGTCCTTGGAGGTCCTCAAATAAAAGGCATCTAGCAGGATTAAAGTAAACAGATCACAGGGCACCCTGTCTTAGGCCATGTGGAGAGCGCCCTCATACCTGTACCATGCCATGTTGAGCCGGTTTCTACAACCTCTGTATGGTGTGCTATTCAGGCGAGGATCCACACTAACTCCCGTCATTGGGCCCCTGCGTCTATCATTAATGAAAAGACTGTGAGGAGCTCCTCAAACAAAGATATAATGATATAATTTTGGCACCAATAACTCCATCCCCAGACAAGAAGAAAGGGCTTTTTCCCAACCCAGTATTCACCTTTTAGTCTGGACTATGGTATATCTTCCTTCCTAAGTGCCTACTCCAAATAAAGTTATGTGTGCTGCCTGCCAAAAATTAGGGCAGTGTAAAAGGGATCAAAATCTAAAATTTTTACCATATGCATTAAACACAAACACTTTACAGCATGTGTCAAACTTTTCCCAACATCTATAAGCAGTTACAGATATCATTAGATCAATTTCAGTAGGAGTACAATGACATATATTGTTGTTATCAAATACCACCAGTTCTAGTCTCTGAGCAACAATGACAGGAACCCCCAATTTTCCCCCTTCTTAAGTGAAGAGAGGTTAATATTTTAATTAAAATGAGTTCTGTGTCCCAAAGTTTAAGGCAGTCTGATGTTTAGTCTGCATCTCAGCTCCAAAGCAGACCAGAGTTCAAGCTGCAGAAGCAGTTCAGCATTTGTGCTCCAGGATAGGTGGGGGAACCTGGGTGAGGGGAGCTGGATTCAGCTACATGAAGCACATCTTGGCCCTTATGTCAGCCAGTGTCTCCCTGGACTCTGGAGGCAGGATGACTCCCTGCAGAGTGGTGTAGCTGGTTTTGTCAGCAGGCACTCCTTTCCTTGGGGGCAGGGAAGACCGGACCAAGGACCTCTCCTCAATCATCTCTGGAAGTCTGGAACTCCTCTGTGTCCACAGCCTCGACATCATGTCCAGATTTTATTTTCTTTCTGTGAAAAAAGCACAAACACATCCTCGACCCCAAATATATATACAGGTCGGGTTTTTTCATGATGCATTGCGAGGGCTTTTTCACCTTGTCTTAGCAAAGGTCAGCCTGGTGTCATCAAGCCAGATCCGTTTGCATCAGGATCTGCTGGCAACTTTTATGAGTTGCTTTGAAGGAGCCTTGTTATGCTCCATAATTTTTATTATTATTAGCCATATATGCAGTTCCGCCATTGGAAGAGCCATTTGTAAAATTTAGCATAAAATCCTTTAAGGCATTTTTTGCTATAACATTAGCAAAATACAGTTGCATAAATTGTAGCAATGATATGGGAAAAGACCATTGTTTTTGGCCTTTGAACTTAGCAAAGGCAATTGTCCAGGAATCAATCTTAAAATTATCAATGAATCTACTGTTTAGTATAAGAAACATTTATCATAGTCAATATTTTGTTAAACCATTTTCCAGATTCTATCCTGTCCTTTTATATCAGACAGGCTACTGGTTTAAATTAAGAGTTTAATATCTTAACTAGCAAAACTGAGAAGATTTAGCCATAAGCAGCATTTTTTATAAAACTGTTGTAGAATAAGTTTTACATTTAATATACACACTTGCCATAGCTGAAATATAATTAATATACTATATTTGTTGATTATTGTATACTTTATCTGTTGATTTATACTTTACCTGCTTGAGTACCTGTTAGGCAGCTGTTTTAAGCTCTCTATTGGAAACTGTTTTTTGTAAGAATTTTACAAAACAAAAAAACCCCCCAAAAAAAAAATAAAAAAAAAAATTTAAAAAAAAATCCAACCAAAAGTTTGTAAGCTATCCTCCTTTTTTTTTTTTTTTTTATTGGAAAAAAAAAATTTTTCCCTCTCCCCCCCCCCCCCTTCCCCCCCCCCCCCCCCCCCCCCCCCCCCCCCCCCCCTCTTCCCCTCCATTTCCAGACTGAAGAGCAGTCAGGGTTCCCTGCCCTGTGGAAAGTTCAAAGTCCTCCCCCCTCAAACCTGGTCTAGGAAGGTGAACATCCAGACTGGCTAGGCTCTCACAAAGCCAGAACATGAATTAGGATCAAAACCCGGTGCCATTGACCTTGGCTTCTCAGCAGCCCTCATTGTCCTCCAAATTCAAGGAGTCGGGTTTTATCCCATGCTTTTTCAGTCACAGTCCAGCTGGCCTTGGTGGGCTCCCAATGGATCAGCCCCACTCTCTCCATGGGTGGGTGCACCCCTTGTGGTCCTGACTTCTTTGTTCATATTCTCCCTCCTTCTGCTCCTCATTGGAACATTGGGAGCTCAGTCCGGTGCTCCAGTGTGGGTCTCTGTCTCTATCTCCATCCATCGTCAGATGAAGGTTCTTTATTTATCTCTAAATAGAGTACATCCCATGTTCATCTTTTTGGGTCTGTGTTACCTCACTCAGGATAGTGTTTTCTATTTCCATCCATTTGGTTGCAAAGTCATTGTCTTTGTAGTAATTAATAGGTATATATTCCACACTTTCTTGGTCCATTCTTCCATTGAAGGGCATCTAGGTTGTTTCCAGGTTCTGGCTATTACAAATAATGCTGCTATGAACATAGTTGAACAAATGTCCTTGTCATATGATCGGGCCTCTTGGGTATATTCCCAAGAGTGGCATTGCTGGGTTCATGGGTAGGTTGATCCCAATTTCCTGAGAAACCGCCACACTGTTTTCCAAAGTGGTTGTACAAGTTTGCATTCCCACCAGCAATGGATGAGGGTACCCCTTTCTCCCAACCCTCCAACAAAAAAGCTTTCATTGGTGTTTTGATTTTAGCCATTCTGACAGGAGTAAGATGATATCTCAATGTTGTTTTGATTTGCATTTCCCTGATCGCTAAGGAGGTTGAGCATGACCTTAAGTGTCTTTTGAATTAGAAGTCGTTTCTTGAGTTTTTTATATTTTGAAGTAGTTCTTTGCGGGGTAAAGATCTTCTCCCAGTCAGTGGGTTGCCTTTTTGTCTTAGTGACAGTGTCCTTTGCTTTACAGATTTAAACCATCTAGGTCATTTCTGGACACTTTCTCTTCTATCAGATTCAGTGTGTTAAGATTGATATTAAGGTCTTTGATCCATTTGGACTTGAGTTTTGTGCATGGTGATAGATATGGGTCTATTTTCATCCTTCTACAGGTTGACATCCAGTTGTGCCAGCACCATTTGTTGAAGATGCTTTCTTTCTTCCATTGTATACTTTTAGCACCTTTATCGAAAATGGATGTTCGTTTCACGGGTCTTCTATACTATTCCAGATTGTTCACCTGGTCTGTTTTATAATATTTTTCTGAAGTCTGTAATAGAGTTTGAAGTCAGGGATGGTAATGCCTCCAGAAGTTCCTTTATTGTATAAGATTGTTTTGGCTATCCTGGGTTTTTTGTTTTTCCATATAAAGTTGATTATTGTCCTCTCAAGATCTGTGAAGAATTTTGATGGGACCTTGATGGGGATTGCATTGAATCTATAGTTGTCTTTGGAAGAATTACCATTTTTACTATGTTGATCCTCCCAATCCAAGAGCAAGGGAGTTATTTTCTGGTATCCTCTTCAATTTACTTTCCTCAATGCCTTAAAGTTCTTGTCAAATAGATCTTTCACTTCCTTGGTTAAGGTTACCCTAGATATTTTATGCTGTTTGTGGCTATTGTGAAAAAGATGCTTCTCTTAATTCTCTCTGATTCCAAATCCTTTGTAAAGGGGGGCTGTTTTGGAGTTGATCTTGTATCCAGCCACATTACTAAACGTGTTTATCAGCTGTAGGAGTTCTTTGGGGGTTTTTTGTCGCTGTACGTACACTGTCATATCATCTGCAAATACAAGTTTAACCCTTCCTTTCCAATTATCCCTTTGATCCCCTTATGTTTATTAATTTGCATATAAAATTCTCTCGTTTGCCGTTTGATTAGTTTGCTGTAAATATCTTTTTTTTTATTTTTAAATAAACTTTAAAAAAAAAATATCCCAAAAAAAGACTTTTATCATAAAGGGATGTTGAATTTTGTCAAATGCTTTTTCAGCATTTAATGAAATGATCATATGATTTTTTTTCTCAGTTTTTTATATGATGGATTACATTGATAGATTTTCATATGTTGAACTAATTTCTAATTGATTCTTTGGATTGTGGTTTGCAGTATTTTGTTGAGGATTTTCGATGTTATGAGTGAGTTGGCCTGTAATTTCTTTCTTTGTTGAGTCTTTGTGTGGTTTTGGTATTTGAGTATAAAAAAGATTAATTTTTTTAAAAAAAAAAGGGAAAAAATAATGAATAAAAAATTGGGGGGTTTCTGCCCTACAGTTTTGACTATATTCTCTAGTCTCTCTAGTCCTCCCAGGTGATGTCTGCTTTTCTTTTTTTTTCTAATGAGCTTTCAGTTGTGGGCTGTATAAGTCTAAGGTTCCAATTTTGTTGATTTGCTCCGAACCGTTTTGTTTCTTGTTCTTTGGATTGTTTTCTTTTTTTTTTTAATTTTGCCCTCAGTTTGCTTTTCCGCACCCTCCTTGTCTTTAGCTTTCGGTGGGCTGTTAAGTTCATTCTTTTTAGTGGGCACTTAGGGCTATGAACTTTCCCCTTAGGATTGGCTTACTTTTTTAATTATTATTTTATTACTTTAAAAATATATCAATTCAAATGACCACACCCTCTCCTCCTTCAACTCCCTCCCCACATCCTCCTACCCCTCACTCCTCCAATCCTAAGAAAGGACAAGGAACCCTTCCCTGAGGCAAGTACAAGCCCCACCTACTACATCTAGGTTGAGCAAGGTATACATCCAAAGAGAATAGGATCCCCCAAAGCCAGTACATGCAGTAGAGACAAATCCCAGTGCCACTCTCAGTGCCCCCTCAGTCTGCCCTAACTGTCAAGCACCTTCGGAGAGTTTGATCCCATGCTAGTTCACTCCCATTAGCTCAGGCAAACTGTCTAAGTGGGTGAACCACTCATGTTCTTGACCTCCTTGCTCATATTCTCACTCCTTCCACTCTTCAATTGAACCTGGTAGCTCAGGCCATTGCTCAGATGTGGTTTTCTGGCTCTGTTTCCATCTGTTGTTGGACAAAGGTTCTATGGTGATATTTAAGATAATCATCAGTCTGACTACACTGCAAGGCTAGTTCAAACACCCTCTCCTCTATTGCTTAGGGTCTTATCTGGGGTCATCCTTGTGGATTCCTGGACATTTTTCTAGAGCCAGGTTTCTTGCTAACCACATAATGGCTCCCTCAATCAAGATATCTCTTTCCTTGCTCTCATATCTGTCCTTCCTCCATCTTGACTATCCCGTTCCCACAAGTACTCTTCAACCCTCCTCTTCTCCCTTCCTTCTACCTCCCAGCCCCCATGCTCCCAATTTTGCCAGGTGATCTTATCTGTTTCCAATTCCCAGGAGGGTCTATATATGTTTTTCTTTGGATTCACCTTATTAATTAGTTTCTCTAGAATCATGAACTATAGGCTCAATGTCCTTTGTTTATGGCTAGTATTCACTTATGAGTGAGTACATACCGTTATTCAATTTTTGAGTCTGGGTTACCTTTGCATGCAAAATTCAAGATGTCATTGTTTTTTTTTTTCTGCTGAGTAGTACTCTAATGTGTAGATGTGCTACACTTGTTTTTCCTTTCTTCAGTTGAGGGGCATCTAGGTTGTTTCCAGATTCTGGCTATTCCAAATAATGCTGCTATGAACATGGTTGTACAAATGCTTTTATAGTATAATTGAGCATCTTTTGGGTATATTCCCAAGAGTGGTATTGCTGGATTCTGAGGTAGGTTGATTCCCAGTTTTCTGAGAAATGGCCATACTGATTTCTAAAGTGGTTGCACAGGTTTGCATTCCCACCAGCAATAGATGAGTGTTCCCCTTACTCCACATCCTCTCCAGCATAAACTATCAGTTGTGTTTTTGATGTTAGCCATTCTGAAGCGAAAGATGATATCTCAGCATTGTTTTGATATGCATATCCCTGATTGCTAAAGAAGCTAACCTTCCCTTAAGTATCTTTTGGCCATTTGAAAAATAAAATTGCATAGAACAAAACAAAGCAAAACTCTAGAAGGCATAATGTACATATAGATACCATAAGATTATATATAAAAATAAATAAATTCCAAAGCTATACATTATGGAGAAAAAGAATATACAAAAATTCCATTGAGCTGTGTTGGTGATATTTCAAGAGATGGTTATGGGGAACTCCTGTGTGACTTTTATCCCCACTGAGACTCTCTTGGAGAAAACATTTTTCATTGGGAACTTGTGTTCTGTTGAACATAGTTTAGGTATGATTCGGATTAAATGCTCTTTATATATAAGTGAATTATTCTAGATTCTTTGACAAAATGAGTGGACTTAAGTTAGTATCTACAACTTGATTTTTTGATCAATATATCTGTTTTTCAGTAGTACCAATATTTTACAAAACCTGATTATTTAAAAAATGTAGTATAATTTAAAACTCTGAATGGCATATTGTTTATAGTTTTATTTTTCATAATTGTTTAAGCTATTGTGAGTTTTTGATTTGTTTGTATCCGTATGACACTGAAAACTGTGTTTGAGATCTGAGAAAAATTGTGTTAGAATTTTGATAGGGTTTTCAATGAATCAGTATATTACTATATCAATTGATCAGTCCTTGAGCATAGATATTTTTACATTTTCCAATATCTTTTTCAATTTATTTCTTCAATGCCTTAAGGATTTTAATAAGGTCTTTCACTGTTTGAGTTCTAATTACCCAAAACTATTTTTTGAGGTTATTGTGAAAGACATCATTTCCCTGAATTCCATTTAAGACTTCCCTCATTTGTATATAGGAAGGCTACTGCTTTTTGTTAGTTAATTTTGCATTCCTTCTCTTGGATGAAAGTGTTTCTCAATTGTACAAGTTTCTACATAAAGTTCTTAGAGTCTTTTATATATAATACATAGCATCTGCATATAACATATTTTTGATTTCTTCCTTTGCTATTAATTACTCCTAGATCTTCTTCATTTTGTTATTGTTTAAGCTAAGATTTCAAGTACTGTATTGAATACATATTGGGAAAGTGAGTATACTTGCATTGTTCCCTATTTTATTAGAAAGTCTTTGAATTCTTCCCATTTAGTTTGATGAGGGCTATAATCTTTCTGTTTATTGCATCTTTTATTTGGATGTATATCGTTTGCACCCCTAAACTCTCCAGGACTTCTATTGAGAAGAAGTGTTAATTTTGTCAAAGGCTTTTCTGCATCTAATAAGATGAACTTCTGGAATTTGACTTTAGTTTATACAAGTGGTAGATTACACTTATTGGTGTTGAATGGTTCATCTACCCCTACATGTCTTGACATGAAGCCTATGATAGTTTATCTTTTTGTTATGTTCTTAGATACAGGTTGCAAATATCTTATTGATGACCTTTGTATATATGTTCATAATGAAATTGGTATATATTTCACTTACATATTGGGGGTATACATGGTTTAGGTATCAAGGTAACTGTCCTTATAAAAAGAATTTCACAGTGTTCTGTTGCTTTTATTTTGTAGAATAATTTGAGAAGCATTCATGTTAATTCAAATGCATTATTAGAAGATAGAAGGTACTACCTACTACCATTATTCTGCATGGTATTAAAATTATTTTTAATGCCTATTGATTTACACACAGACTGTTGCATCTCATAGCCTTCATTCACAAATTCTGGCAGGCAAAATTTGGCAACTAAAGGTGACTCACATGTGGACATGATCCAAAGACAAGAAAATATTTAATTTTAAAGAGTATGTTCATACCAAACTTATTCCATTGACTGTTGAGAGAGATCAGTCAGGACAGAGTGATAATACAAAACAAGGCATGAATTCATGAATGACTATAGAAAATAGTGCTTTCTGTACACAACATGACAGTTGACCATATAAACTCAAGTAATTAGGATATAATTATCAGTCCTGAGAAATCCCAAGCCAGATTAAAATCCTTGGGAGACAGTAAGAAGGGACATGAAGAACCATGCCTTACTAAGAAGCTACTATTATCTTAAAGATGCTTGAAGAAAGGGGATGATGTTGATTTTAAAAATGTGCAACTCCTGATTATTCAACCGTATTGTAGGCAATTCTCAACACCCACAATTTTATGGGAGATTCATATTGAACTCTGTGAATGTAAAAAAAGAACAGGAAAAAAACCAAAGATGTCTGAAGGAAGTGCAACTTGAGAAGAGTGGAGAGTGGAATTTGGTCAAATGACACTGCAATGTATTCTTACATCACTAATAAAAGAATTAAAAGCAAAATATTATGGATATTTCTCCAAACAAATTCCAGTTCACATATAAAACACAAAGGAAAACAAGTGCGTTCACAACATTTATGTGGAAATTAACATATAAATTTTGACAGTCAGAGTATAGTAGGTGACATTAAATTAGACTTAAAATATGTATGACCCTAAACAAGTCTTACTTTCTAAGGAATATTTTGCAGAAACAGAGAAAGTTACCTTTTAAGTTCTGTAGTATCTGACGCAAAGAATAAACACTACAATCTTCCAAAATGAATACAACTATAAGATTTATATTTCCTGATTTTATGTGAGTCTATACAACAGTGAAAACCATGTGACTCTATCATGAGGGCAGACAAACCGACATGAACAGGTACAGACCAATACTCCTTCAAACACTGTGGAACTTTTTAATGCTAATTTTCATTTCAATATTGTTCATTTCAAGGCCTGCTAGAGTTCAAAGATATGGTAACAAATCATATTACTTCTGCTTTATACCATAATTTAAGTTAATTGTTCAAAGTGAAATTTTAGGTCATTTAATTTATAAAGTCATTTGGAATAATCATTCAATATGAATTTTTACATAATTTTGGGTAGAAATATTTGTGCATCTGTTACAGGGAGAGGGAGGCTTCTGTTCCATCTGCATGGCTAGATTACACCCAAAATAATCACACAGAAACTGTATTAATTAAAACACTGCTTCGCCATTTGCTCTAACCCCTATTGGCAAACTCTCACATTTTGATTTTACCCATTTTTATTAATCTGTGTTCACCATGAGGTCGTGGCTTACCGGGAAAGATTTAGCATGTCTGACCTGGTGTCTCCATGGTGGCTCTGTCATTCTGACTCTGCTTTTCCCTCCAAGAATTCAGTTCTGTCTTCTCTGCCTACCTAAGTTCTGTGTATAAGGCCAAGCAGTTTTTTTTATTGATTAACAAATGAAAATAATACATAAACAAAAGGACCCCCTACACCATGCATCCCACTTCAGGGCCGAATTTCTCCATGCCCTAGGTTTCCCATGTGTGCCAATGCTTCATTCTGGCTTACCTTGTTCTTTGCCTTCTGTCTCTCCAAAGTTTACATTCCAGGGCTCGTTGCTTTGTTCAAGAAAGCTGATCAGGTCTGGTTTTGACACTGAAAAACCTGCATATTGGAAGAGACCTATGACCATAACTTGGGATAACAATAAAACACAAAGATATCTCATAAACCACCATACTGATTATATAAGATGGCCTATAATTTAAAATTCCAAGTATGATTTTCTAATTGCTATCTCCAAATATTTTAACAGACTTAAAAGCATTTTAGCTAATATTTTATACCTTGACTTTCCTTGTAAATTACTACTGGATCAAATGCAAACATATTATGAATAATTACGATGCAAATCAATATATAATCTGTGATGTGTCTGAAAAGTAAAATGTATTATGAAAGTTTGAATGATGAATGTCATCTCCAGGAGGCAGGAATACATTGATAAGATGAAGTTACACAAAACCTTGTGTTTTACATAATGAACTCCACAATTTTTATTAAATGGCAAATGAAAATGCGACAGACAATTCATACATAGATGTAAAACATACTTGTTCGAAATGATTATGATAAATAAGGAAAAAGAAAAGAAAAAAGTCTCACCTACAGAGACCATGTTCCTGTAGTTCTCCATCATGACTTCCCTGTACAAAGCCCTTTGTGCAAAGTTGAGGCAGTCCCACTCATCTTGAGAGAAATAAATTGCCACATCCTGGAATGTCAAGATTCCCTGTCATGAAAAAAAAAGAGTTTATTAAGTGCCCACATAAAAATTTCTTTACTTAGACTAAGGATACAAGAGTTTATTACAAAACTTGAGGTGTTCTTCCTTAGCATTGTTCTAAAAGACATACTCCAAAATACAGTCCATAATAAAATTCTATGTGCTGGAAATCCTAAACCAAGTAGGCCAAGTAGGCTGTAAATCTATGGGCTAAAATGGGGTATGTGAATGGGAGGCAGATTATCTTCATGTGATGTTCCAGAGTTCACCCGTGCCCTTAATTATCTATCCTCATGGCAATTTTTTCTTTAGAAACCACAGGTGGAAGAATCATGAGCTGTAAAGTTGCTATCCTGCGGGCATACACTGTTGTCAAATAAAAATATGTCAAATATAAGATGTGTAGCAAAGGCAGAATTTCCATATACACTGCTTGGCCCATTAGCTCTAGCCTCTTACTGGCTAATTCTCACATCTTGATTAACCCATTTCTAATAATGGGTGTAGCACGACGAGATGCTTGCTTACTGGAAGATCTTAACCTGCATCCATCTTGGAGAGGAGAGCTATGGAGACGGCCTGGAGAGGAGAGGCATGGTGTCTGGCTCACTGCCTTCTTTCTCCCCGAATTTTGTTCTGTCTACTCTGCCTATCTAAGCTGCTGTCCTATCAACAGCCAAGCGGTTTCTTTATTAATTAACCAATGAAAGCAACAGATAGATAGTAGACCCACCTACATCATTCTGAGGTTCCAGTTACCCTGATACCAAAACCACACCAAGATGCAATCAAGAAAGAGAATTACAGATGATTTTCACCCATGAACATTGATCGAAAAATACTCAATAAATTACTATGCACACCTTTAATTCCAGTACTCTAGAGGCAGAGGCAGATGGATCTCTCTGTGTTTGAGGCCAGCCTGGTCTACATGAGCTAGTTCCAGGACAGTCTACAAAGCTACGGAGAGAACCTGTCTCCGAAAACCTAAAGAAACAAACAAAACAAAAAAACCCTGGCAAACTGAACCCAAGAATACATAAAAAAAAATCATCCACTATGATCAAGTCAGTTTCATCGCAGGATGCAGGGATTTTTCAATGTCCAACAATCTATCAATGCAACCCACTACAAAATAAACTGAAAGATTATCATATGATTATCTCATCAGATGCTGAAAAAGCATTTGAAACCCCTTTATGATAAATGACTTGGAGAAATCGGGGATACAAGGAACATATCCAACCATAATAAAAGCAATACACAGTAAGACAACAGCCAATATCAAAGTAAATGGAAAGTCAAAGGGATTACACCAAAATTAGAAACAAGACAAGGCTATCCACTTTTTCTATATCTATTCAACATAGTTCTTAATGTTCTAGCTAGAGCAATAAGACAACAAAGAAAGATCAAGTGGATATAAATTGAAAAAGTCAAACTTTTGCTATTAGCATATTATATAACAGTATACATATGTGACCCAAAAACTTTACTAGGGAACTTCTACAAATGAGTAAATTACCTTCAATAATGTTGAAGGATACAAGATCAACTGAAAAAAAAGAGTAGCCCCCTATATACAAGCGATAAATAAGCTGAGAAAGAAATCATAGAAATATCACCCTTCACAAAAGCCAAAAATAACATAAAATATCTTGTGGGTAACCCTAACCAAACAAGTGATAGACCTGTTCGACAAGAACTTTAAAACTTTGAAGAAAGAAACTGAAGAAGATACCAGGAAATGGAAAGATCTCCCAGGCTCTTGTATAGGGAGGATCAACATAATAAAAATGGCAATACTACCAAAAGCAATCTATTGATTCAATGCAATCCCCATCAAAATCTCAAAATAAATCTTCACAGACCTTGAAAGATTAATAATCAACTTCATGTGAAAAAACAAAAAACTCTGGATAGCCATAACAATCCTGTAAAATAAAGAACTTCTAGAGGCATCAACATCCCTGACATCCAGCTCTAATATAGAGCTACAATGATGAAATGGTCTTGTATTGGTATAAATCAGACTGTTTGACCAATGGAATAAAATTGAAGATCTGTATATTAATCCACATGCCTAAAGACACCTAATTTTTAACAAAGAAGTTAAAAATTATACAATGGAAAAAAAAAGCATCTTCAACAAACCATGCTGGCATAACTGGATGTCAACATGTAGAAGAATGAAAATAGATCCATATCTATCGTCAAGCACAAAACTCAAGTCCCAGTGGTTTATAGACCTCAGTATAAATCATATCACACTGAACCAGATAGAAGAAAAAGTGGGAAGCAGCTTTTAATGCAAGGGCATAGACACTGAGGGCAACAATAAATAAATCGGACCTCCTAAAACTGAAAAGCTTTTGTAAATCAAAAATCACAGACAATAAGACGAAATGGGAAAATATCTTCACCAACCCCACATCAGACAAAGGGCTGATTTCCAAATTATATACAGAACTCCAAGCAATTAGACATCAAAATACTAAATAATCCAATTAAAAAATCGGGTACAGATCTAAACAAAGAATTTAAATAGAAGAATCTCATATGGTCAAAAGACACTTAGAGGAATGTTCAACATTCTTAGCCATCAGGGAAATGCAAATCAAAACAACTCTGAGATACCATCTTATACCTGTCAGTATGTCTAAGATCAAAAACACCAATGACAGCCTATGCTGGAGAACATGCAAAGTAAGAGGAACAGTCAGTCCTCAGTTGCTCGAGGGAATGCAAACTTTTACAACCACACTGGAAATCAGTATGGAAATTTCACAGAAAATTGGGATTCAACCTACCTTAGAACCCAGCAATACCACTCTTGGACATATTTCCAAAGGATGATCAATCATACTACATGGACATTTGTTCAACTATGTTCATATGTTCATAGAAGCATTATTTGTAATAGCCAGAAACTGGAAAAAACCTAGGTGTCCCTCAACCAAAGACTGGATAATGAAAATGTGGTACATTTACACATTGGAATACTACTCAGGAGCAAAAGAAATTGGCATCTTGGAATTTGCATGCAAATGGATAAAACTAGAAAAACAGTCCTGATTGAGGTAACCCAAACCCAGAAAGATGAGCATGGTATGTATTCACTCATAAGTGGATTCTAGGTATAACCAAATCCTATAGTCTATGACCCCGAGAAGCGAACTAACAAAGAGAATCATAAGGGAAACATAAATAGATCCCTCTGGGAAGGGAAAGTAGACTACATCTCCTGAGAAAATTGGGAGCATTTGGGTGGGAGGAAAAGGGAGGTTAGAAGGGGAGGAGGAGGGGAGCAGGAATGCTGGAAGGGAACTAGAGGTAACTGTATAGTTGAAATTGGGAAAAGACAGAGACAGAGAACAAAGAAAGAGATATCTTAATTGTGGGAGCCTTTATGGGGCTAGCAAAAAAAAATGCCACTAAAGAAATTCCCCGGCCTTGCCCTGTAGTCTGATTAATGATGATCTCAAATGTCACCAAAGAACCTTTGTCCAGCCACTGATGGAAGCAGAGGCACAGATGGACAGCAGAGCCTTGGGCTGATCTTCCAAAGTCCAGTTGAAGAGTGTGAGAAGAGTGAGAATATGAGCAAAGAGGTCAAGACCATGAAGGGCATACCTGCTGAAACAGCTTGGCTGAGCTGAAAAAAGCTCAACAACTCTGGCCAGATAGGCAAGGAACCAGCAGAGGACTGAGTTAGGCCTTCTGAATGTGGGTGACATTTGTATGGTTGGTGCCGACTGGGTCACTGGCATTTGGCCAGGATTTATCCTTACTGCTTCTAATGACTTTTTGGAACCCATTCTCTTAGGAGGGATACCTTGCTCATCCTAGATGTAGTATGAAGGACTTGGTCCTTTCTCAAAGCAATAGGGCTTGCCCCCTGTGAGGAGTTATGGGGTGGAGTACTGGTGGTAACATGGAAAGAATAGGAAGAGGGAAGGGAAGGACAACTGGGATTAGTACATGAAATAAAAAAGATAGTTTTTTAATAAAAATTTAAAAAAGGAGGAAGCTAGTGTGTAAGAGCCAAAGATGATTGAGAATACCAATACCCCCACACCCTTCCCAACCACACAGCCCTCTACCTCAACTGGATTGAAGGATATATGAACTAGCAGAAATTGAGGCAGCATACACAGGACATGCAGTTATGCTCCTGATTTGGTACTAGAAATGAAATAAGAAGTGTACTCATGCACAGATCCTTAACCCAGAAGCTATCTCTGATTAACAGCCATAACCAGCAAATGAAAATTTAGTTTTTTCAAGGAATTGTCGCTAAGATGAGAGTTTACTCTCAAAAGTATGCTGCAAACCAAGCCTCAGAAAATTCAACAGTGAGCTAGGCTATGGTGTCACACACCTTTAATCACAGCACTCAGGAGGCAGAGGCAGGTGGATCTCTGTGAATTTGAGGCCAGCCTGGTCTATAAGAGCTTTTTCCAAGACAGGCTCCAAAGCTACAGGGAAACCCTGTCTTGAAAACACCCACCCCCCCAAAAAAAATTTAACAACATCTTGGAGGTTCTTTGTCTCATTTTGTCAGGTCAGAACTTTACATGCTTTCTTCCCATTATATCTTATTTACACATTTTTAATCATCTTTTCACATGCACACACACACACATACACATACACAAACACCCATGCACACATAAAAAATATTAAAGATTCCAGCTGAGTGTTTTGGAGTATTCTGTTTCTTTGGACTTTTCTTGGGCTATTTGTCTTCTAATTTTTTTTATTATTCTGTCATAGTTTTTGTTTTATCTTACTATACCATAGTATATTTTTTGTTATTATTCTACCTTACAAGCCAGTTTTTTTTTTTATGATGAGAGAAAGAAAGGGGTTGTATCTGGATGGGAAAATGATGGGGAAGAGTTGGGCATAGTAGAGGTGAGACAAACAAAAATAGGAAATTATGTAAAGAAAATTGTTTTCAATAGAAAAATAAGTAAAAAAATCAATAAAAAGACCCCTAGTTTTCTAAAATCTTCATATATAAACAATCAGGGTCATTGGGGGAAGTGTGTGGAGATCCAATATAAGGGAGTTTCTGATGCAAGGGATCAAATGTAAATATTAGGGAAAAGTTCATTTTCTGCAAAGGATGTGATAGTTTATGTTCATCACTTGGCAATGCTTCAAAATATTTATTGCTGATAGCATGAATCCAACATATCCTGACTACAGGATCAAACACTTTATATGAAACCAGGAACAAAACAACCAAACTAATGATCTCTGAAGTGGTAGACATTGTCACAGAGAACCAAATACAGGTGAACGAAGTCAACATCAATACATTAAGATAAACTGATGACAGCTTTTCACACACAGAGTCACATCATTATTGCTGGGATAGTGATTGCCCAAAGAATAACACATGGAAACTGTGGTGTGAATACAAAAGCATGATTTTTATGCCACGCATACGCTACGTATGTCTGCCACATTCCAGATTCTCAAGTGAATTCCATATATGTAATTTTGTTTTCCATAAGACTATGCCCATCCTAATTCTACTTTCTCATAACTGAAAAAGTTACGCTAGGCTACACATTTCATGTGAATGAACATGCGTTTTCATAAACCAGTAAACCAAGAGAGCCCGGGCAGAAGTCATGCCATATATTTGCATTATCTGTCTTTATATGAGGGTGTAAATTGGTCTCTGGAGGAATTGGGCATCAAGAAACTACAATATTCCTCAGTCACAATGGAATCACCAATGATAAGCATCATCAGTTCATTGAGGATCTATGTCCTGAAAAAAAATGAGCAGGCAAGAACAAAACAAACCAGTGGGAATTTGACACCGTGTAAATAGTATATATTTAAAGACTCAATCAATACCGTCATAATTTAGCACAGACATGCAAATATCAAAAGAAATAAACTCCTTAGGCAAGACTATGAGAAGCAGAGAAAATCTGTAACATAAATATATCAACTTTGTAGAAGAAATTGAGCATAGTTACTGTGCAGAGACATACTTACTCTAGAACGGGCCATCTCTTCCAAGCTTCTGTTCCTGGATTCTCTCTAGAGGATTTGCTTTTTAAAAAAGTATCACTAAATACCATTCACCTGCTACACGCACACTCTCATCTGCAGAGCCTCAGAAATCAGGGAGTATTTACTCCTGGCTTGGTTAAACAGATACTCATGCAAACAAGAGAGATTAAAATGCTGAGTTTCTCCCTTGCTGAGTTCAAGTGGTCTGCTCAGCAGTCAAGTTATCCAGTGAGATCATGGGCTGCACTGGCCTGTTGTACTCAACCAAGGTAAAGCAGCCGTGGGGAAAGGAAAGCTGAACTCAAATGGAGATCAAACCCTTATGAAGCTTACCATAACCTCTACCTTGTTTTTACTGGCAAAGTACACAAAGATGTCGGGGCTGCTAATTAGATTAACGATTAGAAGCTGTTGAATGAAGCACAAGTGAAAGCAATTTTATTTCAAGATACAGTTGTTTGTGACTTTGAAATTTGAAAGAACTGCAAGTATTTTTGGCTTCTTTTAATGGAAGTAGTAGAGTTCAAAATGCTTTAACATTAGACATTGATCATTAAGCATGTAGCATATTACCACAGTATGTTATGATACATTCTTATGGACTCATATATTTATATTTTTGGCCCACGAGGGATTCCTTTAATAGATTGCACAGACAAGAGACACAACAGGCTAGCGCCCTGCTATAGGCCCAGGCGCCTGTAAGCAGATCAACCTACCCCTGGACCCAGCAATACCACTCTTGGGAATATACCCAAGAGATGCCCTATCATATGACAAAAGCATTTGTTCATCTATGTTCATAGCAGCATTATTTGTAATAGCCAGAACCTGGAAACAACCTAGATGTCCTGCAATGGAAGAATGGATGAAGAAAGTGTGGAACATATACACATTAGAGTAGTACGCTGCAGTAAAAAACAATGACTTCTCGAATTTTGCATGCAAATGGATGGAAATAGAAAACACTATCCTGAGTGAGTTAACCCAGGTCCAAAAAGATGAACATGGGATGTACTCACTCATATTTGGTTTCTAGCCATAAATAATGGTCACGGAGTCTATAATTGGTGATCCTAAAGAAGCTAAATAAGAAGGTGAACCCAAAGAAAAACATATAGTTATCTTCCTGGCTATGGGAAGTAGACAAAATTGCGGGGGAAAAATTGGAATCTCGGGAGTGGGGTGGGATGGGGGTAAGGGGCCATGGGGAGAGAAAAGTGAGAAGGGGAGGATGGGGGGAACTTGGGGAAACAGGATGATTGGGATAAAGGAAGGTTGGATAGGGGAGCAGGAAAGCACAAATCTTAGTTAAGGGAGCCACCTTAGGGTTGGCAAGAGACTTGAACCTAGAGTGGCTTCCAGGAGCCCAAGGCAATGTCCCCAGTTAGTTCCTTGGGCAGCTGAGGATAGGGAACCTGAAATGAGCCTATCCTATAGCAATACTGATGAATGTCTTGCATATCATCATAGAACCTTCATCTGGTGATGGATGGAGATAGAGACAGAGACCCACACTGGAGCACCGGACTGAGCTCCCAAGGTCCCAATGAGGAGCAGAAGGAGGGAGAACAGGAGCAAGCATGTCAGGACCACGAGGGGTGCACCCACCCACTGAGACAGTGGGGCTGATCTATTGGGAGCTCACCAAGGCAAGCTGGACTGTGACTGAGAAAGCATGGGATAAAACTGGACTCTCTGAACGTGGCGAACAATGAGGGCTGATGAGAAGTCAAGGACAATGGCACCGGGTTTTGATCCTACTTCATGTTCTGGCTTTGTGGGAGCCTAGCCAGTTTGGATGTTCACCTCCCTAGACATGGACGGAGGGGGGGAGGACCTTGGACTTTCCACAGGGCAGGGAACCCTGACTGCTCTTTGGATTGGAGAGGGAGGGGGAGAAATGTGGGAGGAGGGGGAGGGAAATGGAAGGCTGGGAGGAGGCAGAAACTTTTTTTTTCTTTTTCTCATTAAAAAATTAAAAAAAAAAATAAAATGCTGAGTTTCTCCCTTGCTGAGTTCAAGTGGTCTGCTCAGCAGTCAAGTTATCCAGTGAGATCATGGGCTGCACGGGCCTGTTGTACTCAACCAAGGTAAAGGAGCAGTGGAGAAAGGAAAGCTGAACTCAAATGGAGATAAAAATCATATGAAGCTTACCATAACCTCTACCTTGGTTTTACTGGCAAGGTTCACAAAGATGTCGGGGCTGCTAATTAGATTAACAAATAGAAGCTGTTGAATGAAGCACAAGTGAAAGCAATTTTATTTCAAGATGCAGTTGTTTGTGACTTTGAAATTTTGAGAGAACTGCAAGTAGTTTCAGCTTCATTTAATGGAAGCAGTAGAGTTCAAAATGATTCAACACTAGACATTGATCATTAAGCATGTAGCATATTACCACAGTATGTTCTGATAGATTCTTATGGACTCATATATTCTGATATGAAAAGCAAATACTGAGCTTTTCACAATTCCCATGAGGATGTTAGGAACCATCTTTTTACTTAAAATAAGTAACAAAGAGCTATGTATGAAGGATGTGGGGATATGTAAAGAAGGATGCCTAGTAAATAAGAATGGAATCTTTGAAGTTTGGGTTTCACTCTACTTACTTATTTCACTGTCATAAGGAGACAGTAGACTCCATTAGAACTTGATGTAGCACAGATAGACCATGAATATGCACAACAAAACCACTGAATATGGTTTGAAAAACATTCTGTTCCTTGTGCCTGATTCTTGCTGTCTTTTGTACAGTTTTTGTTTGTCTTTCCTCCCTGACCATTTAAAAATGCTTTACACTGATGCTGAACTATTTTGCCATTACAGTTGATCTTTCTGACAATTTGATAGTCTCTACTGTTTGGATAGTTTAGTTAAATCTCCCAGTGTAATACATGTAATGGATTTATTCATACATTGTTGTCCCCAAAGCTTTACTATCAACTGCTTCTTCTCTTACTCAGAAGCAGCTGAATGTGTAGAAACACGTGTTTCTAGATGTTTGACACAGTAAATAGCTCTCTTCACTCTCTGTGATCTCAAGCCAATCTAATGTGTACTATTAAAAGCAATGAAGTGCATTCACCCTTGAGAGATTATTCATGAGAAAAATTCTGTAAGCATGCTAAAATTTAAAAAATACTTAAGTTAAAAGTATTAAAATACAGTAAAAATCCTACAAGATACTTCAAAAAACATTTCCTCCCATATTATTTGTTGTCAAGATAGTTATTTGAGATATAATAGTCATGGATTTGTGGGAAAAATCATGTTTTAATAAACACTCCTAGGGTACAATATTATAAATTCTCTGAAAACACATAGGACAAATCTTTGAATGTGAGAATTGTTTTCACTTGTTAAATCTCATCTAATTCATGTTTCTGGATACGTGACACACCATAACATAAGTTTATTTCAAACAACACTGACACAATTAAGGTCACGGACTCACGATTTTTAGTTCACTTTTAGAGAATGCAAATTATTTTGAGTTTTTAAAGATAGCCTAGTGAATTGACACAGACTGAACATAACTGAAGATGTTTAACTGTTAAATATTAAGAATGTTTTACTTTCTTTGGTCTATGACTTTTGACTTTCAAAGGCATGCTAAATTTAAAAACAAGCACACAAAGGAGAAGAACTAATGTGGGGGAAACCCAACCAAATTAACACTCACCACTCCCGTCTGTAGTGAACAACTTTGGAATTAGAAAAAAAGAAAAAATATGAAGGTGACTATGACAGTCCCTCTCTCTCTACCTTCATGAGAACCCTCAGTGCAAATGATGAGAAAATTATGAATGGGCAGAGTGATTCCCATTGGATGTCTCTAAAGGAACTCATCAAAAAAATTTAAAAGAAACATTCCTGAAATAGTTGAAAAACCTAAATATGATACTCATTTGAAGAAGGTACCATATCATATACCAAAAGAAAGAAAGGAGCTAAGGATAATTTCCTCTAACTTTAAAAGCAATGGAGTTCACATGGGAGAAACATTTGTGATCCATTGTCTACCAGACTGCAGAGAGCATCTAGACAACAGAACCCAAGTCATATACATGCCCCACATTTCCCCATTCCCAGGACCCTTCCCACTCACCTCATTGAGCTTATGTGAAAAAAAAATAGAATTTGATAAATATAACAAGTGTGACTTTATGATAAATGAAGTGGCTTATTCTATAATAATACTATGGTAAAATAATGATAAAGGCCTCTGTGGGATTTCCATTTGAACAGAAGCACTAATATGCTTTGTGTGCATATAACATCATACACCAAATATAATGACCTAGAAATTCAATCTTAAACATGTGGCTAAGTCTAGTACACCAAAGGACTTTGATTCCCATAATTGAAATATACTAGTCATGTGACTTTACAAACAGCATGTGATTCTATTGGAAATTCCCATATCTGGACAACTGGATTCCCTGGCTATTCTCCCTCAGATATTCTTATTTATATATTTTAGAGTTCTGTGTAAGCTTGCATTTTATATTTAAGTTATATTTATGAATGTTTATCTTATTGAATCCACATGCTGTTTTACAGGCAATTTCCTCAGTAGCTGTCCATGTAGCTGTGTTTTCTGAGGCCTCTGTGTACCTAAATTTTACATTATAGACTATAAATGTCTTTCTCCATTCACTGAATCTTGGCTGACCATTGCCCTATCTGCTGTTGGTTCTATTCTAGTAAGCAGCAGTGGGTATATTGTATTGATCCCTGAAGTAAAGGAGACCTGAACTCTTGCCCTCCTTCAAAGCCCTAACCAGTCACCAAGTTCTGTTTTTATCATGTTCTCTTTCTACAGAGAAAGGTTCATTTAATGATGTTAGGATTCACACAATAGCATTTTACCTATTTTATTGTACTGAGGAAAACTGGTAAAGATCATCAGATACCTTGTTTATTATTTCATGTGGATGTTGGACCATGTTAGAAAGTGACTCAGTGCAGACAGTCTGCATGTAGGGAGGACATTGTCACAGTGCAAAATATGAAGTATAATATAGACTTTGACTGCCACCTACTGTTCCATTGGCAGAATGGTTTTATTTGTTTCTCTTGCCTTTTAATTTTTTTTTATTGTAACTGTAATTTTTATTTGGTGCCTGTTTTTTATTTACTTATTTATTTAATATAGATTTGTGCCTCCTCCCCGCCACCACCTCCCATTTCCCTCCCCTTCCCCAATCAAGTCCCCCTCCCTCTTCAGCCCAAAGAGTAATCGGGTTCTTTGCCCTGTGGGAAGTCCAAGGACCACCCACCACCATCCAGGTCTAGTAAGGTGAGCATCCAAACTGCCTAGGCTCCTACCCTGAGCTTTTCTTACCTTGGAATTTTTTTCCATTTCTGTCTCTATGGTCATCTAATTTCCTTGTAGCTTTCTATGTAGTAGCTTTCTGTGAACTTTTCCCTCAATCATTTCCTCAAACATTTACTATTGCCTTTTTGTTTAAGCATATAAGGTTAAAACAAGCTGATATTTATGTGAAATCACAAATAATTTCAGGAAAATTGCCTTTATATAGAATATAATCACATTACATAGCAAGAATATACCAAGAAACTAAAATATCCATCAAAATCTGAAAGAATTTGACGTTGTCTACTTCTTTAATATATTCTCTCTTGACATACAGTCAAGAATTATTATTGCTTATTTCAATCCTACTAGAAATATTTATTTATTCACAATAGCTGATTTTGAATAATTTTGGCCATAACAATAATGCACAAACGATTCATTTACAACAAATATATGATGACTATAAAGTTCAAATCTAGATACAATGTTTCTAAATTTATAAGAACTGTCAAGCTAAGTATTGACTAAACATTGAATATTACTTGAAGCATGTCTGTGTAATAAGTTCTTCAATGTATGAAGATTGGTAGAGAGAAGTAATTTGAGCTATACTAAGATACTTTGTGAAATGTACCCATCACATGGGGTTTTTTTTGTAGCTTTCTAAGATTTGACCATGTGTTAAAGGACTTTCCACATTCATGACATGTGTATGGTTTCTCACCACTATGAATTCTGTCATGAGTTTGAAGAGTTTGGACCTTGGTAAAGGACTTGTTAAATTCTTGACATCTGTAAGGTTTCTCATCAGTATGAATTCTATGGTGATCCTGAAGACTTATGTGATGGGTAAAGAAGTTACCACATTCCTGACATCTGTACGGTTTCTCGTGGATATGAATTCTGTGATGAGATTGAAGAGTTGAAACCTTGGAAAAGGACTTGCCACATGCTTGACATCTGTAAAGTTTCTTACCAGTATGAAATCTTTGAGGAGTTTGAAGACTTAAGAAGTTGGGAACTGACTTGCCACATGCTTGACATTTGTTAGGTTTCTGGCCAGTATGGATTCTCTGGCAATCTTGAAGATTTCTGTGATAGAAAAGAACTTGCAACATTATCGACATTTATAATTTTCTCACCAGTATGGATTCTGTGATGTCTGTGAATATTAGAGAACTGGGTAAAGGTCTTGCCACATTCTTGACATCTGTAAGGTTTCTACCAGTATGGATTCTCTGGAGAGCTTTAAGATTTGGATGATGGGTAAATGATTTGCCACAATCTTTGCATTTGTATGCCTTCTCTTTGGGATTAAATCTCATATTCCTTGTGAGGCATGTACATCTTTTAAAGCACTTTCTGCATTCCTTATCATGCTTTGTCTCTCTTTATTTTGATTGTTTCATAATACTTTTCTTGTTTTTGGTCATGCTAGACAATTAAGATGTGTGTAGTATAATCAAAAGTCTTTTTAAACTTATCATATATGTATTGACTCTTAGACTCAATCATACGACAAGGACATTTGTTCAACTATGTTCATAGCAGCATTATTTATTAAAGCCAGATCCTGGAAACCATCTAGATGTCCCTCAACTGAAGAATGGATAAAGAAAATGTGCCACATTTACACATTATAGTAGTACTCAGTTGTAAAAAGCAATGACATTGTGAAATTTGCAAGCAAATGAATGGAACTAGAGAAAACCATCCTTAGTGAAGCAACCTAGACTTAGAAAGATGAACATGATATGTAGTCACTCATAAGTGGAGAGTAGCTGTAAAGCAAAGGATATTGTGCCTACAGTCCATGATCCTAGAGAAGCTAAGTATCAAGGTGAACCCTAAGAAATACAAAGATCCACCTGGAAAGGGGTAAAAGACAAGATTACCTGACAAAATTTGTGCATGGGTATGGGAGAAGCAGGGAGGGTGGAAGGTTTAGAGGAGGAGAGGAATGGAGAAGCAGAAGGAGAAAGAAAACTTGAGGAACAGGATAGTTGAGATGGAGGAAGAACAGAGATGAGAGCAAGGAAAGAGATTCTTTGATTGAGGGAGCCATTATGGGGCTAACAAGAAAACTGGCTCTAGAGAAATTTTCAGGAATCCACAAGGATAACCCCAGTTAAGACTTTAAGCAATAGAGGAGAAGGGGCCTGAACTAGCCTTGCCCTGCAGTCAGACCGAAAATATTTAAATATCACCATAGAATGGACCTTCATAGCAACTGATGGATATGGAGGCAAAGACCCACATTGCAGCACTTGACTGAGCTCCCAAAGTCCAGTTGAAGAGTGGGAGGAATGAGAATATGAGCAAAGAGGTCAAGACCATGATGGGACACCCACAGAAACAGTTTACATGAGCTAATTAGAGCTGAACAATGCTGGCAGGACAGGGAAGGAACTAGCATAGGTCCAAACATTTACCTCTGAATGTGTTTAACAATTTAATGGCCGGGGAGGATTGCAGGGCCACTGGCAGTGGCACCAGGATTTGTCCCTACTGCTTCTATTGTCTTTTTTGGAACTTTTTATCTTTGGATGGATATTCTCTTTGGATAAATAGTTTACTCAGCCTAGATATAGTTGGCAGGGCCTTGGACCTTCCACAAAATAATGTGCCTTACTCTCTCTGAGGAGTGGACGGGAGGTGGGCTAGAATGCGTAAGGTGGATAGATGGGAAAAGGTGTAGGAATGGGAACTGGGATTTGTATATAAAATGAAAAATGATTGTTTTCTTATAAAATAAATAACAGAAAGGAAAAGAAAATATAATTTTAAAAAGTAAGGGCTTTCTGACAATTTCCTGAAGCAGGTCAGAAGCACAACATGTCCCTCCATGGAGGAAAGAGCAGCTTCATATCTGAAGACTGATAAAGGCACACACAGAGGACATGAGAAAAAGACCTCTCTTTTTGCATCCCCTTGCTTGACTCTTATTTGTTTTATTTTGTCCACACTCTATAATGTTCCACTTTCTATCAACTCTGGTATTAAATGTCAACTGTAAGCACTGTTGAAGGCTTCCCTTCCTCAGGAAGGCTCTGGAGTTGTGAAAGCTTGTGCTAGGTAAGTCTTCATACTTTTCTTAAGTTCTGTTACGTTTTGGAGTCCCCAACAGGAACCTAAGATGTGTAGAAGGAAAAAATAGTGTTTCCTCTGCATTCACTGTGTTTCTTCTAAGCTTCTTATTTGTCAGCCAAATGATAATGCTTTCCTTTTAAAAAAAAAGTTGCTCTCCTGTTCAAAAACCTCTTCTATTAGAGACACCATAAAGTGACTTATTCTCCTCTCTAAGGGTATCTTGGAGGTGTGTTAATTGGATGCAGTTGGCCCTGTAAGATCATATTGATCTTATATTATTAGGGGTGTGCCCTTATTGGAGTAAGTGTGTCCTTGTTGGGGGATGTATGTCATGGTTTGGGAGAGCTTTGAGGTGTCGTAAACTCAAGCCATGTCTAGTGTTTCAGAGCACATTTTCTTCCCTGTGGGATCAAGATGTAGCTCCTTCTCCATTTTCAGATCCTTCTAAAGAACCATGTCTACCTGCATGCCTCCATGCTCTACAATGATGATAATGGACTATACACCTCTGAAACTGTAAGCCACGCCCTATTAAAGGTTTTCCTTCATTAGAGTTGCAGTGGTTATGGTGTCTCTTCACAGCAATAAAATCCCTAGTACAGAAGGTATCCAAAATAATTACAGAGTCCACAGGGAATACAGAAACAATGATGAATTCTTCTTAAAATTAAGTAACTAATATCAGGCCACCTCTTCTATAGAGTGAGTTCCAGGATAGGCTCCAAAGCTACACAAAGAAATCTTGTCTCAAAAAAACAAAATAAAATTAAGTAACTGAGTCACACACTGTCAACGTTTCAGTCAGGTGCTAGGGTACTTGAGAGTCAAATATTTATTCACTGAAAGAAAGAATATGAAATGCCACTTAAGATGACCTTTCCCTGAAGACGAGGAAAACATTTTTGGAATTGTGCAATAAGAATCACAGGATTTATGGAATTCTTCCTAAGGAAAGAAAAAGAAGACAATTAAAAGCACAGGTGAATCAACTTAGCCAGGCCCATTATCTGGGTTTGCAGAAAAAATGCTTCTAGTCCAGTGTCAAAATCTCAATTTCACTCACAGTGACTTACTCACTCTTTTCTTTTAAAAGATAAAAGTTTCCATCAGATTTTAATGCTATCGAGCTGTGACCTTTAACATAGAAAATTTTACAATTCTGTGAGAATTTCATCCATGTATACAGAGTACTTTGATCATATTTCCTTCATTCCTCTTAAATGATTCCTGATCTACTCCATTATTTCTACCATTCCTAACCCCATGACTTTAGTTTTGTTTTAAATAGCCTATCTTGAGCAACCCTGTATGACCATATGATGGCAAAACCTTGTTAGCCAATTATCTTTAGGAAATGGAGCCCAAGTAAGGTGTGGGTTTCTGGGACCCGAGGAAAATCTGTGCACTGCCCATTGCTCTCTCTTGTGCCATTCTGGCTGGACAATGCTATGGTTGGATTTCTCATTTCCTGTTTTGTGAGTTTCCCCTTATAATAATTAAAAATAAAATTGTTGTATCCTTTAGTTAGCCTTATTATTTCCACATCCATATGCTCATATGTAAGAGCCATCACTAAGTTTGCTCAAACTACCTGGCATTCACACCCTAAATTAAACTGACCCTTCCTCCTCCAAAAGCCATCAACTGCCACCAATTTCTCAGTAATGCGTGGGGGCCTGTGAGCGCCTTTCTCTTCCATGCTTGAGTGTTGACTGGCTTGACATTGGAGTTCATGACTACAGTAGTCTTGTACTGTCTAGAGGGTACTGTTTCATTTCAAGCTCTCTGATATGCTACAAGCATTTCAGAGATAATCAAATTTGACATAAAATTTGAATAAGTGTTAACAAGAAATCTGAAGAAACTGTTAATATTTGTAATTTGACTGATTATATTCCTACATTCATGAGTTATAATTAAACTAATCAAGGCATTACTGTATCATGAATGTTGCTTTGTATATACTTGAAAAGATTTGAGATAATTTCTTATATCTACATAATTTCTAAAAGGCAAAGCCTGAAGATGAATGTAACAAAAGTCCACTAGAAACTGAATGGAGCATACATCCATACTCTTGATATTCCAGATAGCATGACTGAATTCTGTGCTTGCAAGCTGGTCAGCCAGAAATCTGGGACACACACATAATTTTGTGCTGATCCGAGTTTCTCTATTACAGATTATCAGAGATATTTACATTAAATAGTGTGAGTATTCTTAATACGTGAACTGGCATTGTGTAGACCATTCATTTTGGATGGATACATTGCTGAGCTTACATATACGGGGGAGGGACTGGATCCTGCCTCAGACTGATATGTCAGACTTTGTTGCCTTCACTTCGGAAGCCTTTTACTCTTAGAGCAGTGATTGGAGACTGGGGTGGAGGGAAAGAGGAGAGAGCAGGAAGAGGGGAGGGACTGCAATGTGGTATATGTGTGTGACATGAGAAAAGATTGTTCTCAAACATAAATGTAATAAAAAGTAAAAAAGAAAGTAGGTGATGATCTAGTTGGAAGAAACAGATCTTGGCAGACATAGTGGAAAGTACGTATGTTGTCATTTACCATATCCTACCCATCCTTCCTCATGTGTGACCATGGATTATAACCTCTGAAATTGTTATAAAATAAATATTACCACTCTCTAAAAATATCATATACAGTGTGGGCTTGATTTCTCAAAGAAGGATCCTCATTGTACTATCTTTTTTATTCCCACGATGACATGTAATGGCAATCATTAAAGCATTAACAAATAGAGGCTTTCTTCACATATTGTCAGGGTTCCTCCTGTATTTAATTTTCCTTATTCTGACATTTCTTCATTAATTTTCTGAAGTGAACCACCTCATCTGAACCTTTCAACTGCAGGTACCTCTACATTTCATCTCATCAACTTGCTGCATCTCCTCCTTCCTGATAGGATTATAAGCTAATAATTAATGAAGTGTCTTTGGGCTGGTGATTTCAATGCTAGAAACCCCTCTCTACACAATGATATCCCCCAAACACAAGCAAGATCAGTTCAATACATTCTAGGAAAGTCTATAAGCTGGCATCAGATATTGGTAGGAACCACTATAAGTCTTAAATCCTGTTTCATTCTTACTTTTCTCTAAAATATGTCCATAAAAGTTAAGGGTTATGGATTTAGCTCAGTGGTAGAGTGCTTGAATAGCAAGCCCAAGACCTTGGGTTTGGTCCTCAGTTCTGGAACAAAAATTGCCGACATTTTATTTTCAGAATATCTAGCATGTTACATATTTCTGGACCAAAATCGCTTGCTTCTACATTACAATAACCTGTATCACCATGCTAGAATTCATTCAGTTTTGTCAAACTTTTCTGTATTATCTGCTGTATCCAGGGTTCCTTACTCCTTACTGGAGTTCTATGCAAAACCTAGAGAATTTCTTTAGAGAGCTTGAGGGTCCTAAAATGCCAGGGCTGCCTGAATGGCCAGTATTTCTTTCACGTAACCTCACATATCAGTCTTAATTAATAGTGAGACCACTGAGAAACCATTGGATTGGAACCAAATGTGAGGTCTATTTCTGGGATAAATGACCCAGATTGAAGGGGCTACAGATACTGGAAAAAAATTCTGAGTTCTTCACCCATACCTAGTTCTCTGACCTATACGGGAAAAAGGAGACCATCCTTTCTCCAGTGGAAAAAATAAAATATGAAAACTGTATATACTCTGTCTGTCTGTCTGTCTATGGCATCCCCTGTGTCTAGGCGGAATGGTTGCTCTACAGGTCCCATTTAGGAATGAACATTCAGGGGAACTCCAACATTTTGAAATTATGAGGTTGTGCATTTGCTGCTGTGAACTCCATAAATAAGAGCCTCTGACCAAGGCTGACAGCTGAAGACATCTATCCATAGAAATGGAAATATTTACAAAGAAGTTACTCTTGTCACACAAAGTAACAACAGTAGCATCATCTTAAAGGAATATATGACTCATCCAGCTGTGTTCTTTTTTTCCATGGACACAGTGTCAGGTACTAATTCCTACCTAGAGTGCAGGCCTCTCCAGATCAGCAGGAAGTGAAATACACAATAACTCTCAAGTCACCATTGCACCAGTGATTTTCTCATATTGTGTATGCCCCATTTAAATGATATTTTCTTATGCTGAAATAAAAAGTTTTAATTTCATAAGATCCTATTTGTTGATTTTTGGTCTCATGGACTATTGGAAAAGAGTCCTATTCAGAATCCCCTTACCTGTGCTTAAAAGTTGGAGGATTTTCTCAACTGTGTCCTTTGGAATTTGTAGGGTATCAGGTCTCATTTTGACATCCATGACACATTTGGTGCAGTTTGTGTATGGTAGATGATAAAGAGCAGAGTTTTATTGTCTGCATGCTGAAAACAATTTTCATAACCAGCATATCTGAGACGGTATCTCAAATGCCAACATACATATGAAATACAAATATGTGTGCAAAGTAGCCCAAGTGTCACACATGTATATTCTGCTTACCAAGTGGACCATGTTGAGGTACCCAGGCATGTAGTAATACGAGGTCAAGCTCTGACCACTCAAGCTAAGTCATGGCAACCACTTGCATTAGACTACATTTTCAACAGGACTTATAACCTGGCTCAAGTATTCTAGATTTTGTGGTCATTTCCTTGGGTCCCAAACTCATTTCTTAAAAAGTGAAACAATATTTGGAGTATTCCATAATTCCATCTTTGAGTGCCTTTTTAGTGATTACATTTTTCCAACTCTAAATTTTACAAATGCTGCAAAGGAAGTGGGAAAAAATATGCTATTAGCTTTGAAAACTAAGACATCCCAGGTACTGTTGATGCTATAATAATAGATATGACTGAAAATTTACCATACACATACCAGCTGAATCACTCGTAAATATGCATACTTATCATAGTGAGATCACTATCCTGAATCACATATATGTGTGCATGAGTTTATGTGAAATTGTTATCATTGCACTTCATGTAATAGATGATTCAGGGAATGAGTTTAGATAACCACCAATATATCTAAATATATGGATAAAGAAAACATAATATGCATAAATAATGCAAGATAATCAATCAATGAATAAAATTGTAGAAAATAATTACAAAAGTCTCAAGTAAATTGTTCCAACTATGTTTCATTAAGTCAAAGAAATAGACAACTCTCCAAAATACAAATAGCACACATCTTCTCTCTTAAATGGAATCTAGAAAAAATATAAAAGGAGGATGAAAAAATTTGCAGAACTGTGAGGGCAAATGTTTTATATGGAGGGAGTATAACAAGGAAATACGGGGGTGTATACAAACACATTCCTTATTTTATATAATTAAAATGTGCAGAATAATAAGATTAATTTTGTACTTACGATATCCTACCTCCAACCCTACTATATACCACAATCTCTGTTCTCTTTCAAGTTCATGTCCTTTATTCATGCATTGCTATTTTTATACATAAATTTGTATATACATATGTTCCTAAATACAAGGAGACCAATCCATATGATGTTACATACTGTATGGTTTCAGGCATGTCCATTGGTTACTGGACAATCAGTTTATGTATTTCTCTCTGGAGAGTGTCACCCCTCCCACTCGCTGCTATCCTAAATGACTAGAGTTCTTTGTTTGATGTTTTTGCCTTGTAATTTTTCCTTGTCCAGTTTTCCATGCCCATTGATATCTTCCATCTACTTCACACTGATTTGAACCACAATTATACAAAGTTTAAGTAATCTATGTAGTGTGTCATTCTCTGTCTTACCAGCTCATCCATAAGAGTGTTCACACTTATGATACTCTACTATTAGAGAAAAGACTATCAGAAAAAAATGCAATAGTAATGGGATAAATTGCATTTTAAAACAAGCTAATATTTATTTAAGAATCACAAAAAATCACAGAAAAATAATGTTTATATAGAATTTAACCTCATTAAAAAAAAACAACCATATTCCAAGAAAATAAATGTGCATCAAAATCTAAACTAGTTTGTGATTGGCTGTTTTTGTCACACATTATCTTAACATACAGTCAAGAAATGTTATTGTTCAATTTACTCCTACTAGAAATATTTACATATTTATAGTAATTAATTCTTGAATTGAATGTTTACAATGACATATAATTCCATTTACAACAAATGTTTGATGACAATAAAGGTCAACTCTGGATACAATGTTTCTCAATTTCTAAGAACTGCATAGCTGTCTAAGTATTGACTAAGATTTGAAAATTAATTGAAGGATGTGAGTCTGTGAAATAAGTTGGCTAATGCATGAAGATCTGTACAATGAATTAATGTGAGGTATACTAAGGAATTTCATGAAATGTACCCATTAAATGCATTTTGTGATGCTTTCTAAGACTTGAATTTGTGTGAAAGGACTTGTCACATTCTTTACATTTGTAAGGTTTGTCACCAGTATGGAGTCTGTGGTGAATGTGAAGAGTTGCTCTATGGGTAAAGGACTTGCCACATTCTTGACATTTTAAGGTTTCTCACCAGTATGGAGTCTGTGGTGAATTTGAAGAGTTGATCTATGAGTAAAGGACTTGCCACATTCTTGACATGTGTAAGGTTTCTCACCAGTATGGACTCTGTGATGAGTGTGAAGATTTGAGACCTGGGTAAAGGACTTGCCACATTCTTGACATCTGTAAGGTTTCTCACCAGTATGAATTCTTTGATGGTTATGAAGATTTGAGGCCCTGGCAAAGGCCTTGCCACATTCTTGACACCTGTAAGGTTTCTCACCAGTATGGATTATGTGATGGTTATGAAGACTTGAGGCCCTGCCAAAGGACTTGCCACATTCTTGACATCTGTAAGGTTTCTCACCAGTATGAAATCTTTGATGAGATAGAAGTGTTGAGACCCACGTAAAGGACTTGCCACATTCTTGACACCTGTAAGGTTTCTCACCAGTATGAATTCTTTGATGAGATTGAAGAGATGAGGCCCAGGTAAAGGACTTGCCACATTCTTGACATCTGTAAGGTTTCTCACCAGTGTGGATTATGTGATGAATATTAAGATTTGAGAGCTGGGTAAAGGATTTGCCACATTCTTGACATCTATAAGGTTTCTCACCAGTATGGATTCTGTGATGTCTGTGAAGAGCTGAGGCACAGATAAAGGACTTGCCACATTCTTGACACCTGTAAGGTTTCTCACCAGTATGGATTCTGCAATGAATATGAAGATTTGAGAGCTGACTAAAGGACTTGCCACATTCTTGACATCTATAAAGTTTCTTACCAGTATGGATTCTGTGATGTCTGTGAAGAGCTGAGGCCCAGGTAAAGGACTTGCCACATTCTTGACATCTGTAAGGTTCTTCACCAGTATGGATTCTCTGGTGAGATTGAAATTTTGTGTGACAGATAAATGACTTGCCACAATCTTTACCTTTGCCTGCCTTCTCTTTGGAATTAATTCTCTTATGCATAGTGGGGCATGCGTATCTGTTGAAGCAGTTTCCATATTCTATATAGTTGTTTTGTCTCTCTTCATTTTGATTGTTTATATAATGCCTCCCTTGTTTCTGGTCATGCTGAAACAAAAAGAAGTTGTGTTACAATCAAAATCATCCTTACAATTATCATGTATGTATTGGCTCTTAGGAAAAACGGACTTCTTTTATGAACTTATATAATGAGAATAGACATACTGTGATTTGATTTTTGGGAATTTGTCCCTTTAAGAAGAGGATTCTGGAAACTATTCTTCTAAGAGTTCCTAGGAAAGGCTTTAGTAACATCATTGACTGTGTAACATTTCTCATGACGGAAAATTCTCTGATATATTTTCATTCTCATTTGATTGAGAAAAACTTCTCATGTTTATCTCACAAATAGCTTGTAACAAAATGTAAATTTGGTGAGAAAACTCTATTGAATGGTTTAATAGAACACATGTTATTCAGTTTTTAGGTTTTTAAATATTCTTTGTAGAAAAAAATGCTTTAAAATTTATTTGTAATATGATAGGGTATTTCTTGGGTATATTCCCAAGAGTGGTATTGCTGGTTCCAGGGGTAGGTTGATCCCGAATTTCCTGAGAAACCGCCACACTGATTTCCAAAGTGGTTGCACAAGTTTGATTCCCACCAGCAATGGATGAGGGTACCCCTTCCTCCACAACCTCTCCAGCAAAGGCTATCATTGGTGTTTTTGATTTTAGCCATTCTGACAGGTGTAAGATGATATCTCAAAGTTGTTTTGATTTGCATTTCCCTGATCGCTAATGAGGTTGAGCATGACCTTAAGTGTCTTTTGGCCATTTGCAATTCTTCTGTTGAGAATTCTCTGTTCAGTTCAGTGCCCCATTTTTTAATTGGGTTATTTAGTGTTTTAAAGTCTAATTTCTTGATGACAAAAGCATTTGTTCAACTATGTTCATAGCAGCATTATTTGTTATAGCCAGAACCTGGAAACAACCTAGATGTCCTTCAATAGAAGAATGGATGAAGAAAGTGTTGAATATATGCATATTAGAGTACTAGTCAGCGGTAAAAAACAATGACTTTTCGAATTTGCATGCAAATGGATGGAAATAGCAAACACTATCCTGAGTGATGTATCCCAGACCCAAAAAGAGGAACATGGGATATACTCACTCATAATTGGTATCTAGTCACAAATAATGGTCATTGAGTCTATATTCTGTGATCCTAAAGAAGCTAAATTAAGAAGGTGAACCCAAAGAAAAACATATAGTTATTATCCTGGATATGGGAAGTAGACAAGATTGCTGGGCAAAAAATTGGGAACTTTGGGGTGGGGAGGCACAGGGATAAGGGGAGATGAGGAGAGAAAAGTAAGAAGGGGAGAATGGGGGGAACTTGGGGAAACGGGATGATTGGGATAATGGAAGGTTGAATTGAGGAGCAGGGAATCACATAACTTAATTACGGGAGTCTTCTTAGGGTTGGCAAGAGACTTGAACCTAGAGGGGCTCCCAGGTACCCAAGCGATGTCCCCAGTTAGATCCTTGGGCAGCTGAGGATAGGGAACCTGAAATGACCCTATCCTATAGCCATACTGATGAATATCTTGCATATCACCATAGAACCTTCATCGGGAGATGGATGGAGATAGAGACATAGACCCACACTGGAGCATCGGACTGAGTTCTCAAGGTCCCAATGAGGAACAGAAGGAGGGAGAACATGAGCAAGGAAGTAGGGACCACGAGGGATGCACCCACCCACTGAGACAGTGGGGCTGATCTAGTGGGAGCTCACCAAGGCCAGCTGGACTGTGACTGAAAAAGCATGGGATAAAACCAAACTCTTTGAACATGGTGGACAATGAGGGCTGATGAGAAGCCAAAGACAATGGCACGGGGTTTTGATCCTACTTCATGTTCTGGCTTTGTGGGAGCCTAGCCAGTTTGGATGTTCACCTTCCTAGACCTGGATGGAGGAGCAAGGACCTTGGACTTTCCACAGGGCAGGGAACCCTGACTGCTCTTTGGACTGGAGAGGGAGGGGGAGAGGAGTGGGGGGAGGAGGAGAAGAGTGGGAGGAGGGGGAGGGAAATGGGAGGCTGGGAGGAGATGGGAATTTCTCTTTTTTTTCTTTCAATAAAAAAATTATTTGTATTTTTTTACTGAGGAAACTGCTTCTGAAATTGTAAGCGATCTAATGTGAAAGCTTTTCCGATAAGGTAGAAATTACTGACCTTTATTTCAAGTACAACCCTGGATGGCTGATGAATAGAGATTATTTCAATCATGACATAATGCATTCTCTTTTCTTTCTTCACCAAATATTGAAATCACCCGTAAATGAAAGGTTTTAAAGGCACTACTTACAGCTATTCCTGATACCAACTTCTGGATACAATCTTGTCTATTCTCTTGTGAAAATAAGTCTTGTGTTTGATGATAATATAAAACTGGAAGAAAGACAAATACATAATTATCTGAATTAGTATAGTTAGGTGAAACCTTTTAAAAAATATAAGTGACACAATTTTATATATATGTAGACATATATGCAAGATGGCATATTATATAAAATAAACTTCAAATCATTTATTCTAATGAAACAATCTTCTTAATGTAAATGGATAGAATATCTTTTATAACATATTAAATACATTATAAAAATGAAAGGATTGAGTTTATGTTATCTTAGAGGTTCCAACCACAATTTTAGAATTATAAATGAGATTATGGTGGTTTGTCTGAAATGAACCCATATAATCAGATATCTGAACACATAGTCTAATGTTGGTGGTTATTTATGGGTAGGATAAAGAGGTATCAACTTACTGGATAACCTATGCCCTTGGACACTGGCTTTAAGAATTTTGTAGCCTTCTAATAACAACAGTGAACTATCTACTTCCTGTTGTGATTCTAGATGGGACCTCTTACTGCTGCTCTAGCCCCTTGCCAACTGCTACCTCTGATTCATCGTCGTGGATCTTTCTTCTATATATTGCCTTTATATTGGAATTTTATCATGGCAATAGATAATAAGTAACTAATATAAAGACTATAACCCAAGTGCAAAACATTACACTCATAAAATTGCATTATCTTAATGGATTTAGCACATCTGTACAATCCCTTGAAATGAAACAATTTAGTAATATTAATAAATTAGACAGAATATTAATTAATAAGGAAAGAACAAATGATGAACTGGAAACAGTTACTACTAGCTGGTCTACAGAGAATCATGTATACCCCAAGGAAGAGATCCATAAAATATCAGACATCAAGGAAATTCACTAGGACTGATCATTTTTATCTGAGATATATTTTCTCTTTTTCTTATACAGAAAATAGATGCTTTCATAAAATATATTCTGACTATGACTTTTCATCCCTCAAATGCCCTGAGATCATCCCCATCTTTATTTATTTCTGAATTTACCCAATTTCAGTCACTTCTTCGAAAATAAATAGGCATCTAAAGAATAACAATAAAATAATAAGAATCAAAGAAGTCAGATAGGATCAGCGATGAACGGGAAATAAAGAAAAGCACAGTATTTATAGAGAGAAAGACACACATTTGTACACAGAAAATTGCATAAAACAAAGCAAAAGAAAACTCTAGAAGGTCTAATGTACATAAAGATTCTATATGGTCAAAAATAAAAATAAATAAATTCCCAAACTATAAATTATGGGGGGAAAAGAATTTACAAAAATTCCATTGAGTTGTGTTGGTGATATACTTCAAGTGCTGGTTATGGGGAATTCCTGTAAGTGTTACTTTTATCCCCACTGAGAATCACTTGGAGAAAATTTATTTGTTCTTTCGGGACTCATGGTCTGTTGGAAACATCTTAGGTAAGATTAGGATTAAATGCTCTTATTTTTGAAGTACATTTTTCTAGATTCTTTTACAAAATGAATGTTAGATGAGTGGACATAAGTTAGTATCTACAATTTTATTTTTTGATCAATATATCTGTTTTTAGCCATACCATTATTATACAAACCTCATTATTATAAAAAATGTAGTATAATTTAAAACTCTGAATGGTATATTGTTTATAGTTTTATTTTTCATGGTTGTTTAAGCTATTGTGAGGTTTCTGTTTGTTTGTATCTATATGAGGCGGAATACTGTGTTTATGAGATCTGAGAAGAGTTGTGTTAGAATTTTGATAGGACTTTTCACTGAATCAGTATATTACTATATCTATTGACCCATCCTTGAGCATGTGTATTTTTGTATCTTCCAATATCATTTCGAATTCATTTCTTCAATATCTTAAAGTTTTTATAAAGGTCTTTAACTGTTTTAATTCAAATTACCCAAAAATATTTTTTTAGGTTATTGTGAAAGGCCTCATTTCCCTGAATTCTATTTAAGTCTATTCTCATTTGTATACAGGAAGGCTACTGCTTTTGTTAGTCAATTTTGCATTTATATTCTTGGTGAAATTGTTTCTCAGTTGGACAAGTTTCTTCATAAATTTCTTACATAAAATCATAGCATCTGCATATAACATTCTTTTGATTTGTTCCTTTGCTATTAATCACTTCTAGATCTTCTTTATGTGTGTTCTTGTTCAAGCTAAGATTTCAAGTACTGTATTGAATAGATATAGAGAGATTAACTCCACTTACATTGTTCCCTTTTTTAATAGAGAGGCTTTGAATTCTCTCCATTTAGTTTGGTGTGGGCTATACACTTTCTGCAAATTGCATCTTTTAAGTAGAGGTATATTTCTTGTACCCCTAATATCTCCAAGACTTCTGTCAAGAAGGGGTGTTAATATTGTCATAGGCTTTTCTGCATTTAATAAGATGAACTTCTGGAATTAGAGTTTAAGATTGTACAAGTGGTAGATTATATTTATTGATTTTGAATTTTTCATCTATCCCTACATGTCTTGACATAAAGCCTATGGTAGATTATCTTTTTGATATGTGCTTGATATAGGATGCAAATATTTTATTGAGGACATTTGTATATATATTCATAATGAAATTGGTATGTATTTCACTTACATTTTGGGTGTATACGTGGTTCAGTTATCAAGATAACCGTCCTCATGAAAAGAATTTCACAGTGTTCTGCAGTTTTTATTTTGTAGAATAATTTGAGGAGTATTCATGTTAATTCAAGAAGCATTATTAAAAGATAGAAGGTACCACCTACTATCATTATTTTGCTTAGTATTAAAATTACTTTTAATGTCCTATTGATTTACCCACAGACTTGCATCTCTAAGCCTTCATTCTCAAATTCTGGCAGAATTTGACAATTAAAGGTGACTCACAGGTGGACAAGGTCCAAAACAACAAGATAATATTTAATTTGATGAGTATGTTTATAGCAAACTTATTCCATGGACTGTTCAGACCTCATTCAGGACAGAGTGATAATACATAACAAGGCAGGAAGTCATGAATGACTATAAGAAAATAGTGCTTTCTCTACACACCATGACAGTGCCCATATAAACTCACGTAATTAGGATAGAATGTATCAGACCTGAGCAACCGCAAGCCAGATTAAAATCCTCGGGAGACAGAAAGAAAGGACCTGGAGAAGCATGCCTTGCTGAGAAGCTACTATCATCTTAGAGATTCTTGGAGAAAGGGAATAATGTTGATTTTAAGAATGTGAAACTCGGGGCTGTAGAGATGGCTCAGAGGTTAAGAGCATTGACTGCTCTTCCAGAGGTCCTGAGTTCAATTCCCAGCAACCACATGCTGGCTCACAGCCATCTTTAAAGATATTTGGTGCCCTCTTATGGCCTGCAGGCAGACAGAATACTGAGAATACTGTATACATAATAAATAAATAAATAAATTTAAAAACAAACAAACAAAAGAATGTGAAACTCCTGGTTGTTCAACCATATTGTAGGCCATGTAGTCTCAACACTCAGAATTTTATGAAAGTTTCAGTTTGAACTCTGTGAATGAAAAAAAAAAGAAGCAGAAAAAAAACAAAAATGTCTGGATGAAGTAGAACATGGGAAGAGTGGAGAGTTGAATTTGGTCAAATGATACTGCAAGGTATTTTTAAATCACTAATAAAAGTATTAAAAGTAAAATATTGTGGATATATAAATTTGTTTCCCCAAACAAATTCCAATGCAGATATAAAACACAAAGGAAAACAAGTGCATATACAACATTTTTTTAGATATTAACATAAAATTTTATAGTCAGAGATTAGCAGGTGACATTACATTAGACCAATAATGTGTATGACCCTAAACAAGTCTTAATTTCTAAAGAATATTTTGCAGAAATAAAAAAGGTACCTTTTAAGTTCTAAAGTGTCTGACATAAATAATGAACTCTACAAACTTCCAAAATGAATACAACTATAAGATTTATATTTCCTGATTTTATGTGAGACTATACAACAGTGAAAACCATGTAATTCTGTCATGAGAGCAGACGAAAAGACATGAACAGGTACAGAGCAATACTTCTTCAAACATTGTATAACATTTAAATGCTAATTTTTATTTCAATATTTCATTTCAAGGACTGGTAGAGTTCAAAGATATGGCAACAAATCATTTTACTTCTACTTTATACCATAATTGAAGTTAATTATTAAAAGTGAATTTTAGGTTATTTTACTTATAAAGTCATTTGGAATAATCATTCAATGTGAATTTTTACATAATTTTAGGTAGAAATATTTGTGCATCTGTTACAGGGAGAGGGAGCCTTTTGTTCCAGCTGCCTGGCTAGCTTACACCCAAAATAATCACCCAGAAACTGTATTAATTAAAACACTGCTTGGCCATTTGCTCTAGCCTCCTATTGGCTAACTCGCACATTTTGATTTAACCCATTTTTATTAATCTGTGTTCACCATGAGGTTGTGGTTTACCGGGAAAGATTTAGCATGTCTGACCTAGTGTCTCCATGGTGACTCTCTCACTTTGACTCTGCTTTTCTCCTCCCAGAATTCAGTTCTGTCTGTTCTGTCTACCTAAGTTCTGCCCTATCAGGCCAAGCCGTTTCTTTATTGATTAACCAATGAAAACAGCACATAAACAAAAGGATTTCCTACACTATGCATCCCACTTCAGGGCAGAATTTCTCCATGCCCTAGGTTTCCCACGTGTGCCAATGCTTCATTCTGGCTTACCTTGTTCATTGCCTTCTGTCTCTCCAAAGTTCACATTCCAGGGCTCTTTGCTTTGTTCAAGAAAGTTGATCAGGTCTGGTTTTGACCCTGAAAGACCTGCATATTAAAAGAATCCTATCACCATAACTTGGGATAACAATAAAACACATGGATTTCTGATAAACCAGCATACTGATTATATAATATGGCCTATAATTTAAAATTCCAAATATGATTTTCTTAGTGCTATCTCCAAATATTTTAACAGACTCAAAAGCATTTTTGTTAATATTGTATACCTTGAGTTTCCTTGTAAATTACTACTGGATCAAATGCAAACACATTATGAATTATTTAGATGCAAATTAATATATAATCTATGATGTGTCTGAAAAGTAAAATGTATTATGAAAGTTTGAATGATGAATGTCATCTCCAGGAGTCAGGAATTCATTGACAAGATGAAATTACACAAAACATTGTGTTCTACATAATGAACTCCAAGATTTTTATTGAATGGCAAATGAAAGTGAGGCAGACAATTCAGACATAGATATAAAACATACTTGTAGGAAACAATTATAATAAAGAAGGAATCTTGAAAGAAAAAAGTCTCACCCACAGAGACCATGTTACTGTAGTTCTCCAACATGACTTCCCTGTACAAAGCCCTTTGTGCAAAGTCGAGGCTGTCCCACTCATCTGGAGAGAAATCAATTGCCACATCCTGGAATGTCAAGATTCCCTGTCATGAAATGAAAGAGTTTATCAAGTGCCCACATAAAAATTTCTTTACTTAGATTAAGGATACAAGAGTTCATCACAAAACTTGATGTGTTCTTTCTTAGCATTATTCTAAAAGACATACTCCAAAATACAGTCTATACTAAAAATTTGTGTGCTGGAAATACTAAACCAAGTAGGACAATTTAAGCTGCAGATCTATGAGCTAAAATGGGATATGTGAATGGGAGGCAGATTATCTTCATGTGAAGTTCCAGACTTCACCTGTGCCCTAAATTATCTATCCTCATGGCAATTTTTTTAGAAAGCACAGGCTAAAGACACATGAGCTGTAAAGTTACAACTATGCGGGCATACACTGCTGTCAAATAAAAATATGTCAAACATAAGATGTGTAGCAAAGGCAGAATTTCCATATCCAAGAAAGAAGCACAAACTCTTACTGCATATGACTCTAATGATTATCAGTGGGAAAATCATGGAAGGGCTGACTCCTGTTTGTGGCAAGCTAGAAAAAGACTGGCTTCTAAGGCCCGAATAAGTGCTGGGAACACTGTGGGCAGATTTATAAAGGACAAGCGAAGGATGTAGATTGTGTAGCTGATCCTTAGCTTGAATCAGCTGACATTCAAAACTGACTCTTTTCTACAGGGTTCCATCACTGTTTCAAGAACAAAAGATGAGTATGAAATAAAGTACAATAAGTTACTCAGCAAAATTTCGAAATAATCAATAAAAATAAAAACACTAACAAAAATGTGACTAAACAGCTCTGTAATCAGCATTCCCATAAATCTGGTATTCTAGATTAGATATAACATTACAAACAGCACCTTGCCCTTCATCAAATTTTTCTACATGAATCATCATGGAGAAGATAGTACACAAAGGACAAACCACCAAGAATATGCCCTAATGGACAGTATAATTATATATTTCATCATACATTTTCCTGTTATCTTTTTCTTATTCTAATTCTTTAACAGGTTCACTATCACTTAACTACATCGTAAATATTTTTTATGTTTTTTACTGTTTTATTGTTTAATTGTGCTTTATGATTTTTTTCTGTATGTATCTGTAGTACACTATTTTCTTCCATAGTTCTAGTCACATCCTGGGCAGATGTGCTGCTAACTTGGCACCACAAATTCAAAGCCTGACTACTAAAACCAGCAAAGTTTTAAATCACCATTGGCAAACAAGATAATCTGTGAGAAAACAAGAGTTAAACAATACCTATCCACAAATCCAGCACTATACAAAGTACAAGAAGTAAATCTCTGACCAAACAAAGCTACCTGCACATATACAAATACATGTAACAGATAACCTCACACCAACAAAACCAAAAGAAGGGAAGCACTCTCATCAAAAACTAACAGGAATTAACAAACACTGGTCATTAATATCTCTTAATATCAATGAACTCAATTCACCTATTGAAAGTCACAGGCTAAGAGAATGATTATGAAAGCATGATCCAGCCTACTGCTTTATTCAAGAAACATACTTCAACCTCAAAGACATATATTAACTCAGAGTAAATGGTTGGGAAAAGATTTTCCAATCAAATGGACCTAAGGAACAAGTGTGTGTAGCTCTTTTAATATCTAACAAAATAAACTTCAAACTACAATCAATCAAAAGACATGGAGAAAAACACCTTATACTCATAACAGGACCAATCCATCAAGGTGAAGTCTCAATCCTGAACATCTATGCCCTAAATACAAGAATACCCACATATGTAAACAAAACATTAATAAAGATTAAATTGTAAATCAAGCCCTACACACTAATAGTGGGGGACTTAAACACACCATCCTCCCCAATGGACAGGTAAATCAGACAAAACCTAAAAGAGAAATAAGAAGACTAACAGATAAATGAATCAAATGTAATTTACAGACAACTACAGATCATTCCACCCAAACACAAAAGAATATACCTTCTTCTCTACACCTCACAGAACCTTCTCTAAAATTGATCACATACTTGGTAGCAAAGTAAATCTCAACAGATACAAGAAAATGGAGTAACCCTCTGGATCTTATCGGATCACTGTGGTTTAACATTAGTGTTCAACAGTAACACTAATTTCTGAAAACCCACTAACACATGGAAAATAAACAGTGCTCTACTGAACCACCCCTGGGTCTTGGGAAGCTATAAACAAAGAAACCAAAGACTTCCTAGAATTCAACAAAAATGAAGGCATAGTGTACCAAAACTGATGGGATGCTATGAAAGCAGTGCTAAAAGGATAGTTCATAGCATTAAGTGCCCACATAAAGAATGTGAAGGAAGCTCACACTAGTGACTTAATAGCACACCTGAAAGCTCTAGAACAAAAAGTAGCAGACTCATGCAGGAGGAGGAGAGGACAGGAAATAAATAAAATGAAGGCTGAAATCAACAAAATAGAAACAAAGAAAACAATACAAATAATCAATGACATAAAGAGCTGATTATTTGAGAAAATCAACAATATCGACAAACCCTTATCCAAACTAATCAAAAGGGAGAGATAGAATATACAAATTAAGAACATAAAAAATGAAAAGGGGGATAGAACAACAACAGAGTGAGGAAATCCAGAGAATCGTTAGGTCATACTACAAAAGCCTGTACTCCACAAAATTAGAAAATGTAAAAGAAATGGACAAATTTTAGATACATACCACATTCCAAAATTAAATCAAGACCAGGTTGACAACTTTAATAGATGTATACACTACAAAGAAATAGAAGCTGTTATCACAAGCCTCTTAACCAAAAATGTCCAGAGTTGAATGCTTTCTGTGCAGAATTCTACAAGAACTTTAAAGAAGATCTAATACCTATACTCCTCAAAGTGTTTAACGTAATAGAAACAGAAGGAACATTGTCAAATTCTTTTTCTGAGGTTCCAGTTACCCTGATACTAAAACCACACAAAGATACAATCAAGAAAGTGAATTAAAGACCAATCCCACCCATGAACATTGATCCAAAAATACTCAATAAATTACTCAATTGCAGCACTCAGACGACAAAGGCAGATGGATCTCTCTGAGTTCGAGGCCAGCTAGGTCCAGGACAAAAAAAAAACCTGAAAACTGAACTCAAGAACATATAAAAATATCATCCACCATAATCAAGTCAGTTTTATCGAGGATGCAGGGATTTTTCAAAGTACAAAAATCTATCAATGCAACCCACCACAAAATAAACTGAAAGATTATCATGATTATCTCATCAGATGCTGAAAAAGCATTTGAAACCCCTTTATGATAAAGTTCTTGGAGAGATCAGGGATACAAGGAACATATCTAACCATAATAAAAAGCAATACATGGTAAGACGACAACCAACATCAAATTAAATGGAGAAAAAAAGAGAGAGAAAAAAAAGAGAGAGAAAAAAAGGAAAAAAAGAGAAAAAAAGAGAGAAAAAAATTAAATGGAGAGAAAGTCAAAGGGATTACACCAAAATTAGCAACAAGACGAGGCTGTCCACTCTTTCCCTACCTATTCAACACGGTTATTAATGTTCTAACTAGAGCAGTAAGTCAAAAAGGAGATCAAGTGGATATAAATTGGAAAGAAAGAAGTCAAACTTTTGCTATTTGCATATTATATGTCAGTATACATACATGACTCCAAAACTCTACTAGGGAACTTCTACAGCTGAATAAATACCTTCAATAATATTGAAGGATACAAGAACAACTAAAAATAATTAGTATCCTCCGATATACAAATGAAAAGAAGCTGAGAAAGAAATCAGAGAAACATTACCCTTCACAAAAGTCACAAATAAAATAAAATATCTTGTGGGTAAATCTAACCAAACAAGGGAAAGACCTGTTTGACAAGAACTTTAAATCTTTGAAGAAAGAAATTGAAGAAGATACCAGAAAATGGAAACATCTCCCATGTTCTTGTATAGGTAGGATCAACATAATAAAAATGGCAATATTACCAAAAGCAACCTATTGATTCAATGTAATCCCCGTCAAATGCCAAAAGAAATCTTCACAGACCTTGACAGAACAATATTCAACTTCATATGAAAAAAAAAACAAAAAACCCTGGGTAGCCATAACAATCCTGTACATTAAAGAAATTCTAGAGGCATCAGTGTCCCTGACAATCAGCTCTAATATAGAGCTACAATAATGAAATGGTCTGGTATTGGTATAAATCAGACTATTCCAATGGAATGGAACTGAAGAACTGTATATTAACCCACAGAGCTAAAAACACCTAATTTTTAACAAAGAAGTTAAAATTAAACAATGGAAAAAAGAAAGAATTTTCAACAAACCGTGCTGGCATAACTGGATGTCAACCTGTAGAAGAATGAAAATAGATCCATATCTATCCTCAAGCACAAAACTCAAGTCCCAATAGCTTATAAATCATACCACACTGAATTGATAGAAGAGAAAGTGGAAAGCAGCTTTTAATGCAAGGGCACAGGAGACCACTTCCTAAATATAATAACATCAGCAGCATAGACATTGAGGGCAACAATAAATAAATCAGACCTCCTAAAACTGAGAAGCTTCTGTAAATCAAAAATCACAGTCAATAAGACAAAACAGATGCCTACTAAATGGGAAAATATCTTCACCAACCCCACATCAGACAGAGGACTTATTTCCAAAATATATACAGAACTCAAGCAATTAGACATCCAAATACTAAATAATCCAATAACAAATGGAGTACTGATCTAAACAGACAATTTAAATAGAAGAATCTCATATGGCCAAAAGACACTTAGGGGAATGTTCTACATTCTTAGCCATCAGGGAAATCCAAATCAAAATTACTCTGAGATACCATCTTATACCTGTCAGCATGTTTAAGATCAAAAACACCAATGGCAGCCTATGCTGGAGAGCATGCAATGTAAGAGGAACAGTCAGTCCTCCACTGCTGGAGGGAACACAAACTTTTACAACCACTCTGGAAATCAGTATGGAAATTTTACAGAAAATTAGGATTCAATCTACCTTAGAACCCAGCGATACCACTCTTGGGCATATGCCCAAAGAATGCTAAATCATACTACATGGACATATGTTCAACTATGTTCATATGTTCATAGAAGCATTATTTGTAATTGCCAGAACCTGGAAACAACCTAGGTGTTCCTCAACCAAATATTGGATAAAGACAATGTACATTTACACATTGGAGTACTACTCAGCAGTAAAAGACATCGGCATCTTGGAATTTGCATGCAAATGGTTAAAACTAGAAAAACAGTCCTAGTTGAGGTAACCCAGACCCAGAAAGATGAGCATAGTATGTATTCACTCTGATTCTAGCTGTAACAAAAATCCTATAGTCCATGACCCCAGAGAAGCCAAGTAACAAAGAGATTTCTAAGAGAAACATATATAGTTCCCTCTGGAAGGGGGAATAGATTAGATCTGAGAAAATTGGGAGCATGTGGGTGGGAGAAGAAGAGAGTTGGAAGGGGAGGAGGAGGGGAGAAAGGAATGGTGGAAGGGAACTAGAGGTAACTGGATAGTTGAAATTGGGAAAAGACAGAGACAGAGAACAAAAAAGAGATATCTTAATTGCAGGAGACTTTATGGGGCTAGCAAGAAAACTGCCACTAAAGAAATTCCCAGAAATCCACTAGGATGACCCCATCTAAGACCCTAAGCAATAGTGGAGAGGGTAACCGAACGAGCCTTGCCTGTTAATGATGATCTGAAAAGTCACCAAAAAACCTTTGTCCAGAAACTGATGGAGGCTGAAGCACAGATCCACAGTGGAGCACTGGGCTGATCTCCCAAAGTCCAGTTGAAGAGTGAGAATAGGAGCAAAGAGGTCATGACCATGATGGGCATACTTGCTGAAACAGCTTGCCTGACCTGAAAGGAGTTCATCAACTCTGGCCAGGTAGGAAAGGAACCAGCAAGGGACCAAGTTAGGCCTTCTGAATGTGGGTGACATTTGTATCCCTGGGGCTGACTGGGGGCGGGGCATTGGCAGTTTCCCAGGATTTATCCTTACTGCTTCTAATGACTTTTTGGAACCCATTCTCTTAGGAGGGATACCTTGCTCATCCTAGATGTAGTATGAAGGACTTGGTCCTTTCTCAATATGGCTTACCCTCTGTGAGGAGTTGATGGGGTGCAGTGGGGGGTGTAACGTGGAAGGAATAGGAAGAGGGGAGGGAGGGGCAACTGGCATTGGTACATGAAATGAAAAAAGATAGTTTTATAATAAAAAGTTAATAATAGGAGGGATCTAGTGTGTAAGAGCCAAAGATGATTGAGAATACCAATATCCACACACCCTTCCCAACCACACAGCCCTCTTCCTCAACTGGATTGAAGGGTATATGAACTAGCAGAAATAGAGGCAGTATACACAGGGCATGTAGTTATGCACCTTATTTAGTACTAGAAATGAAATAAGAAGTGTATTCATGCACAGTTCCCTAACCCAGAAGCTATCTCTGATTCATAACCAACTGCAAATTAAAATTTAGTTTTTTCAAGGTATTGTCACTATGATAGGAATTTACTCTCAAAAGTATGCTGCAAGCCAAGCCTCAAAAAATTCAACAGCGAGCTTGGTGGTGGTGGTGCACACCTTTAATCACAGCACTCAGGAGGCAGAGGTAGGTGGATCTCTCTGAGTTTGAGGCCAGCCTGGTCTACAAGAGCAAGTTCCAGGGCAGACTTCAAAGCTACAGAGAAACCCTGTCTTGAACCCCCCATCCCCCAAATTTAATAGCATCTTGGAGGTTCCTTATCTCATAATGTCATGTCAGAACTTTACATCCTTTCTTTCCCTTACATCTTATCTTATTTATACATTTTTCAGTTGAGTGTTTTGGGGGATTCTGTTTCTTTTGGCTTTTCTTGGGCTAGTTGTCTTCTTATTGATTTTTTTCTATTATTCTGTGGTAGTTTTGGTTTTATCTTACTACATCATTGTATATTTTTTGTTATTATTATCCCCTAGAAACCAGGTTTTTTTTTTCTGATGAGAGAAAGAAAGGGGTTGGATCTGAATGGGAAAATGATGGGGAAGAATTGGTCATAATAGAGTTGAGACAAACACAACTAGGAAATTATTTAAGGAAAACTGTTTTCAATAGAAGGATAATGATGTGGGAGTGTCATAAGCAATAAATAAACTGCTTGGTCCTGATTGGTTAGAACAAGGTGGGTGGAGTAAACAGAAGAAAATGCTGAGAGGAAAAGGAAGTGAGGTCAAGAAAGCATGCAGCTCCGCTCAGAGCCAGAAGCCTCAGAGAGAGACACCATGCTCCTGTCTCGCGGGCAGACAGGATAGCTCTGCTCTCTGAGGAACTCTTGATGAAGCTCAGAATCAAGATGGACGTAGGCTAGAATCTTCCTGGTAAGCACACCTTGTGGTGCTATTCACATGATTAGAAATGGGTTAAGAGGTTGAAGCTAATGGGCCAAGCAGTGCTTAAATGAATACAGTGTCCATGTAATTATTTCGGGTAAAGCTAGCCGTGCAAGCGGCCAGGGTGTTGGGGACGCAGCCCCGCCGCTGCTATTTCAACAGATGGCTGCCCAACGTGGGGACAACTGAATCCACAGAAAGTCTGAGAAAGCTTGGGAAAGAGTAAAGCATGTTTGTTTTCTTGGTAGTTTCTCGGTTCTACTCTGCTTGCTAGAGTCAAGCAAGCGCTCTCATCTGAGAGAGGCTTCCTGTCTCAGCTTCAGCTGCAAAACCCTGCAGCTCATTAAGAGGTCCTGCCACGAAACACTTAAACGGTGTTGACGAAAAGCTGAATGCATGCTTTTCGGTTTTCAGCCGTAGCAGGAAAAAAGCTGTGTCATTTAAAAATGCCGGCTTTCTGGGTTGTCCTGCCAGGGAAAAAACTGACTGTTTGAGGCAGGAGGGCCTACTACAGAGAGAGGATTTGAGTGTTGTCTGTTGCAACTTACTTGCTGGCAGGGACCTTGAAACACTGTAGAGTTGTGGCACTGAAGGCGGCTCTGGCCTGTACCTCAGCCACAAGGTTGGAATGGCAGAAAGCTAAGGAATGGACTGGATCTAGCTGGCAAAGCCACGGCTTTAGTCCAACTGAGATTGCTTGGTAAATTGAAGACTCATGTATTCAGAAAAAGAGAGATATACAGTAAAGAGAGATTCAAAGACGAAGAAAATTTCTAAATGATTTACAGTGTGTTGAAAATATATGCAGACTAAAAGTTGAATTTCTTAAAGTAAAAAACAATTAAAAGAGGAAGAGAGAAGTTGGTTATGGTAGTACACGCCTTTAATCCCAACACTTGGGAGGCAGAGGGAGATTGACCTCTGTGACTTCAAGGTGTGGTAGAATACGCCTTTAATCCCAGTGCCTAGAAGGCAGAGACAAACAGATCTCTGTGAGTTCAAGGTGTAGTAACACACACCTCACCTTTAATCCCAGTGCCTGGGAGGCAGAAACAGGCAGATCTCTGAGAGTTCAAAGACAGCCTGGTCTACAGAGTTATTCCAGGACAAAGATACAGAGAATATAAAATAAAAGTAAAAATAAACGAAATAGAGGTTAAAATAAAGCGTACAAAGATGGAAAATACACAGAGAATCTTGATACTGTATGCTATTATGCTCTCTTTGAATTGTTTGAATGCTGAGGAAGGAGCAAAAGCTACTAAAAGATATTTGTTTATAAATGCTGCTGAACTAATTCAACATAGATATTTTGGAAATGCCTCGACTTTGCAATTTGGATCTAAGGACATGATACTTTGGGAAGGAGTTTCTTGTTTTGTTTTCACAGAGGATGAGACCCTGTTCATTTCTTCTATCCGAATATGGTATGATGGACCACGCCCTCCTGAAGGGTTGCTGTGAACACCTTCAGAAAATTGCTTCGCTCAACTGCCAACTGAGATGAAACTAGCACACAGGTTTTACCATGAAAGACCTAATTAACGACGCCCCATTCAGCAGGAAGCAGTTTGGAGAGATAACTGGCCCATATTCCCAAACATTGTTTATAAATGTTCTTTTACATTTAAAGGGGGATATGATATAGGTATGAATAATTTGCATTAGTATACATGTTGCTTTATTGATAGAGATTTAAGGTCAATTTTGTTATATGTATCTGTATTTCTGATCTTGATTAAGGTATTGTGATTTGTAGTTCACTTAAAAATGTAATGCATATAGGCTGTTAATAATCATCTATAATAGTCAAGTTGGTAGTCATGTTAGATTTTCTAGATGTGCATGGATATATTTCTGATAGGCATTCTTCATATCTTTCAAAGGCTAGAGAATATGGCATTTTAAATGTTTTGATAACTTAGGGTTTTTCATGACAATGAGACACTCTGCTCCTGGCAGCACTAATTTACTTCAAGAGGAAGATGGGCATAGAGGATTCTTATGGAGTTCGATAGCCATTTGGGAAAAAACTGTTCTTGCCTGGACTATTGCATAAACTGGACACGAGAACCCTCAGAGAGAGGACTACTGAACTTGCCTAAAAGTGAGATGATCTTTGGGTTCCTGATTCATGAAGGAGTCTGCGAGACATTCTTCAGGACAAGCAGATAGTGACTGCCTTTGAAATTTCCTGCTTTGTGGAATGTCTGCTAAAAACTATGGGCCTGTAGGCCGAAGATGGATGCCACAACAGTACAGAGGAACTTTGGGTGACTGTACAGGCACGATGTCTCTGTCATTTCTAGAGTTTGAAGTTGCTTTTTCTTGTTTGCTTAGATAATATTGTATCTTTCTGAGTCTTTGATGAAGTTAAGAATAGTTAGTTATAGTTATACTTTTCCTTAGATATGATAAAGATTATTGTAATTTTTACTTGATAACTGTTATATGAAATTATGCTATGTTAAAGTTAAAGCCTTTCCTTTTTGTTTAAACAGAAAAAGGGGAATTGATGTGGGAGTGTCATAAGCAATAAATAAACTGCTTGGTCCTGATTGGTTAGAACAAGGTGGGTGGGTAAACAGAAGAAAATGCTGAGAGGAAAGGAAGTGAGGTCAAGAAAGCATGCAGCTCCGCTCAGAGCCAGAAGCCTCAGAGAGACACCATGCTCCTGTCTCCGGGCAGACAGGATAGCTCTGCTCTCTGAGGCACTCTTGATGAAGCTCAGAATCAAGATGGACGTAGGCTAGAATCTTCCTGGTAAGCACACCTCGTGGTGCTATTCACATGATTAGAAATGGGTTAAGAGGTTGAAGCTAATGGGCCAAGCAGTGCTTAAATGAATACAGTGTCCGTGTAATTATTTGAGTAAAGCTAGCCGTGCAAGCGGCCTGTTGGGGCGCCGCCGCTGCTATTTCAACAGGATAAGTAAAAAAAATAAATAGACCCCCCTTTTTTAATGATCATACGAAAACAACCGTGTTCATTGGGGAAATGTGTGGTGATCCCATGTTAGGTATTTTCCAATGCAAGGAATCAAATGAAATAATTAGGGGGAAGTTCATTTTCTGCAAAAGATGTGATAGTTTATGTTTATCACTTGGCAATGCTTCAAAATAATTATTGCTGATAACATGAATCCAATATATCTTGACTACAGAATCAAACAATGTATATGAACCCAGGAACAAAACAACCAAACTAATGATTTCTGAAGTGGTAGACATTGTCACAGAGAACCAAATACAGGTGAATGAAGTCAACATCAATACATAAAGATAAACTGATGGCAGTTTTTCACACACAGAGTCACATCATTATTGCTGGGATAGTGATTGCCCAAAGAATAACACATGGAAACTGTGGTGTGAATACAAAAAGCATCATTTTTATGCCACGCATAAGCTACGTATATCTGCCACATTCCAGATTCTCAAGTGAATTCCATATATGTAGTTTTGTTTTCCATAAGACTATGCCCATCCTAATTCTACTTTCTCATAACTGAAAAAGTTATGCTAGGCTGCGCATTTCATGTGCACGAGCATGCATTTTCATAAGCCAGTAAACCAAGAGAGCCCTGGGCAGAAGTCATGCCATATATTTGCATTTTCTGTCTTTATATGAGGATGTGAGTTGGTCTCTAGAAGAATTGGGCATCAAGAAACTACAATATAATGGAATCACCAATGATAAGCATCATCAGTTCATTGAGGATCTATGTCCTGAAAAAAAAATGAGCAGGCAAGAACAAAACAAAACAGTGGGAATTTGACACCGTGTAAATAGTATATATTTAAAGACTCAATCAATACCGTCATAATTTAGCACAGACATGCAAATATCAAAAGAAATAAACTCCTTAGGCAAGACTATGAGAAGCAGAGAAAATCTGCAACATAAATATATCAACTTTGTAGAAGAAATTGAGCATAGCTGCTGTGCAGAGACATACTTACTCTAGAACCAGCCATCTCTTCCGAGCTTCTGTTCCTGGATTCTCTCTAGAGGATTTGCTTTTTTAAAAAGTATCACTAAATACCATTCACCTGCTACACGCACACTCTCATCTGCAGAGCCTCAGAAATCAAGGAGTATTTACTCCTGGCTTGGTTAAACAGATACTCATGCAAACAAGAGAGATTAAAATGCTGAGTTTCTCCCTTGCTGAGTTCAAGTGGTCTGCTCAGCAGTCAAGTTATCCAGTGAGATCATGGTCTGCACTGGCCTGTTGTACTCAACCAAGGTAAAGCAGCCATGGGGAAAGGAAAGCTGAACTCCAATGGAGATCAAACCCTTATGAAGCTTACCATAGACTCTACCTAGTTTTTACTGGCAAGGTTCACAAAGATGTCGGGGCTGCTAATTAGATTAACAAATAGAAGCTTTTGAATGAAGCACAAGTGAAAGCTATTTTATTTCAAGATGCAGTTGTTTGTGACTTTGAAATTTTGAAAGAACTGCAAGTATTTTTGCCCTTTTTAAATGGAAGCAGTAGAGTTCAAAATGATTTAACACTAGACATTGTTCATTAAGCATGTAGCATATTACCACAGTATGTTATGATACATTGTTATGGACTCATATATTCTTTTTTTTTTTTTTTTTTTTTTGGCCCACGAGGGAGTCCTTTAATAGATCGCACAGACAAGAAACACAACAGGTCAGCGCCCTGCTTGCAGGCCCAGGTGCTTTGCCAGCAGATGCAATGGCCTCCCTCACCTGAGTGTGGGCCGCAGGGTGGAGATGAGGTGGTTGTGGAAACAGACAACAGAAACAGTTGGAAACAATTAGTGTAGGGTAGAGGAGACAATCAAGGGATATGATTTAGTTTGATTGTCAGATACAGCAGAGGGTGTCATAAAAGAAAGCTTATTTCCTCTGACATGACTTCTGAAAATGAATTTAGTCACCCTGGTTCAGTCATTAAAAAAAAATGTGTATTTCAGTGCTACAGAGAACGCTCAGTGGCTAGGAGTGTCTGTTACTCTTCTAGAGGATGTAAAATCAGTTCCGTCTCCACCATCCATAATTCTGGTTGCCAGGGATCTGATGTATTCTTTTGACCTCTGTGGGCACCAGATAATCTTGTGGTATACATATATGCATATGGAAAAAACAAAAATACATATAAAAATAAATCTCTTTTTTTAAAAAAATGTCTATATGTAGCTGGGCAGGGGTGGTGCACAGCTTTAATCCCAGCACTCGGGAGGCAGATGCAGGTGGATATCTGTGAATTCAAAGCCAGCTGGTCTACAGAGCAAGTCCAGGACAGGCTCTAAAGCTACACAGAGAAACCCTTTCTTGAAAAAGAAAACAAAACAAAATGTCTACATGTGGGTGTTTTAATTTAGAAAACTGAATAGCAACAATGAATACTGTAGAGATGCACTTTGCTCCGTAATACTTGAATTGCTGAAATATTTGATTTTCCATTTGGTTGTTACAGAAATATTCTTGACTGTAATTGATGGTTGTTACCATAATAGCATGTTGCCTGTATTTCTACCTCTACTAATTGATTTTATGTCATAGATTTTAATATCCTTTGGCCTGGGTAAGTGCACAACCTTTATTTTTTTAAAAAGAAACACGGTTTACTTGTACAAAACTGATCAGTTTTGAAAGATCGTTAATGCTCTTAAACCATCAATGGGTATGAGATGGTGAGAATTTAGTTTGGTCCATCTTATTATAGTACTGAAATTAAGTCTACTTAATTTATCAAATCATGTTAATGCCTTGATTTTATATACTTGTATCTACCAATAAATATTTTGATAATTGAAAAAAAACACACAGCTGTACTAATTCTTCACTTTCACAGAAAAGAGGAACTCGGGGGGAGCAGCTCACTGGAGAATTTACAGAGCTGAGTGTGAAAGCCCACCCCTAAAGGGGCTGAACCTCCGACCCCCTGAGCTGTCTGCATTCAGTAAGGGGCAGACAGCACATGGAAGGCCCAGGCCAGTCCACAGAGGAACATGCTGGCTTATACAGCTGCCCCTCCCTCTCCCACCTGTGAGCATTTCTACACTATGTACATTGTTGTGCTTTATTGTCCCCACCCCAGCCTCTGCCTGAAGCTCAGGGTGGAGGGGGGGAAGCCCCGGACCACATTCAGCTGGGTGAGAGCACCAGGCCCCCACAGGCTGGTGCTCTGTATCCTTCTGAGGCTGCCAGGCTCAAGCCACTGGAGCTGCAGACCAAGAGTAGGGAGCCAGCCTTGCCAGCCAGCTCTTCTGAGGAGAAGCAGAAACAGAGCCTCAGTGCTGGACAAGATGCAGGCCAGGTGGGAGCAGGCAGGGCAGAAGGACAAGTGCAAGGTCATGAGTCTGGGGTGTAGGGTTGTGTGCACACGCAGCTGATGGGGCCTGCAGAGCACCTAACAAGACCCATTCTGTAGCAGTGAGCTTAATGGAGGGTGGGTGTGAGGACCACTGTCCTGAGGCCCCTTGGAGCACAGGGCTGCTTCCAGTTCATCAGGGGCTGGCCCCAGCTCAGGGTGTGTGCATGCGGAGATTCAGGGAGAACCACCAGGCATCCTGTGGGACTGGGTGAGAAGGGAAGGCTGTGGTGATATCTGTGAGTGTGTCCTCGCCAGGCCAGGGGCTAACACACAATCAGTTGTTCTCAAAGAGCGAGAGCAGGTCATCGCTGCTGTTTGTGGGGAGGTCGGGTGGACCCAGGTAGGAGAGCAGTTCGTCAGGATTGGTCAGTTCTGGGAGCAGATCCAGAGCTGGTTCTGGGGCCTCCCCTGCCCCAGTCATGCTGGGAGGTCCCATAATGCCCATGGCAGGATTGAAGGCCAATTCGTTGATGGGCCCTGTATTTGGTTGACCCAGGGACTGCCGGGATGGAGGGGGAGGATTTGGATGGTGTAGCTGGGAGCCTGGGGTGGGCCTAGTTTGGGAGTGTGCAATTCTGGTGGTCCAGGATTATGGGCTGGGTCCAGGTGGCCTGCTGGTGCCATGTGGCTTGGGAGGCAAGGAGCAGACTTGTCTGCAGTCAGGAGGCTGCCGGGAATGTCAGATTGGTAGGACATGGGAGGTGGCCCCTGGGTGAACTCAGCAAGGTTTGGGGTGGTGGGTGTAGCAGATGGGAAGGATTCTGGGAAGGTTCCAGGCCCCAGGAAGTTGGAACCCTGGCTGGGGTAGTTGCTGGGGGCAGGGGCCGAAGGGGGCTGCAAAGGGGCAAAGGGGGCAGCGCCCGGGCCCAGAGCTGCGATCATCTCCATCACACTGGGCATGAGCACATGGGCGGGGCTCACAGTGCGGCAGCGTTTCAGCACTGGCCCATCTGGCTCCTCCTTGATGTGCAGGTCAGGCTTCACAGGTACTGGCTTCCAGCTGCACGTGGGGTCGATGGTGATCTCCTCATAGTCTGAGTTCTGAATGTAAATCAGGATACCCAGCATGTACTGGTCCACCTCCAGACCCTCCAACAAGGCCGTCTTATTGCACACAGGGCACCTCCAGGTCCCCCGCTCACAGTTGAGCTGCAAGTATAACTCCAGGTCAAAGCACTGTATGTGGCGACAGTCGTGACCACGGGCTGGGAGCTGGATCCTGCGGAAGGTGCGGAAGGGGCACTTCAGGGACACCTTGATAGCCGTCTGCTCCACCCCATCCTCTCCATCGGACTCAGGGATGGTGCCGCTACTAAAGTTCCGCTTTATCTTGGTGATGCAGTGCTCAGCTGACAGGAGGCGCTTCTTGAGGAGGCCCCGCAGCACAGAGCGGACAGACAGACGGTGCACCAGTTGCAGCACGAAGAGGTGAGAGCAGCAGCAGGCGGTAACAGTGATCTGGATCGTGTTGCGGCCTGGCTGGCACACGTGCTTCAGGTAGAGGGGCCTGTGCGAAGTCTTGTTCTCTCCACGCTTGATGCTGAGGGGTGTGGCGTTGACGCTGACCTGCACAGACGCTGGCCAGTTGGTGTTCATCTGTCGGTCCTCATGGTGGTAGCACTTGAACTGCAGCTCCAGGTCAGGCCTCAGCATTAGGGTCTTGTAGACAGAGTCTCAGAGCTGGAAGACATGGTTGCTCACAGCCAGGTTATGCTGCAGGGGGAAGGGTTCCAGGACCAACCCCATCTCGAACTGGGAAGGTCAGGCGCAACTCATCACAAGGACCACTTCCAGAGGGTGACGGATGCAAAGAGCTTGAGGTCAGGCAGGAAAGGAGACTTGACTTCCTGGCTTGGGGACATGTAGGGAACATTGCTGCTGGGTGTCATGGGTGGTGTGGGATTTCCCGGCAGTGGGGAGCTGGGGTAACCAGGGATGGAACAGGAAGGCCCACTCAAGCCAGGCTGGCTGTAGCTGATGCTGCCCCCGTTGAAGCTGGCGCCCTGCCCGTTGAACTGCTCTGTGGGCTTGTAGTGCAGTGCTGTGGAGCCAGGTGCAGACAGGAAAGGGGCCATGCCCTGCTGCAGGGGTAGCCTGTGTCCGGGGTAAGAGGAGGCAGGGCCAGGGGGATGCCCAGGACCAGGAGCATACTGGGCAGTGCTGGCTGCATACTGGCCTCCTTGTAGATACTGCTGCCCAGGGTACACCTCTGAATAGGCTCTCTTGACGCCCTGTCGGGGCAATGGCTGGGCCTAAGGAGGCCCAGGGTAACCATGTTGAAGCAGTCGCTGTCCTGAATACAAGGGTGTCATGCCTGCTGCCCGGGCAGGGTTCATGGCCATGGAGGAGAGGTCAGAGGGGCCCATCATTCCTCCCATGCCAGAAGGGTTCATGCCAGGGGGTACACTGGGTCCTCGGGGACCACCATGCTGCAGAAACTGGCTGTTAAAAGACTGTCCAGTTCTGATCGCTCCATATTGGCTTAGCTCCTGGCTCTGTTTCTCCTGCAGGGCAGCCACAGTGGCCGTGGCCGTGGCTGTGGCGGTGGCTGCAGCAGCAGCCATAGCAGCTGCAGCTGCTGCTTGTGTGAAGTCTGTCGAGGACCGCGCAGCATGTGAGGGGAGGGCCAGGCCTCCAGGGCCACCTGCATACCAAGTGGTGAAGAAGCTGGATCCCTCAGGGTAGTCCCTGCGGCCACACACGCCTCGCTGGACGTAGCCCTTGCTAGCACCACCTTCAGCAAACGCCTGCTGTCCCAGGCACTGCAGGGAGGTCAAGGCAGAGCTGCCACCTGCCACACCAGGCATCATGGAGCCACCAGGAGGGCTTCCTGCAGAGCCCATGGGGTTTCCCAAAACCTGGCTTTGAGTTGGGTCGCCAACTCCTCACACAGTAGTAACCACAGACAGTGACCCGGCTGGCTGAGTGGCATTTTGTTGCCAAGGCACATGCAAATGAACCATCACCTTGTGGTGTAGGGGGCAGGGCAGGTTTCATGGGGTTCATGGGGTTCATTGGTGACAGAGCAGCCTACAGGCCCGATGTGCCAAAACTTCTCTGGGAGTTGCTGCTTAGGCCTGGGCAGCCCAGAGACCCGAGAGGGAGAAGAGCCAATGTGTCCTTTGAAGCGGGGGCTGGCAAGGTCAAGAAGCAGATGTGGAAAGGCAATCCATCCACCAGCTTGGCCTTGGGGAGGCTGTACCAACACGGCTGAGGCGGGACACAGGCACCAGCCCAGCTCCTGGCTGGCAGGCTTTTCCTCCGCCCCCCGTTGCCGAGCCCCCCTCCCCGCCCGCACAGCTCCACGTGCTCAGCCCGCCCTGGGCGCCACTGCCCACGCCATTGCGCCGCTGCTGCTCTGGACTCAATATTCTGATATGAAAAGCAAATACTGAGATTTTCATTATTCCCATGACAACCAACTGTTAGGAACCATCTTTTTACTTAAACATGAGTAACTAAGAGCTATATATAAAGGATGTGGGGATAGGTAAATAAGGACGCCTAGCAAATAAGAAAGGAACCTTTGAAGTTCGGGTTTCACTCTACTTATTTCACTGTCACATGGAGACAGTAGACTCCATTAGAACTTGATGTAGCACGGATAGACCATGTACACGCACAACACAACCACAGAATATGGTTTGAAAAAATTCTGTTCCTTGTGCCTGATTCTTTTGTCCTTTGTACAGAGAGTTTGTTAGTCTCTCCTCCCTGATCATTTAAAAATGCTTTACACTGATGCTGAACTATTTTGCCAAACCCAGTTGATCTTTCTGACAATTTGACAGTCTCTACTGTTTGGATAATTTACTTATGTCTCTCAGTGTAATACATGTAATGGATTTATCATCAATTCTTGTCCCCAAAGCTTTACTATCAACTGCTTCTTCTCTTACTCAAAAGCAGCTGAATGTGTATAAACACGTGTTTCTAGATGTTTGACACAGTAAATAGCTCTCTTCACTCTCTGTGATCTCAAGCCAATCTAACATGTCCTATTAAAAGCAATTACTGGCATTCACCCTTAAGAGGTTATTCATGAGAAAAATTCTGTAAGCCTGCTAAAATTTAAAAATACTTAAGTTAAAGTTATTAAAATGCAGTAAAACTCCTACATGATCCTTTAAAAAACATTTCCTCCCATATTATGTGTTGTCAATATAGTTATTTGAGATATAATAATCATGGATTTGTGGAAAACATCATTGTTTAATAAACACTCCTAGGGAACAATATTATAAGTTCTCTGAGGAAACACACAGGACAAATCTTGAAAGGTGAGAATTGTTTTTACATGTTACATCTCATCATAACACACCATACATAACACACCATAACATAAGTTTATTCCAAACAACACTGACACAATTAAGGTCATGGACTCATGATTTTTAGTTCAATTTGGAGAATGTAAATTATTTTCAGTTTTTAAAGATAGCCTAGTGATTTGATACAGACTAAACATAAATGAAGATGTTTAACTGTTAACTATTAAGAATATTACTTTCTTTGGTCTATGACTTTTGACTTTTAAAGACAAACTAAGTTTGCAAACAAGCACATAAAGGAGAAGAATTTCTGTGGGGAAATCAACCCAAATTAATACTCCATACTCCCTCCTGTAGTGAACAACTTTGGAATGAGAAAAAAAATATGAAGGTGACTGTGACAGTCCCTCTCTCTCTACCTTCATGAGAACCCTCGGTGCAAAAGATGAGAAAATTATGAATGTGCAGAGTGATTCCCAAAGGATGTCTCTGAAGGAACTCATCAAAAAAGATTTAAAAGAAACATTCCTGAAATAGTTGAAAAGCATAAATATGATACTCATTTGAAGAAGGTACCACCTCATATCAAAAAAAAAAAAAAAAGAAAGAAATAAAAAAAGAAAAGAGCTAAGGATAATTTCCTCTAACTTTAAAAGCAATGTAGTTCACATGTGGGGGACATGGGAGAAACATTTGTGATCCAATGTCTGCCAGGCTGCAGAGAGCATCTAGACAACAGGACCCAAGTCATATACATGACCCATACTTCCCCATTCCCAGGACCCTTCCCAGACCTCATTCAGATTAAGGGAAAAAAAATGATAAATATAACAAATGTGTCTTTATGATAAATGAAGTGTCTCTTTTTTATTTTTCATTTTTTTATTTTCGAGACCTCCGTAGCTTTTTTGGTTCCTGTCATGGAACTAGCTCTTGTAGACCAGGCTGTCCTTGAATTCACAGAGATCCGCCTGCCTCTGCCTCCCGAGTGCTGGGATTAAAGGCGTGTGCCACCACCTCCCGGCTTTGAAGTGTCTTATTCTATAATAATAATATGGAAAAATGATAAAGGCCTCTGTGGAATTTACAGTTGAACAGAAGCATGAATATGCTTTCTATGCATATAACATCATACGTCAAATACAATGTGCCAATACCAAGCTGTTTTTATTACTGTAGCTCTGTAATAGAGTTTGAAGTCAGGGATGGTAATGCCTCCAGAAGTACTTTTATTGTATAGAATTGTTTTGGCTATCCTGGGTTTTTTGTTTTTCCATATAAAGTTGATTATTGTTCTCTCAAGGTCTGTGAAGAATTTTGTTGGCATTTTGATGGGGACTGCATTGAATCTATAGATTGCTTTTGGTAAAATTGCCATTTTTACTATTTTGATCCTCCCAATCCAAGAGCAAGGGAGATCCTTCCATTTTCTGGTATCCTCTTCAATTTCTTTCTTCAATGCCTTAAAGTTCTTGTCAAATAGATCTTTCACTTCCTTGGTTAGAGTTACCCCAAGATATTTTATGCTATTTGTGGCTATCGTGAAAGGTGATGCTTCTCTGATTTCCCTCTCTGCTTCCATATCCTTTGTGTATAGGAGGGCAACTGACTTTTTGGAGTTGATCTTGTATCCTGCCACATTACTAAAGGTGTTTATCAGCTGTAGGAGTTCTTTGGTAGAGTTTTTGGTAACCCATGTTTTTTAGTCAACACTCTGCCACATACCTCACAAGCTCCTTCCTCCCTGTTTACTAGCAACTCACCTACATGACTCAATTCCTCCTTCTACTTCCTCTCCCTGCCCAGAAGTCTTGTCTTTACCTCATGCTTAAATGTCCATTCAATCTTCCTATTATACCAATCTATCTTTACACAGTGTACACATATCCCACGACAAATCCACATCTATTTTATGACATGTTTTTATTGTTGTTGTCATTCATGGAAGAGTTCACACTAATGATACCCTGCCAATAGAGAATAGACTATTCAGAACAAAAAAATACAATAAAAATTGGTCAAAATGTTTAACAGTTTTATTGCACAGAATGAGAAGACCTAAATTTTAAACAAGCTGATACTTATTTAATATCACAAAAATCATAGGAAAATAATGCTTATATAGATATAATCTCATTACATAAAAAAGCATATGCCAAGAAATTAAAGATGCATCAAAATCTGAAATAGTATGACACTGGATGTTTTTTAACACATTACCTTAACACAGAGTCAAGAAATCTTATTGCTTAATTTACTACTACTAGAAATATTTACTTATTCATAATAGTTAATGCTTGAATAGTATGTTAACAACAGTGATGCATAAATTCTGTTTACAACAAATGCTTGATGACAATGAAGTTCAAATCTGGATACAATATTTCTAAATTCATAAGAACAGTAAAGCTGTCTATGTACTGACTAAGCTTTGAAAATTAATTGAATGATGCGAGTCTCTATAATAACTTGGTTAATGTACGAAGATCTGTACAACAAATTAATGTGAGATATATTAAAAAATTTATGAAATGTACATCACACATGACTTTTTTTTATGCTTTCTAAGACTTGAGTTTGTGTTAAAGGATTTACCACATTCTTTACATATGTAAGGTTTGTCACCAGTAAGGAGTCTATGGCGAGTATGAAGAGCTGAGATCTGGGTAAAGGACTTGTCACATTTTTGACATCTACAAGGTTACTCACCAGAATGAATTCTGTGATGATTATGAAGTGTTGAGACATGGGAAAAAGATTTGCCACATGCTTGACATCTGTAAGGTTTCTCACCAGTATGGGTTCTCTGATGACTGCGAAGATTTGAGATCTGGGTAAAGGACTTGCCACATGCTTGACATGTGTAAGGTTTCTCACCAGTGTGGATTCTGCGATGAGTATAAAGAGTTGATGCCCTGGTAAAGGACTTGCCACATTCTTGACATCTGAAAGGTTTCTCACCAGTATGGGTTCTGTGATGATTATAAAGTGTTGAGACATGCGCAAAAGACTTGCCACATTCTTGACATGTGTAAGGTTTCTCACCAGTATGGATTCTGTGATGTCTGTGAAGGTCTGACACCTGGGTAAAGGACTTGAGACATGCTTGACATGTGTAAGGTTTCTCACCAGTATGGATTCTCTGGTGAGCTTGAAGATTTGCATAATGGTTAAATGACTTGCCACAATCTTTACATTTGTATGCCTTCTCTTTGGGATTAATTCTCTTATGCATAGTGAGGCATACACATCTGTATAAGCACCTTCCACATTCCATATAGTTGTTTTGACTTTTTTCATGTTGATTGCTTATATAATGCTTTTCTTCTTTCTGGTTATGCTGGAACAAAAATAAAGGTGTGTGTTATAATAAAAAATCTCCTTAAAATTATCGTGTATGTATTGGCTCTTAGGAAAAACAGACTTTTATGTATTTAAATAATGAGTAAGCCATATTGTGATTTGATATTTTGGGAATTTGTTCCTTCCAGATGAGGATTCTGGTAAATAGTCTTCCTAGAGTTCCTAGGAAAGGTTTTAATAACATCATTAAATGGTGTAAGACTTCTCACAACTAGAAAAGCTATGATATATTTTCAGTCTCATTTAATTGAGAAAAATCTTCTCATGTAATTGTCAATTGAATAGCTTGTCACAAAATATAATTATTAATTAAGGGAATTAAATGTTTAATAGCATATGCGTCATTCAGTTTCAGGTTTTTCAAAATTATTTACAATATAAACGTGTTTTAAAACATTTTTTTTTCTGAGAAACTGCTTCTGAAAATAATGTGACATCTTTCAAGATAAGGAGGAGATTACTGACATTTTTTGGCAGGGCTACCCAGTGTGGTTGATGAATATAGATTATTTCAATTATGACATAATCCATTCTCTTTTCTCTCTTCATCCTGAAAGTTTTTAAGTCACTACTTACAGCTATTCCTGATATCAATTTCTGGATAGGATCTTGTCTATTCTCCTGTGAAAATAGGTCTTGTGCTTGATGAAAATAGAAAACTAGAAGAAAGAAAAATATATAATTATCTGCATTAGTACACTTATGTGAAACATTTTTAGATATACAAGTACCACAGTTTTATAAATATGTATAGACCCATATTCAAGGTGGCATATTACAAAAAATAAACTTCAAATCATTTATTCTAAGAAAACAATCTTTTTAAGGCAAATTGACAGATCTTTTATAACATACATTAAATAAACTATAAAAATGGAAAGATCAAAGTTGTTACCTTAGAGATTCCAGTCATAATTTTGAGAATTAAGATTATAATAGGTCAAGTGAAATGACCCCATATAATCAGATATCTGAATACATGGTCTGAGTTGGTGGATACTTATCATTAGGATAAAGAGGTATCAACTTAATGGAACATATATGTCCTGGGAGACTGGCTTTGAGAATTTAATGCCTTCAATTGCCAAAAGTGAGCTCTCTGCTTCCTGCTGTTGTTCTAGATGGGACCTCTTACTGCTGCTCTAGTCCCTTGTCAACTGCTACCTCTGATTTTCATAATAGATCTTTCTTCTGCATTTTGCCTTTATCTTGGAGTTTTATCACAGAAATTGAAAAGTAACTATGTACAAAGCCTGTAACCCAACTACAAAAAACACTCATTTTATCTTAATGGATATAATTCATCTCCACAATCTTTTCAAATGAACAAATTGAATAATATTAGTAAAGAATACAGAATATTTATTAGTAAAGAAAGAAGGAAATGAAGAACAGGAAACAGTTATTACTAATAGGTCCACAGGGAATCAAGTATGCCACAAAGAAGGGCTCCATAAATTTTTAAGGAAATTCACTAGGACTGATCTTATCAGAGATACATTTTCATAAAATATATTCTGATTATGAGTTTTAATCCCTCAAAAGCCCTGAGATCATCCCCATATTAACTAATGTCTGAATTTACCCACTTTCTGTCACATTGTAGAAAAAATATAGGCATCTAAAGAATGAGAATAAAGTAATGTAATCAGAGTCAATGAAATCAGTCAGGATAAGAGAAGACAAGGAGACAAAGAAAAAGCACAGTAAACATGTATAGAGAAAGACACACAGTTGTCTATACAAAAACTGCATAAAGCAAAACAAGGCAAAACTCTAGAAGTTATAATGTACAAAAAGATACCATAAGGTCAAAAAATGAAAACAAATAAATTCCCAAACTAAACATTATGGGGAAAAAGAATGTACAAATATTTCATTGAGTGGTGTCTTTGTTATCCATCAAGTGCTGGGTATGGGGCCTTCCTGTAACAGTGACTCTTATCCCAGTTCATACTCTCTTCAAGAAACTAAATTTTCTTGGGGACTTGTGGTCTACTGGAACTAGCTTAGTTAAGATTAGAATTAAAAGCCATCTTTTTGTTAAATGTATTTTTCTAGATTTTTTTACAAAATAAGTTTTCATAGATGACTGAACTTATGTTAGTATCTACAATTTGATTTTATTAATCAATATATCAGTTTTCAACCATACAATTATAATACAAATGCTGATTATATAACTGCAGAATAATTTAAAATTGTGGATGAGGTTTTTTTTTCATCGGCAAGATCCTTGGAAACCCCAACATGGCCTGCTTTAGGGCTGAGGGGACCAGAGAGCCAGCGGGGGTGGGGGTGGGGGGTGGGGGTGGGGTTGTTTCCTGCCCCTCCCCCCCAGCCTGCCTTTTAGTCTACAACCCTGAAACCCTGCAAGAGGGGAACTGGAGAGGAGAGCAAGTAGCCATACAGCCAGAGCACCTAAAGTGCAACTGTTATTCCTTTGGAAACTACAATTCCCAGACTCCTCCTGGACTATGGATACCTGTGCGCAGGTGTGCGCATAGGTATGGGACATCCTCCCAGATACCCTTGTGCCCCCCGTTAAAAAGGCAAGGCCACACGAGGCCTCGCTCTCTCTCTCTCTCTCTCTCTCCTCTCTCTCTCTTTTTCTCTCTTTCGTCTGTCCTTGTGTGTCCCGCACACCACCCACCCTTTGTGTTCCCCCCCATTAAATAGCACCCACGTGGGAGCTCTTGTGTCTGTTTTGTTTGTCTTGCTTCGTCTCCACACACCCACCCTCGCTGCGTAATTTTAAGAACAAAATTGGTGCCGTTTGACTCGGGGACTTTCCGTCCCGGGCCTTCCACCTGAGGCCTGGCCTCCGGGCCTTGGCGCCTCCCGAGTGCCGGATCTCCTTCCCGGGACCGAGTCTGCAACCAGGACCTGCCTACGATCACCTCCATCTCCAACCGACACCAACTAATTCGTGAGTTTACCCCCACCGGCTACTGGCTCTCACTCTCTAACCCGCCTAGGGAACGCCTGGCCAGCTTTTCTGGCGTGTTCTGAGTTGAGCAGTCTACCCCTCCCACCCTTGGTTAACCGTACTTCTGCCTGCGAGTCGAGGCTTGGTGTCCTCGGCTTTCCGGCCAGGATTTGGTGTTCCTGGTCCCTCTGCCCTTTTTTTCTCCTTTTCTCTCTTTTTTCCTGTGGGCCCGTTGCGGTACGGGCGCCTTTCTCGGCTGTAATGTCAGCCCGAAAAGGCTTAATCCTCCCTCCTGGCGGGATTTTCCCGCCGTTGCTAGGCCCCGGGAGATTTTGCCTATAGCGCGGCCTTCGAGTTTTCAGGTACGCCTGGGCTGGGAATGCTTGTTGGGCACTTCTCGGTGCCTTTTGCAGGCGGAATTTACCGGTTAACCATGGGAAATAAAAAGTTAAAGCCAATTTGTCCAAACTCCCCTCGGTCAGCTCCTGGAAACCCTTAAGATCAATGCCGTCCCTCCAGGAACCTCCCTCCCTCGAGGACCGCCCTTCCCGCCTTGCCCGGTCTAGCGACAACCTCACCTAACTGCTTTCTTCCTAGATCCCTAAGAAATTCCCGTTCCAGATATGCAAGGACTTCTCCTAGCCCTCCTATAGCCCCTCCTATATCCTCATGAATATTCCTCCAACAGGTCGCTGGCACAAGCAGTGGGAGGCTTTCCCCACCGCAGCGGCTTGGAACTTCTTCGGACTCTTCTCCCCCTTTCTATCCTAACCACCACTCTCCCATTGTTATTCACTTAAAACACTCCCACCTAAGAATGTCAGATTCCTGAAAGCTACAGCAGCTTCCTGCCAGATCCGCCAACCTGAAGATGCTTTTTCTCTATTCCCTAGTCCTCAGTCTCAAAACATCTTTGCTTTCACCTGGACTGATCCCGATACTAATTTTCTACACAGCTGACCTGGACCGTCCTCCTTAGGGATTCCGGGACAGCCCACACCTTTGTCCAAGCTCTGGCCTCTGATCTGCTCTCACTGTCTCTCCTTAAATCAAAACTGATACTCTATGTCGATGACATCCTGCTATGTAGCCCATCTTTGGAGACCAGCCGGACTGATACTGCTGCCTTATTAAATTTCTTATCCAAAAGGGCTACAGAGTCTCTCCTTCTAAGGCCCAATTGTCCACTACTCAGTTCCTTCCACCAAAGAAGAGGTTTTTTCATTCCTGGGGTGGCTGGTTTCCTGGTTCATGGATACCTTCCTTCTGTTCCTTGCCCGTCCTCTATATGAAGCAGCTAAGCTTTCCCACCTCTAACAAGAGGCCCAGACAGTCTCTGATGTTCTTCTCCGAGAGATTATTCCCGGTTTGGACTCCCAACCTCTCTTCAGTCAGATAACGCCCAGAGTTCACTTCACAGATTACCCAAAATTTATCAAGGCATTTGGGATTTCATGGAATTTCCACATACCATATCACCCTCAGTCTTCAGGTAAGGTAGAGCGGACTAACCATTCTCTAAAGGAAGCTCTCATCAAGATGTCACAGGAACCCCACCTCGATTGGGTAAGACTTCTGCCCTCGCTCTTCTCAGACTTCGGGCTCTCCCAAAGGGCCCCTTTTCATTTCACCTTTCGAACTCATGTATGGGCGGCCGGTTTTGACCCCGGCCTCTCACCGGGAACCTCTCCCTCCCGACCACTTGCTCCTCCCTCCTTTTCCACTTACGCACACTTTTGTGGGACTTCGCTGATCACTCTCTACCTCAGCCTTGTACTAATGCATGTTTGCCACCGATTAACATAGGGGACAATGTTCTTCTATCACCCCCAGGTCAGCGCATCCCATCTCTTTTCACCCAAGTGGCAGGGTCCTTTCAGAGTAATTCTTCTAACCCCCACAGCTGCCAAGCTCAAAGGAATCCCTCATTGGATCCACCTGTCACATCTTAAACCATTTGTCTCCACAGCTCGAGATAATCTGTCATATCGGTAACCCAGACAGGGCCTTGCTCCCTTAAGTTCCAAAAGAAGCCAGACTCAACCCCCTCTACTCCAGTCTAAGGGAAACAGTGGCACCATCCGCCACTCAATCTTTCTATGTTCATACACCTTCTTTAAACTCCTAACTAACCATCCAGTTGTCGTTACAGATCATCAAATACTAAGTCAAGGGCTCAGGCGGTAGCAGATTTTTAACAAAGCTACTTGACAGAACAGGTCAGTCATCGAACTACAGCGGTAACTCTTTTAAGACACTTTCTTTAAGCTCCAGGATGCCAGCCCGCCCCACCTAATCAGATAAAACATGAACGGATCGTTAACGGAATAAGTATCATTTAATTTTTCTTATCCTAACCTCAGACCTCTTAAAACTCTTCCCCCACCCCCACCCCAAATTTTCCTCAAATCTTCCAGACCTCCTCTCCCTTAATTTTTTCTACTAATGCTACTTTTGCCTTCCAGCATCTTAACAATGACCCAGCTACTCAGGAAAAGCCAGACAAAGGTGACTTCTTCAATCAACCATCTCAGGACGCCAGCGGACCGGACAAAACCAACAGAAACCGACCAGCTCGGAATGCCAGCGGACAGGACGTGACCAACAAGACATGTCAAGATCATCGGGCACCCCCGGACCCCTCAACGCCCAAAGCCAGCAGGAAGCAGTTATGAGGACCGGGCTACGCCCCTATTCCCTACTCCCTAAGCCCCCCAATTTTTTTAACAAAACAAAAGGGTGAAATGTTATTCCTTTGGAAACTACAATTCCCAGACTCCTCCTGGACTATGGATACCTGCGCGCAGTGTGCGCACAGGTATGGGACATCCTCCCAGATACCCTTGTGCCCCCGTTAAAAGGCAAGGCCACACGAGGCCTCGCTCTCTCTCCCTCTCTCTCTCTCTCTCTCTCCCTCTCTCTCCTCTCTCCCTCTCTCTCTCTTTTCTCTCTCTTTCCGTCTGTCCTTGTGTGTCCGACACCACCCACCCTTTCGTGTTCCCCTCCCCCATTAAATAGCACCCACGTGGGAGCTCTTGTGTCTGTTTTGTTTGTCTTGCGTTCGTCTCCACACACCCACCCTCGCGCGCGTAATTTTAAGAACAAAAGCAACTCTATGGGAGAGTCCCAGGGAACTGAATTCAGGCCCCGACCAATTCCCTAGAGCTTTTCTGGCCATCATGCTGGGTTTGTTCCTGCTGCTGGCTTTCTTTATCCCATTCCACCCAGCCCCAAGTCCGCCTTTTAGTCTGCAAGATCCTTGGATTCTGCAAAACAGCCTGTTTCCGGGCGGAGGGGATCTGAGAGCCTGCTCCAGTGCTGAAGGAACCTAAGAGAGGGCAGACTAAGAAAAACTCCCAAGTACACAGTCAGCCACAGCAAAGATAGGACCAAGACTCTGCTGGCCTCATTTGAAGGACGAGATGGGTAGGCGCCAATGCAAGAATTCCTCAAACATCCTGAAAAGCAACATGGTAACACCAGAATCCAGCGAACACATAACAGGAAGACTTGAACATCCTAACCCAGAAGAAAAAGAAGAAATCGACTTTAAACGTAATTTTATGAAAATGATGGAGGCCTTTAAACAGGAAGTGAAAAACTCCCTTAAAGAAATGGAATAAAAGACAAAAAAAAAGTTAGAAGAAATTAATAAATTCCTCAAAGATACCCACGAAAACCAAGAAAAAGCAATCAAACAGGTAAAGAAAACAGTTCAAGACTTGAAGACCGAAATGGAGGTAAGAAAGAAAACACAAACCGAGGGATGGCTGGATATGGAAAATTTGGGTAAACAAACAGGAACTACAGAGACAAGTATAACCAACAGAATAAAAGAGATAGAAAAAAATCTCAGGTGCTAAAGATACTATAGAGGAAATAGACTCATTGATCAAAGAAAACATCAAATCCAACAAATTCTTAACTCAATACATCCAGGAAATCTGGGACACCATGAAAAGACCAAACCTAAGAATAATAGGGATAGAAGAACTTCAGCTCAAAGGCCCAGAAAATATATTCAACAAAATTATAGAAGAAAACGTTCCCAACCTAAAGAAGTATATCTCTATGAAGGTACAAGAAGCTTACAGAACACCAAATAGACTGGATCAAAAAAAAAAAAAAAAAAAAAAAAAAAAGGAAAGAAAACATACCCTCATCATATAATAATGAAAAAACACAAACACACAGAATAAAAAAAATATTAAGAGCTACAAAGGGAAAAGGTCAAGTAACAAATAAAGGTAAACTTATCAGAATTACACCTGACTTCTCAATGGAAACCATGAAAACCAGAGGACTTAGATAGATGTGCTACAGACACTAAGAGATCATGGATGCAAACTCAGACTAGTATACCCAGCAAAGCTTTCCTTCACCATTGATGGAGAAAACACGATATTCCATGACAAAACAGGTTTAAACAATATGAATGCATAAACCCAGCTTTTACAGAAAGTACTAGAAGGAAAACCTCAACCCAAGGAAGCCAACAACACCCATAATAGCATGGACATCTGACAACCCTCTACCAACAAAACTCAAAGAAGGGAAACACACAAACACTACCAACAAAAAATAACTGGAGTTCACAACCACTGGTCATTAATATCACTTAATATCAATAGACTCAATTCATCTATAAAATGGCACAGGTTAAGAAAATGGATACAAAAACAGGATCCAGAATTCTGCTGTTTACAAGAAACACAAATCAACCTCAAACATAGACACTACCTCAGAGTAAAGGGTTGGGAAAAGGTTTTCAAATCAAACCAACCTAAGAAACAAGCGAGTGTGGCTATCCTAATATCTAACTAAATTGATTTCAAACTAAAATCAATCAGAAGAGATGGAGAAGTACACTTGATACTCATAACAGGAATATCAAGATGAAGTCCCAATCCTGAATATCTATGCCCCTATTATAAAAGCACCCACATATGTAAAAGAAACATTACTAGAACTCAAATCACACATCAAACCCCACACACTAATAGTAGGAGAGTTAAACACTCTTCTCTTACCAATGGTCAGGTCAGGCAGAAACTTAACAGAGAAATAAGAGAATTAACAGATGTAAAGAATCAAATGGACTTAACAGACATCTATAGAACATTCCGCCCAAACAGGAAAGAATATACCTTCTCAGCAACTCATGGAACCTTCACGAAAATTGATCACATACTCCATAACAAAGCAAACATCCACAGATACAAAAAAAATTGGAGAACCACCTGTGTCTTATCAGATCACCATGGAGTAAAGACAAAATTGAACAACAATACCACCCCCTGTAAAGCCTACAAACTCATGGAAACTGAACAGTCAACTACTGAACCACCCCTTTGTCAAGGAAGAAATAAAGAAAGAAATTAAAGTCTTCCTTAAATTCAAGAAAAATGAAGACACAACATACCCAAACCTATGAGACACTATGAAAGCAGTGCTAAGAGGAAAGTTCATAGCACTAAGTGCCCACATAGAGAAAACGGAGAAAGCTCACATTAGAGACTTAACAGCACACCTAAAAGCTCTAGAAAAAAAAAGAAGCAGACTCACCCAGGAGGAGTAGAAGACTGGAAATAATCAAACTGAGGGCTGAAATTAACAAAATAGAAACACAGAAAATAATCCAAAGAATCAATGAAACAGAGAGCTGGTTCTTTGAGAAAATCAACAAGATTGACAAACCCCTATCCAAACTAATCAAAAGGCAGAGAGAAAATATCCAAATTAAGAACATAAAAAATGAAAAGGGGGATAGAACAACAGAGAGTGAGGAAATCCAGAGACTCATTAGGTCTTACTACAAAAGCCTGTAATCCACAAAATTGGAAAATGTAAAAGAAATGGACATTTTTTAGATAAATACCATATACCAAAATTACATCAAGACCAGGTGAACAATTTAAATAGACCCATAAGTCGTGAGGAAATAGAAGCTGTCATCAAAAACCTCCCAATCAAAAAAAGCCCAGGGCCAGATGGTTTTAATGCAGAATTCTACAAAAACTACCAAGGAAATCGAATTGAAGACCCGGATATTAATCCACAAACCTCTGAAGACCTGATCTTTGACAAAGAAGCTAAAATTATACAATGGAAAAAAATAAAGCATCTTCAACAAATGGTGATGGCGTAACTGGATATCAACCAGTTATGTAGAAGAATGTAAATACATCCATATCTATCACCATGCACAAAACTCAAGTCCAAATGGATTAAAGACCTGAATATAAAAAATATAGAAAACACTATCCCAAGTGAGATAACCCAGACCCAATAATATGAACATGGTATGTACTCACACATTAGTGGATTCCAGCCAAAAACAAAGGACATTGAGCCTATAGATCATGATCCTAGAGAAGGTAAGTAATAAGATGAACCCAAAGAAAAACATATATAGATCCTCCTGGAAATTGGAAGCAGACACGATTGCCAGGCAAAAGTTTGGAGCATTGGGGTGTGGGTTGGTTAGGGGGAAGGGGAGAGTGGGAGAGAGAAGGGAGAAGGGGAGGGTTGGGGAGAACTTGGGGGAGTGGGATTTTTGAGATGGAGCAAGGATGGGATATGGGAGAGCAGGGAAGAAGATATCTTAATTAAGGGAGCCATTTTGGGGTTGGCAAGAGGCTTGGCTCTAGAGGGGTTCCAGGTGTCCACGGGAATGTCCCCAGCTAGGACCCCGGGCAGTGGAAGAGAAGGTACCTGAACTGGTCTTGCCTGTAGTCAGACTGATGGCTATCTTGAATATCTCCATAGAACGATGGATGGGATAGAGGCAGAGACCCACACTGGAGCACTGGTCTGAGCTCCCAAGGTCCAGTTGAAGAACAGAAGGAGGGAGAAGATGAGCAAGGAAGTCAGGACAGCAAGGGGTTGGTCCACCCACTAAGACAGTGTGCCTGAGCTAATGGGAGCTCACCAAATCCACCTGGACTGGGACTGAAGGAGCATGGGATCAAACTGGACCCTCTGAATGTGGCTGACAATTGGTGCAGAATGAGGGGCCAATGACAATGGCACTGGGATTTGTCTCTACTGCATGTATTAGCTTTTTGGTATCCTAGTCTATTTGGATGCACACCTTCCTAAGCCTGGATGGACAGGGGAGCCCACAGGGCAGGGTACCTTGCCCTCTCTTAGGACTGAAGGGGAATGGGGGGGAAGGGTGTGTGGGAGAACAGAAGGGAAGTGGGAGGAAGGGAGAAATTGGAAAATTTGACTGGTATTATTTATAAAATAATAAAATAAAAGAAAATAAATAAAATTGTGGATGATAATACCCCACATATATAATTTTTCATGATTATTTAAACTATTTTGAGTTTTTTGTTTGTATCCATATGTTGCTGAAGACTTGTCTTTTTGTGATCTTCAAGAATTGTATTAGAATTTAATGATGGGATTTTCACTGAATCAATATATTACTTTCAATAAGATGTTCATTTTTACTACATTAACTGAGCAGTCCTTGAGCACAGAAATTTTTTTCTATCTTCTGATACATTTCTATAAGGATCTTTAACTTTCTTAGTTCAAATTCCCCCAAACTATTTTCTGAGGCTATTGTAAAAGATATCGTTTCCCTTATTTCCAGTTAAATCTTTTCTCATTTCTATAGAGGATGGCTACTGCTTTTGTTAGCTAATTTTGCACCCCTTAAATTTGATTAAAGTTTATCTCACTTGTAGGAGATTCTTGGAGTTCTTTAGAGTCTGTAAACCTTTTAAATTCATAGCACCTGCATATAAAGTTACTTTGATCGCTTCCTTTACTATTCATCACTTTTTGATCTTCATTCATGTTACTGTTCTAGCTAAGATTCCAAGTGCTGTATTGAATACATATGGAGAAAGTGAGTCCCATTTAAATGGTTCCCTATTTTAGTGGAAAGGCTTTGAATATCTCTTGATTTAGTTTGGTGTGGGATAAAGGCTTGCTGCAAATTGTGTCTTTCATTTGGAGGTATGTCCCTTGCATCCCTAATCTCTCCAGGACTTTTATCAAAAATGGGGTGTTAATTTTGTCAAAGGCTTTTCTGCATCTAATGAGATTAACATCTGGAATTTGACCTTCAGTTTGTATAAGTGGTAGATTACATTTATTGGTTTTGAATTGTTGATCTAGCCCTACACGTCTTGAGATGAAGCCTATGTAGATCACCTTTTTGATATATATTGGATTCATGATGCAAATATTTTATTGAGGACTTTTGTATATATGTTCATAATGAAATACAGGCCTTCATTCCCATTGCTTCTGGTGTGACTTGCCAACTAAAAAGGGACTCACAGGTGGACATGGTACAAACAGTAAGAAAATATTCAGTTTTAACTAGTATGCTTCTTATATCAAACCCATTCTGTGGACTGTTCAGAGCTCTTTCTGGACAGAGTGATAATACATAGTAAGGCAGGAAGTCATGAATGACTATAAGAAAATAGTACTTTTTATACACACCATGACAATTGCCCATAAGAACTCAAGTGATTAGGATAGCATTCATCAGACCTGAGCAAGCTCAAGCCAGATTAATATTATAGGAAGAAAGGCTGATGGGAACTGGAGTACCAAGCCTTGCTGAGAAGTTCCTATCATCTTAAAGGTGACTGGAGAAAGAGCATTAAGTTTATTTTAAAAATGTGCAACTCCTGATAGTTCAACCATATGCCGGCCATTCTCAACACCCGGGACTGTCTGGGAATTACAGACTGAACTCTGAGAATAAATAAAGACGGGAAAAAATCAAAGATACCTGAGGAAGCAGAACATGGGAAGAGTTGGGGAACTGAATATGATCCAAAGTCATTGTGAGGCATTCAAAATAATAAAAGTATATATGAAAAATAAAAGTATACACAAATTTGCTTCTCCAAGCAAACTCAAATTTAGACAGATATAAAAACACATAAGAAAACACAACCTTTATGTGAAAAGCAACATAAATTTTGATATTCAGAGATTTTCAAATATTGAAATAGACCAATAACATATATGAATAAACAACTCCTAGTTTCTAATCAATATTTTGCAGAAATAGAAAAAGTTATCTTTGAAATTCTGTAGATTTTAATGCAAAGAACGAATTCAACAATCTTCCAAAATGAGTCCAACTATAAAATTTATATTTTCTGATTTTATGTGATTCTAACAAACTGTGAAAACCACATAATAAGTGCAAACAAGCAGACATGAACGTGTACAGAGAAATATTCTTTGAAACACTGTGAAAAGTTTTTTAATCCTAATTTTCATTTCAATATTGTTCATTTCAGGACGTGGTAGCATTCAAGGATATGGCAATAAATCACCTTACTTCTGCTTTATATCATAATTAAAGTTAACTATTCAATATGAATTTTTAGGTCAATTTATGTGAATGAGACTTAAAAAAATTTAGAATAATTATTCAATGTGAATTTTTATACCATTTCAGGTAAAGATCTTTGCAAACCCCACTTCAGGACAGAATTCCTCCATGTCCTATGTTTCCCACATGTGCTAATACTTCCTGTGGCTTACCTTTTCCATTGCCTTCTTTCTCTCCTGTGTTCACATTCCAGGGATCTTCACTTTGTTCAAGGGAGCTGATCAGATCTGGTTTTGACACTGAAATACCTGAATATTGGAAGAGATATATGGGTATAACTTGGGATAATAGTAAAAACATGGATTTCTAATAAACCACCATACTGACTATATAAGATGGCATATAACATAAAATTCCAAATATAATTACCTAATTGCTATCTCCCAATATTTTAAAACACTCAAAAGCATTTTTTTTCTTTTAGTATTCTGTACTTTGGGTTTGTTTGTAAATTACTATTGAATCTAAATGCAAATATGTAATGAATCATTATGCTACAAATCAATATATAATCTATGGTGTGTCTGAAAAGTAAAATGTATTATAAATGTTTGAACAATGAATGCCATCTCCAGGAGTCAGGAGTATTTTGACAAGATAAAGTTACACAAATCATTGTGTTCTAAATGATAAACTCTAAGATTTTTATTAAATTGACATGTGAAAGTGAGGCAGACAATTCAGACATAGATGTAAAACACACTTTTAAGAAACAATTATGATAAAGAAGGAATCATGAAAAAAAAAGTCTCACCCACAGAGACCATGTTACTGTAGTTCTCCAACATGACTTCCCTATACAAAGCCCTCTGTGCAAAGTCGAGACTGTCCCACTCATCTGGAGAGAAATCAATTGCCACGTCCTGGAATGTCAAGATTCCCTGTCATGAAAAAAAAAGAGTTTATCCAGTGCCCACGAACACATTTCTTTACTTAGACTATGAATACAAGAATTTATCACAAAACTTGAAGTGTTCTTGATTAGCATTACTCTAAAAGACATACTCCAAAATATAGTCTACACTGAAAATCTGTGTACTGAAAATATTAAACCAAGAAGGATAAACTTAAGCTGTAGATGTACAGGCAGAAAAGGGGTATGTGAATGGGAGCCAGACTGTCTTCATGTGAAGTCCAGACTTCACTATTTAAGGGCATCTATTCTTATGGCAAATTGTTTCTTTAGGAACCACAGGTAAAAGAACCATGAGCTGTAAAGTTGCAACCATACGTGCATGCACCATTGTGAAATGAAAATATGTCAAAAGAAAGATGTGTAGCAAGGGACAGAAATGCCATATCCAAGAATGAAGCAGAAATTCTTACTGCAAATTATTTCAATGACAACAGTGGGAAAGACCATGAAAGAGATGACACCTGTGTGTGGCAAGCTGGGAAGAGACTGACTTCTAATGCCTAAATAAGGAGTGGGAACACTATGGGCAGATTTAAAAAGTAAAACTGAGGTGGTAGATTGCACAGCTGATGCATGACTTGGATCAGCTGACATCCAAAGCTGACTCTCCCCTGAAGCTTCAGGGTTCCATCATTGCTTCAAGAACACAAGATGAGGGCTGGAGAGATGGCTCAGTGGTTAAGAGCACTGTCTGCTCTTCCAAAGGTCCTGAGATCAATTCCCAGCAACCACATGGTGGCTCACAACCATCTGTAATGAGGTCTGGTGCCATCTTCTGGCCTGCAGGCATACATGCAGACAGAATATTGTATAAATAATAAATTAATATTTAAAAAAAGAAAAAATTAAAAAAACCACAAGATTAGTATGAGAACTAAATTGTAGTAAGCTACTCATCAAAATTTACTAAGAAATCAATAAAAACACCAACAAAAATGTTGATTAAACCACCCTGGGAACAGTAGTCCCATAAATTTGATTTTCTAGATTAGAGCTAACATTACAAACTGTACTTTGCCCTTCATATATTTTTTAAAAAAAAATTCTCCGGGGGGGGGGGGGGGGGGGGCCCAAAACCAAAAAACCCAGGGGGGGGGGGGAGGAAGGGGGGGGTTTTTGGCAAGCCTGTCTAAGAGCTATTCCAGGACAGGTAAAACCTGTCTCAAAAAACCAAAAAAAAAAAAAAAAAAAAAAAAATACAAGAATCTTCATGGGGAAGATAGGAAGAAAAGGACAAACCACAAGAGATATGCCCGGTTTGACAGTGGAGTTAAATTATTCATTGTGCATTTCATTGTTGTCTTTCTCCTTTTCTAATTCTTGAACATATTCACACTCACTTAACTACATCTTAATCATTTTCTTTTATGTTTCATATTATTGTATTGTTTTACTGGGTTTTATGTTTTTTCTGTATGTTTCTGTAGTACACAATTTTCTTCCATTATTCCAGTTAAAAATCTGTGTAATTTACTCATTCCTAAATTATTTTCTCTGCCTCCTTCCAACCTTCTCCTCTCACATTATTACTGCAGTTCCTTCATAGTTTTACTGATTTTTAAACACTGTGGATACTATAATACAGCTATAGTTTTCATCAATCTGCATTTTTTCTTTCTCATTAGTTGGTTTAATACTGATTTCTATTCTCAGCTAAATTATATTAGTTCTTAATATTAGCAGCAAGTTTAATAAAGACATGATCTAATTTCATTATTTTTTAATCAATTCACAGTATCAGAAACTACAACTTTGACTGCAAGTGTTCATTGTAAAAAGTCACTTGACTGGTTGAAGGTCTTTGGTTTCTCCTATACTATGCATGCTAAGCCCTCACTGTGACTCTTCTTGTATATCCTGATGTTGCCATGTGTGGTAGCAATCTTGCTTTAAAAGAATACATAGGTATTTTCACAATGGGTATATTCAGCATTTGGGGTTGTTCTATAACTTATTAATTTACACTTAGATTATCTTGTAAAAGCCTCGTGTCACAGAGAAAGTCATTTTGGAAAGAGATTTGGAACGTTCATACCTATGAGAGACATCTATATTACCTCCAAAGACGAGGGAACATTGCAAGAGAGATATGGGAAAGCATAAAGGAGCAAGAGGACTTGGAGGAGTAAATATAAATGCTGTGTTCTGGATATGACAGTCAATAAAATATGAACTTTAAATCAACAGCCATAAAATACCTGCAGAAAACTGAAGTTTTAAATACTCCCTTCTGGATAGAAGAGGGGCTTATGAGGACTTCTACTTTATAGAGAAGCAACTGAGTTCAGATGGTTGCATGTAGAGGAGATGTCATTTTCTTCAGTAAAGGAGTCACTGGTAAATTTGCCATGCTCCAGTAAAAACTGCATTAACATTTTCATACAACAATCTTTTAAAATTTAGTGGGTCCTAAATGAACTTGAGCACGTGAGACGTACTAGTTGCACAAAGGTTTATCAACTGGATTTTTAAGAAAACAGAAAAAGGCAACAGAGATAAATATTATCACAATAAATTATATACATGAGTGAATGATCAAAAGAACACAATGTTATGAATTTAAGAATTAAGGAAATAAAAAGAACAATGTAGTAATTAAGAGTCACAAAGAGAACTGAAATTCTTTCTCCTGGCCATGACATATGAATCAATTAACAGCAGGAATGGTTGCCTAGGGCTATGTAAGTCAAAATTCCAATGTGGTTCAGGAGGTACTGAGGAGCTACTGGAAGCTGATTGCCACTATGAGAATGTGGGACATTTTGGGGAGGAAAATATAGCCAAGAGTGTCTTACCCATGTCACAGTGGACGGAGCCATAAAAATTTGGACATGTATTATACTACCTAGATTCACAGGGTTATTGGTAACCATAAAAATCGTCATAATAAATAGGACCAAAAGTAGGCATAAAAAGAAAACAAGCGATCATGGGGTTAATTCTTGAGAGGGAGAGCACTGTATATAAGATTGAAATACATTAGATAAAGGTATGGCAATTTCAAAGCATGAATAGAATCATCATTTCCATAAGATCCTATTTGCTGATATAACATCAAACCAATTTTCACAGCCAGTTTTCCAACATTTTTCTTCATGCTCTAGCTCACTGAGTGTTTCTGAACCTCCCCAGCACATAACCTTCCCTACCCCCAAATCAGTTTTGGTATGTATTACAATTTAAACACAGAATTACCAGGATGCATCCTACCTAAATCTGAAACTCACAGACATCTCACACTAAAACGCCAAATTCTCCACCCAGTCAGCTATCCTTCTAAAAACCAAATAGGACAAGGAACCACATCCTACACATCACTAAAGTACCTTTAGTACACGTGACTTCACACTAATAAGTCATTTCCATTCTCTAGAATTTACATGTCCGCATATCCTCCCCTCTGCACCAAACTGCTCTATCCAGATCAGGCACAATAATACCAAAAGTCACAAGCCCATATCTCATTGCAAAAATACAAACACTGTGAAAGGAACAAGTCAGTATCTCCTCTCCAAAACATACTAATAAAATAGAAATGCTTGTCAAGGAGAATGACCTTGATGAAACATAGGAAAGAGAATTTAAATGAACAATCAAATTTTCATGAAAGATTTCCAAGAGAAAACTGACAATAAAGAGAAATAGCTTAATGAAATGAGTAGAAAATGAAATTCTATAGATGAAATTAAGTTTTCCTCACAATGGAAAAGAAAACACAAAAAACGTTCAAGAAATTTACAAAAAAAACCCAAAAATATAAATCTGAGAATTTGTTTCAATAATAATATACAAACACTGAACAGGAGTCAACTGAATTTAATTTGGAATAAAAATATTCATTAGGATCTAGAGAAGTGTCTCTGAGGTAAAGAGCACTGCTGCTCTTCAAGAGGTCCTGAATTTAATTCCCAGGAACCACATGGTGGCTTACAATCATCTATAGTAAGAACTGATCCGTTCTTCTTGCATAAAGCTGTGCATGCAGATAATCAGATACATAAAATAAATGAATAAAATCTTCTCAAGAAAAGAAACAGTCATTGTACCAGTTAGAAAATTCAAAGGAAATCAAAAGTATCAAAAGTATCAGGGACCTAAAGGAAAAGAGATGACACTTAGAAGAAATAACAAAGAATTATGATTACTCTTAAAAAACAGGAAAATACTACACAGGAAATGATAGATAGCATGAAAAATCCAAAGCTTTACATTACAACCATAGGTGAGGGTGAAAATCCCAAGTAAATGACATATACCACATCTGCAAGATCTGAAAGAAAACTTTCCAAAAACTACAAAAATACTCATCCATACAGCTACAAGAAGCACACAGAACATCGAAATGATCAAATCACAATAGAAAACCCAAATGGTATTTTTGGCATCTAATTAGAAGATGATGCATTTTAACTTGGTTTTCTAGTGAATTATATTATTGATTTTCATATGTTCAACATCCATACATCTCTGGGAAAACTTGATCATGGTCCATGTCTTTGCTTTGTTCTTGGATTCAGTTTATAAGTACTCTGTTGAGTATTTTAGCATCATTTTCATTAGCAAAATTTGTCTGTAGTTCTCTTCTTTGTTGAATCTTTGTGTGGTTTGAAAATCAGAGTTAATGTGCTCTTATAAAATGAATTTAGTATTGTTACTTTAATTTCAGTTTGTGGAACAATTTGAAGAGCATATGGTCTTCAAAGAGACATCTGTCCTAAAATCATCTGATCCTGGAAATTTTTGGAGGTGGGGGATGTTTTTAATGACTGGTTTTATTTCTTTAGTGTTTATAAGTCTACTTAAGTTGCTAATATGATCCTGATTGAATATTGGTTAGGAGTATCATTGAAAAAAATCCATTAATTTTAAAATTTCTTATTTTGTGAAGTACAAGTTTTGAGCTAATCATTATTATTTAATAATGTCCCACTTTTCATTTCTTATTTTTTTTTAATTTGGATATTCTCTCTGTATTTTAGTTAGTTTGGACAATCTTGTTGATTTTTTTTTAAGTAAGACCTCTTAAAAAAGAATATTAAGTCTTTGAAGAAAGAAATTGAAGATACCAGAGAATGAAGAACTTTTCCATGTTCTTGGATAGGAAGGATTAATATAATAAAATGGCAATCCTACCAAAAGCCATCTACAGATTCACTGCAATCCCCATTAAAATCCCAACACAATTCTTCACAGACCTCAAAAAAAAAATACTCAAAGTTCATATGGAAAAACAAAAAGTTCCAGATAGCCACAACAATCATGTATAATGAAGGAACCTCTGGAGGCATCACCACCCCTGGCATCAAGCTCTATTTTAGAGCTACAGTACTGAAAACAGCTTGATATTGGCATAAAAACAGACAGGTTGCCCAATGGAATCAAATCAAAGACCCAGACATGAATCCACACAGCTATGATCACCTAATTTTAACAAAGAACTTAAAATTATACAATGGAAAAAAAGATAGCATCTTCAACAAATGGTCCTGGCATAATTAGATGTCAGCATGTACAAGAATGCAAATAGATTCATACCTACCACCATGCATAAAACTCAAGCCCAATTGGATTAAAGACCTCAATATAAATCCAACCACACTGAACCTGACAGAATAAAAAATGGGAATTAAACTTCAATGCATGGGTACACCAGATCACTTCCTAAATATAAATATAACATTACTAGCACAGACACTGAAATAATAAATAAATAAATAGGACCTCCTGAAACTGAGAAGCGTCTGTAAAGCAAAGGAGGGAGTCAATAAGACAAAGAGCCACCCTACTGAATGGGGAAAGATCTTCACCAACCCAACATTGGACAGAGTACTGATCTCCAAAATATATAAAGAAGTCAAGAAATTAGACAGTAAAATTCTAAATAACCCAGTTAAAAAATGGGGTACTGAACTAAACAGAGAATTCTCAAGTCAAGAAATTAGACAGTAAAATTCTAAATAACCCAGTTAAAAAATGGGGTACTGAACTAAACAGAGAATTCTCAACAGAAGAATCTCAAATGGCTGAAAGACACTTAAGGAAAATTTCAATATCCTTAGCCATCAGGGAAACACAAATCAAAACCATCTTACACCGGTCAGAATGGCTAAGATTGAAAACACCAATAATTGCTTATGCTGGAGAGGATGCAGAGTAAGGGAAACACTTGTCCATTTCAGCTGGGAATGTAAACTTGTACAACCACTCTGGAAATTAGTATGGTGGTTTCTCAGAAAACTGGCAATCAACCTACAAGACCCAGCAACACCACTCTTGGGCATATACCCAAATAATGCTCAACCATACCACAAGGACATTTGTTAAACTATGTTCATAGCAGCATTATTCGTAATAGGTAAAACGTGGAAATAACCTACATGCTCCTCAACTGAAATATGGATAAAGAAAATGTGGTACATTTACATAATGAAATACTACTCAGCCATAAAAAACAATGACATCTTGAAATTTGCATTTTAATGGCTGGAACTAGAAAATTAATAGTGAGTTAACACAGACCTAGAAAAATCAGCATGGTATGTACCCACTCACAGATGAATATTAGCTATATAGGAAAGTATTAAGAGCCTATAGTCCACAACCTAGAGCATTGGGCTGACTTCCCAAAGTCCAGTTGAAGAGAGGGAAGAGTGAGAATATAAGCTAAGAGGTCAAGGCTATGATGGGGTTACCCACAAAACAGCTTACCAGAGATAATGGATGCCTTCCAACTCTGGCCTGACAGCAAAGGAACCAGCATAGGACCAAACTATGCCCTCTGAATGTGGGTGACAGTTGTATGGCTGGGGCAGACTGTGGGGCCACTGGCAGGAAGACAAGGATTTATTCCTTGTGCTTGTTCTTTCTGGCTTTTTGGAACCTATTCTCTTTGGAGGGATACCTTGCTCAACCTAGATATATTGGGGAAGGCCTTGGTCCTGCCTCAAAGCAATGTGCTAGTTTTCGTTGACTCCCCATGGGAAAATGTCTTACCCTCTGTGAGGAGTGGATGAGGGGTGAGATGGGGAGACAGGAGCAGGGAAGGTGGAGGGAGCAGCAGGAGGGAGGGAGTGGAAAATGGATTTGGCATGTTAAATGAGAAATGATTTTTTTAGATAAATTTTAAAAATTCATTTTAAGCAGAAAAATATATATCATGCAAATATTATACTTTTTTGAGTCACATAGTTCAGTCTGTTTTCAAACTTCACAAAAGTAGTTTAGTCTGGCCTTGAAATCCTGATCCTCCTTTCTCTACCACCCAAGGTCTGAGAATATAGTCATGTGTCACTACACTTAGCCCAAATAAGTAAATTGCATAATTAAAGACTCAATAGGGGTTCGCCACATATTGTTATCATTTAAAAATAAAACAACTTGTATTTGCTAAGTATTTCTCTTATACTGTTTAAAGCTTTTATTTCAGACATAAGGAATGTATGGGTGTGTGTACATCTGAATGTATGGATGATACTTAAGAAGAACAGTCATTTGAGATACAGCTATGGGAAACGATTTTAAGGAAATAGGCCTTTGGTGTGGTTCAGTGGGTAAGGGCCCTTGCCACCAAGCCTGTGGACCTAAATTCATACTCCAGACCCCACATGCTGGTGAGAACTGACATTCTCATGTTAACCTTTGACATCCACACATGCACCATGACAAAAATCCACACAGGCACACAAGCACACATTAATGCATGCATACACATTCTCTAAATAAATAAATGACTAGAGAAACATGTGAAAAGATACAGGCAGTGGGAACACAGGTTTTTTTTTTTTTAATGGGATCAATTAATTTAGCTAGATTATTGGAATGGCCTGAATATTAGCTCCCTCTACAGGATATGGGTATGAGAAAGTTTTCACAAGCCTGCAACTAAACAGAAGGTTTGGCTTACTTGGAAAAGAATCAAAACATCTATGGAAGATGGATATTCATCACAACTGAATGATCTTCAGCTCTTCTCTTTCAGACATTCACATCTATGCCTTGCATAAGATTGAGTGCTTTTAATTTCTTGAGCATGTCAACCATAAATACTGTGTGATTTTGATGACACATTACTCAAATGCCTATAATGTCAGATTGGAAACTGTGCTGATCTGGCATGCTGTGTAAGAAATTCTTGCCTTGGCCGGGCGGTGGTGGCGCCGCCTTTAATCCCAGCACTCGGGAGGCAGAGGCAGGCGGATCTCTGTGAGTTCGAGACCAGCCTGGTCTACAAGAGCTAGTTCCAGGACAGGCTCCAAAACCACAGAGAAACCCTGTCTCGAAAAAAAAAAAAAAAAGAAATTCTTGCCTCTCTACTCTTATCAAAACCCCGACAAGCTTTTAAATAACTGTTAGACTTGACCATGAGTTGCTTTAGTATACACATTGCCTTTAAAATTTAGAATCTATTTACCATGCTAAAAGACTGATTTCAGGTAGGTGTCCGCTTGTCTGGCTGGGGAAAATATCGTCATTCTGTTTTATGGAATACAGCAAGATTCCACCAGACACATTTAGTTAAAATGAAGTAAAAACTGCAGTGTTTGAAAATGGTAATGCCTTGTGTTATCTGGATTTACTGATCAAAACAAAATCAGTGTTCCATTTAAAAAAAAAAACTCACTGATCACAGAGAAGTGGAGCTGGTGTCTATATAGCGTCTTTATCACTACCTGAGTCTTTGGTACAGCAAAGTATGTATGTAGTCTACGTACAACTGAGAGCAAACATAAGCATCAAGTCCAACTGAGGCAGCATATACATGTCATGCACAGTTCTGCACCAAATTTAGTACTGGAACTGAAGTAAGAGGTGGACACAAGCCCAGATCCCTAGTCCAGAAAACAATCTCTGACTGATAACCCCTTGCAAATGAAAATTTGTTTTGCTTCAAGGAATTGTCACTGGGATAAGAAACTACTCTCAAAGGTGGGTTGCATGCTGAGCCTCATAGACTCAACAGCATCTTGGAAGTTCCTTGTGTCATAATGTCATCTAAGAACTTTTCAACTTTTCTTTCCCTTATAGTTTATTTTATTTATATATTTTCTTATCACTTTTTACCCTAAATGATATTACAGTTTCACTTTAGTGTTTTAGGGAATTCATGACCTTGAAAAGTCATGGGTCTCTGCATCTATATTTGTTTCTTGTGCCTTTTTTGGAGCTACTTTTCATGTGATTGTTTTTTCCTATTATTCTGTGTTAGTTCTGTTTTATCTTACTACATCATATTATATTATATTATTATATTGTATTTTGTGTCATTATTCTACCTTAGTTTGTTTTCTATTGAGAGACAGCAAGGGGGATGATCTGGATGGAAAAAGGTATGGGGATTAATTGGGAGTCGTAGAGGGAGAGAAAACCATAATCATGAAATTATGTGAGGAAAAATATCTATTTTCAATAGATGGAAAATTAAAAATAACAAACCTATAAAACATACCTATTTTTCTGAAATCTAGACATGAAAACAATTGTGTTCATGGGGGGAAATGTGGGGAGATCTATGAAAGGGAGCCTCCAATGCAAGGGAACAAATCAAAATAATTAGGGACAGGTTCAGTTTCTTCATGAAATTTGATACTTACGTTCATCAATTGGCAATGCTCCAAAATAATTATTGCTGATAACGTGAATCCAATGCACTCTGGCTACAGAATGAAACACTATATACAACACCAGAAACACAACAGCTAAACTAATGATCTCTGAAGTGGTAGACATTGTAGCAGAGAACCAAGTACAGGTGAATGAAGTCAACATCAATACATTAAGATAAACTGATGGCAGCTTTTCACACAAAGTCACATCATTACTGTAGTGACAGTGATTGCCCACTAAAGAAAGCACAGAAACTGTAGAGTGAATACAACAGCACCAGTTTTATACTAAGTATAAGCTACAAGTATCATATACCTTCTAGATTCTCAAGTGAATGCTGTATATGTAGCTTTGTTTTTCAGGAGAATATGACATTTCTAATTCTACAATCTCATAACTAAAAGAGTTATGCTAAACAATGTATTCCAGGTGGTTTAATATGCATTTTCTAAGTCAGTAACAAACAGAGCCCTAAGATGTAAGCCATGCCATACATTTGCATTTACTGTCTTTATCTGAGGATATGAGAGAGTCTATGGAAAAATGGTCATCAGTAAGTTATAATATTCACCTGTCACTATGGAATTCATAGTGATAAACATCATCAATTCACTGAGGATATATGTCCTGAAAAATGAGAGGCCAAGAACAAAATGGAGGTACATCCACGCTGGGTAAACAATATAAATTTAAAGACTCAATCATAACTCTCATAAGAAATACAAGCAAGCAAATGTCAGTCAAAATAAACTGTAGGCTGGACTATGAGAAACAGAGAAGATGTACAACATAAACATAGAGCCTTGCAGAAGAATTGAGCATAGTCTCCGAGCAGAGACATACTTACTGTAGAATCAGCCCTCTCTTCTGTTTTAGGGAAAACGATGTGGCCTTGTAGCTCCTGGATTCTTTCTTGAGGAATTTGCTTTAAAATTATCAAGAGACACCATTCACCTGTTACACGCACACTCACCATCTGCAGAAACACAGAAATCAAGAGAGTATTCACTCCTGGCTTGGTTCCACAGATACTCATGAAAACAAGAGAGATTAAAATGAGTTTCTCCCTTGCTGAGTTCAAGTTTCTGCACAAATGTGAAGTTATACAGTCAGAGCTTATACTGTCCTGCCATGTTTTGCTCAGCCAAGGCAAAGCAAAAATGTGGTAAGGAAAGCTGAACTCAAATGTACATCAGAATCCTATAAAGCTAATCATGAACTTCACTTTGTTTCTGCTGGCCAGGTTCACACAGATGGGGTTGCTGCTTAGATTAATGAATGGAAGCTGTGGAATGGAATGAAGCACAACTGAAAGCAATTTCATGTCAACATGCAGTTATTCATGACTGAAATTCTGAGAACTACAACTACTTTTGGATTCTTTTAATGGAAGCACTAGAGTTGAAAATGCATCAGCACTAGACATTGTGTATTAAGCATGTAGCATATTATCACAGTATGTTATGACACATTCTAATGGAGTCATATATACTGATAAGAATAAAAAGTAGATAGTGTGCTTACCCATAATTCACGTGATGATTCTACTTTTAGGAACCATCTTTTTACTGAAACATACATCCTCTGCATGAAAGTTGTAGGGATGGGGGTAAAGAAGAAGCCCAAGAAGCTAAGAATGAATTTCTAATGTGTTTTCAGGTGGTTTACACATATCTGTACAAGCTTGAAAGATACAAGTGATTTTTTAATTGTACTTGTTAGCTAGTGATCAATTCAGGGCAGTATCATGTAAGAGGTTAACTGTTATCTTCTGTTTAATTTTCATAATTGCAAGTATACACATTTTCACAATATATCCGTGTGTCTGTGTGTGTGTGTACAATATCCATAAGAAGATTTCATAAAATTCACCCCCAATTTCTGGCTTACACTTTCTTTTTAACCACTCTTCTATAAAGATTACTTCTATATGATTACTCTACTACAAATATTAGTTCCTTTAGCATTCCTCACACAGGACAACAAAATACGTAACTTTAAACACATTATTAATATACTCACTATCACCTATAATGCATCGGTGCACTATGGAGAGAAATCAGTAAATCCCTTCCCCTTTGTTTCATCTGACCAGGAGCATCTCCAGATTTAAACTAATTCTCTCATCAGGTGTCATCCATTTTATCCTGTCCTATGTGTGAGTCTGAATCTGTGCCTTCCTGTAGGCTGTCTTAACACTTTGTTGTTGTGCCTCAGTATGTATCTGCCCATAGCAAGGGCTTTATTCTCCTCCTCAAATTAAACAGCACAAGGAGCATCACAAGTGGAAGGGCTGAGGGATACTGTGCATAAATCTTTAAAATGATTTCACAAGGATTAGTCACTGACTCTACTTGACCCCACCTGATACCAATAACAGACAGTGCTACAAACACCATTGTTTACCAAGATTTAATCTCTATACTGTATTTAGCATTTATTGTGGAAAAAAATAATTTAAGGTTTCACCTGTGCATTAGCTTAGGATACAACAGCTTATTATGTGGAAAATCCAAGGGAAGTTAAGTTGGTTGTTACAGTGTTCTCTTATAAAGACAGATTAAACAAACACTTCAGAGTAGGCAAAGGGGAGAGTTTTTAAAGAGAATCCCTGGAGCAAAGTATTTAAGACCATGTAGTGACTAATGAGACATTGGAAAACTAAATGCCTCCCATAGATAGGAGACTACTACCATTTTAAAAGAGAGACTGTGGAAAGACTAGGAAAACACCATTACCAGCTAAATATCATACAGAAATTCTAAAATATTCCTAGAAGTAAAAAACTAAACACCAAAACAAAGAAACAAGCCTACAGAAAGAAGCTGGAAAAATCCCACAAAAGTGAGTTAATAGAACATTTGAAAACTTTAGAACAAGAAAAGCAAACTAATCAAGAGAACTAGATGGCAGGAAATAATCAAATTGAGAGCTAAAATCAACAAAATAGAAACAAAGAAAATACAAAAAAAAACCAATGAGACAAGGAGTTTGTTCTTCCAGAAAAATCAACAAAATGAACAAACCTTTATTCAAAATAACCAAACGGCAGAGAGAGAATATCCAAATTAACAAAATCAGAAATAAAAATGGGGGACATAACAACAGACACAGAGGAAATACAGAGAATCATCAGGTCATATTTTGAAAACCTGTACTCCAAAAAAATGGAAAACTTAAAGGAAATAGATAACTTTCTGGATAAATATCATTTACCAAAATTAAATTAAGACCAGATAAGCAAATTAAATAGACCTATAACTGCTAAAGAAATAAAAATCTCCCAATCAAAAAAAGCCCAGGACCAGATGATTTCGGCTCAGATTTCTACAGGATTTTCAAAGAAGAACTAATACCAATACTCCTCAAATTATTCCACACAACAGAAACAGAACCAACATTGCCAAACTCTTTTTATGAGGCTACAATTACCCTGATACCCAAACCACAGAAAGACATTACTAGGAAAGAGAATTACAGACCAAACTAACTCATGAACATTGATACAAAAATACTCAAATAAAATACTGGCAAATTGATTCCAAGAACACATCAGTACCATCATCCACCTTGATTAAGTCAGCTTCATCCCAGAGATGCAGGGATGGTTCAACATATGAAAATCTATCAATGTAATCCACCATATAAACAAACTAAAAAATAAACACCACATGATCAACTCATTAGATACTGGAAAAGCTCTCAACAAAATACAACATCCCTTCATGATAAAGGTCTTGGAAAGAGCAGGGATACAAAGAACAGACCTAAATATAATAATGGCAAAATACAGGAAGCCAAGAGCCAACATCAAACTAAATGAAGAGAAACTCCCAGCGCTTTCACTAAAATCAGGAACAACAGAAGGTTGTCCACTCTCTCCATATCTATTCAATATAGTTCTTAAGGTCCTAGCTAGAGCAATAAGACAACAAAAGGAGATCAAGGGGATACACATCAGAAAAGAAGTCAAACTCTCATTATTTGCTGATGATATGACATTTTACATAAGCAACCCAAAAATTCTACCAAGGAACTTCTACAACTCATAAACACTTTCAGTAATGTAGCAACAACAACACCAAACAAACAAACAAAAAAAAAAACAGTAGCCCTCCTTTACACAGAAGAAAAAAACATCAGAGAAACATCACCCTTTACAATAGCCACAAATAGCATAAAATATCTCGGAGTAACTCTAACCAAACAACTGGAAGATTTGAATGACAAGAACTTTAAATCTTTTAAGTAAGAACTTGAAGAAGACACCAGAAAGTGGAAAGATTTCCCACGCTCTTGGAGAGGTAGAATTAACATAGTAAAAATGGCAATCTTACCAACAGCAATCTACAGATTCAACACAATGCCCATCAAAATCCCAGCAAAATTATTCATAAACCTCATAAAAACAGTACTCAACTACATGCTGAAAAGCAAAAAACCAGGATAGGCAAAACAATCCTGTACAACAAAACAACTCCTGAAGGCATCACAATCCTTGACTTCAAACTCTAGTACAGAGCTACAGTATTGAAAACAGCCTTGTATTGGTATAAAAACAGACAGAAGGAATAATGGAACCAAATCAAAGACCCAGACATTAATCCACACACCTACGAACACCTGAATTTTGACTAAGAAGAAAAAATATCAAACGGAAAAAAGAAAGCATATTTAATAAATGGTGCTGGCGTAACTGGATATCAACATGTAGAAAAATGAAAATAGACCCGTATCTATCACCATGCACAAAACTCAAGTCCAAATGGGTCAAAGACATCAACATAAAGCCAGTCATATTCAACCTTATAAAAGAGAAAGTGGGAAGTACATTTGAACGCACTGGCACAGGAGACCACTCCCCAAATATAATCCCAGTAGTACAGACACTGATTGAAACAATTAATGAATGGGACCTTCTGAAACTGAAAAGCTTCTGTAAAGCAAAGGACATGGTCAACAAGATGAAACAACAGCCTACTGAATGGGAAAAGATCTTCACTAACCCCACATCAGACAAAGAGAGGTCTGATCTCCAAAAGATACAAAGATCTCAAGAAACTGGTCATCAAAAGAAAAAAATAATCCAATAAAAAAAAAAGGTAGTACAGACCTAAACAGAAAACTCTCAACAGAAGAATCTAAAATGGTTGAAAGACACTTAAGGAAATGCTCAACAACCTCAGTCATCAGAGAAATGCAAATCAAAACAACACTGAGATTCCATCTTATACCTGTAAGAATGGCCAAGATCAAAAACACTGATGACAACTTATGCTGGAGAGGTTGTGGGGTAAAGGGAACACTTCTGCATTGCTGGTGGGAATGCAAGCTGGTACAGCCCCTTTGGATGTCAGTGTGGCGATTTCTCAGAAAATTAGGAAACAACCTTCCTCAAGACCCAGTAATAACACTTTTGGGTATATATCCAAAGGATGGAACAAGGACATGCGTTCAACTCTGTTCATAGCAGCATTGTTTGTCAGAGTCAGAACCTGGGAACAACCTAAATGCCCCCTTGACTGAAGAATGGATAAGGAAAATGTGGTACATTTACACAATGGAGTACTACACAGACGAGAAAAATGACATCTTGAAATTCATAGGCAAATGGAT
>CADCXT010004106.1:0-66216 GCA_902806775.1 Microtus agrestis
GCTTTCACAAAAGCATTTCATGAAATTCATACACTTTCAAAGAACGTGATTATCTTTCAAAGTAAAGCTTCTACAGAGAAAAGGAACACTGTTCTCACTTTTAACCATACTTTGACATATCCCAAACAGACGCTTCTCATTTCAGAGTAACACATGTGCGTTTCTCACAAAAGCATTTCATGAAATTCATACACTTTCAAAGAACGTGATTATCTTTCAAAGTAAAGCTTCTACAGAGAAAAGGAACACTGTTCTCACTTTTAACCATACTTTGACATATCCCAAACAGACGCTTCTCATTTCAGAGTAACACATGTGCGTTTCTCACAAAAGCATTTCATGAAATTCATACACTTTCAAAGAACGTGATTATCTTTCAAAGTAAAGCTTCTACAGAGAAAAGGAACACTGTTCTCACTTTTAACCATACTTTGACATATCCCAAACAGACGCTTCTCATTTCAGAGTAACACATGTGCGTTTCTCACAAAAGCATTTCATGAAATTCATACACTTTCAAAGAACGTGATTATCTTTCAAAGTAAAGCTTCTACAGAGAAAAGGAACACTGTTCTCACTTTTAACCATACTTTGACATATCCCAAACAGACGCTTCTCATTTCAGAGTAACACATGTGCTTTCTCACAAAAGCATTTCATGAAATTCATACACTTTCAAAGAACGTGATTATCTTTCAAAGTAAAGCTTCTACAGAGAAAAGGAACACTGTTCTCACTTTTAACCATACTTTGACATATCCCAAACAGACGCTTCTCATTTCAGAGTAACACATGTGCGTTTCTCACAAAAGCATTTCATGAAATTCATACACTTTCAAAGAACGTGATTATCTTTCAAAGTAAAGCTTCTACAGAGAAAAGGAACACTGTTCTCACTTTTAACCATACTTTGACATATCCCAAACAGACGCTTCTCATTTCAGAGTAACACATGTGCGTTTCTCACAAAAGCATTTCATGAAATTCATACACTTTCAAAGAACGTGATTATCTTTCAAAGTAAAGCTTCTACAGAGAAAAGGAACACTGTTCTCACTTTTAACCATACTTTGACATATCCCAAACAGACGCTTCTCATTTCAGAGTAACACATGTGCGTTTCTCACAAAAGCATTTCATGAAATTCATACACTTTCAAAGAACGTGATTATCTTTCAAAGTAAAGCTTCTACAGAGAAAAGGAACACTGTTCTCACTTTTAACCATACTTTGACATATCCCAAACAGACGCTTCTCATTTCAGAGTAACACATGTGCGCTTCTCACAAAAGCATTTCATGAAATTCATACACTTTCAAAGGACGTGATTATCTTTCAAAGTAAAGCTTCTACAGAGAAAAGGAACACTGTTCTCACTTTTAACCATACTTTGACATATCCCAAACAGACGCTTCTCATTTCAGAGTAACACATGTGCGTTTCTCACAAAAGCATTTCATGAAATTCATACACTTTCAAAGAACGTGATTATCTTTCAAAGTAAAGCTTCTACAGAGAAAAGGAACACTGTTCTCACTTTTAACCATACTTTGACATATCCCAAACAGACGCTTCTCATTTCAGAGTAACACATGTGCGTTTCTCACAAAAGCATTTCATGAAATTCATACACTTTCAAAGAACGTGATTATCTTTCAAAGTAAAGCTTCTACAGAGAAAAGGAACACTGTTCTCACTTTTAACCATACTTTGACATATCCCAAACAGACGCTTCTCATTTCAGAGTAACACATGTGCGTTTCTCACAAAAGCATTTCATGAAATTCATACACTTTCAAAGAACGTGATTATCTTTCAAAGTAAAGCTTCTACAGAGAAAAGGAACACTGTTCTCACTTTTAACCATACTTTGACATATCCCAAACAGACGCTTCTCATTTCAGAGTAACACATGTGCGTTTCTCACAAAAGCATTTCATGAAATTCATACACTTTCAAAGAACGTGATTATCTTTCAAAGTAAAGCTTCTACAGAGAAAAGGAACACTGTTCTCACTTTTAACCATACTTTGACATATCCCAAACAGACGCTTCTCATTTCAGAGTAACACATGTGCGTTTCTCACAAAAGCATTTCATGAAATTCATACACTTTCAAAGAACGTGATTATCTTTCAAAGTAAAGCTTCTACAGAGAAAAGGAACACTGTTCTCACTTTTAACCATACTTTGACATATCCCAAACAGACGCTTCTCATTTCAGAGTAACACATGTGCGTTTCTCACAAAAGCATTTCATGAAATTCATACACTTTCAAAGAACGTGATTATCTTTCAAAGTAAAGCTTCTACAGAGAAAAGGAACACTGTTCTCACTTTTAACCATACTTTGACATATCCCAAACAGACGCTTCTCATTTCAGAGTAACACATGTGCGTTTCTCACAAAAGCATTTCATGAAATTCATACACTTTCAAAGAACGTGATTATCTTTCAAAGTAAAGCTTCTACAGAGAAAAGGAACACTGTTCTCACTTTTAACCATACTTTGACATATCCCAAACAGACGCTTCTCATTTCAGAGTAACACATGTGCGTTTCTCACAAAAGCATTTCATGAAATTCATACACTTTCAAAGAACGTGATTATCTTTCAAAGTAAAGCTTCTACAGAGAAAAGGAACACTGTTCTCACTTTTAACCATACTTTGACATATCCCAAACAGACGCTTCTCATTTCAGAGTAACACATGTGCGTTTCTCACAAAAGCATTTCATGAAATTCATACACTTTCAAAGAACGTGATTATCTTTCAAAGTAAAGCTTCTACAGAGAAAAGGAACACTGTTCTCACTTTTAACCATACTTTGACATATCCCAAACAGACGCTTCTCATTTCAGAGTAACACATGTGCGTTTCTCACAAAAGCATTTCATGAAATTCATACACTTTCAAAGAACGTGATTATCTTTCAAAGTAAAGCTTCTACAGAGAAAAGGGACACAGTTCTCACTTTTAACCATACTTTGACATATCCCAAACAGACGCTTCTCATTTCAGAGTAACACATGTGCGTTTCTCACAAAAGCATTTCATGAAATTCATACACTTTCAAAGAACGTGATTATCTTTCAAAGTAAAGCTTCTACAGAGAAAAGGAACACTGTTCTCACTTTTAACCATACTTTGACATATCCCAAACAGACGCTTCTCATTTCAGAGTAACACATGTGCGTTTCTCACAAAAGCATTTCATGAAATTCATACACTTTCAAAGGAACGTGATTATCTTTCAAAGTAAAGCTTCTACAGAGAAAAGGAACACTGTTCTCACTTTTAACCATACTTTGACATATCCCAAACAGACGCTTCTCATTTCAGAGTAACACATGTGCGTTTCTCACAAAAGCATTTCATGAAATTCATACACTTTCAAAGAACGTGATTATCTTTCAAAGTAAAGCTTCTACAGAGAAAAGGAACACTGTTCTCACTTTTAACCATACTTTGACATATCCCAAACAGACGCTTCTCATTTCAGAGTAACACATGTGCGTTTCTCACAAAAGCATTTCATGAAATTCATACACTTTCAAAGAACGTGATTATCTTTCAAAGTAAAGCTTCTACAGAGAAAAGGAACACTGTTCTCACTTTTAACCATACTTTGACATATCCCAAACAGACGCTTCTCATTTCAGAGTAACACATGTGCGTTTCTCACAAAAGCATTTCATGAAATTCATACACTTTCAAAGAACGTGATTATCTTTCAAAGTAAAGCTTCTACAGAGAAAAGGAACACTGTTCTCACTTTTAACCATACTTTGACATATCCCAAACAGACGCTTCTCATTTCAGAGTAACACATGTGCGTTTCTCACAAAAGCATTTCATGAAATTCATACACTTTCAAAGAACGTGATTATCTTTCAAAGTAAAGCTTCTACAGAGAAAAGGAACACTGTTCTCACTTTTAACCATACTTTGACATATCCCAAACAGACGCTTCTCATTTCAGAGTAACACATGTGCGTTTCTCACAAAAGCATTTAATGAAATTCATACACTTTCAAAGGACGTGATTATCTTTCAAAGTAAAGCTTCTACAGAGAAAAAGAACACTGTTCTCACTTTTAACCATACTTTGACATATCCCAAACAGACGCTTCTCATTTCAGAGTAACACATGTGCGTTTCTCACAAAAGCATTTCATGAAATTCATACACTTTCAAAGAACGTGATTATCTTTCAAAGTAAAGCTTCTACAGAGAAAAGGAACACTGTTCTCACTTTTAACCATACTTTGACATATCCCAAACAGACGCTTCTCATTTCAGAGTAACACATGTGCGTTTCTCACAAAAGCATTTCATGAAATTCATACACTTTCAAAGAACGTGATTATCTTTCAAAGTAAAGCTTCTACAGAGAAAAGGAACACTGTTCTCACTTTTAACCATACTTTGACATATCCCAAACAGACGCTTCTCATTTCAGAGTAACACATGTGCGTTTCTCACAAAAGCATTTCATGAAATTCATACACTTTCAAAGAACGTGATTATCTTTCAAAGTAAAGCTTCTACAGAGAAAAGGAACACTGTTCTCACTTTTAACCATACTTTGACATATCCCAAACAGACGCTTCTCATTTCAGAGTAACACATGTGCGTTTCTCACAAAAGCATTTCATGAAATTCATACACTTTCAAAGAACGTGATTATCTTTCAAAGTAAAGCTTCTACAGAGAAAAGGAACACTGTTCTCACTTTTAACCATACTTTGACATATCCCAAACAGACGCTTCTCATTTCAGAGTAACACATGTGCGTTTCTCACAAAAGCATTTCATGAAATTCATACACTTTCAAAGAACGTGATTATCTTTCAAAGTAAAGCTTCTACAGAGAAAAGGAACACTGTTCTCACTTTTAACCATACTTTGACATATCCCAAACAGACGCTTCTCATTTCAGAGTAACACATGTGCGTTTCTCACAAAAGCATTTCATGAAATTCATACACTTTCAAAGGACGTGATTATCTTTCAAAGTAAAGCCTCTACAGAGAAAAAGAACACTGTTCTCACTTTTAACCATACTTTGACATATCCCAAACAGACGCTTCTCATTTCAGAATAGCACATGTGCGTTTCTCACAAAAGCATTTCATGAAATTCATACACTTTCAAAGAACGTGATTATCTTTCAAAGTAAAGCTTCTACAGAGAAAAGGAACACAGTTCTCACTTTTAACCATACTTTGACATATCCCAAACAGACGCTTCTCATTTCAGAGTAACACATGTGCGTTTCTCACAAAAGCATTTCATGAAATTCATACACTTTCAAAGAACGTGATTATCTTTCAAAGTAAAGCTTCTACAGAGAAAAGGAACACTGTTCTCACTTTTAACCATACTTTGACATATCCCAAACAGACGCTTCTCATTTCAGAGTAACACATGTGCGTTTCTCACAAAAGCATTTAATGAAATTCATACACTTTCAAAGGACGTGATTATCTTTCAAAGTAAAGCCTCTACAGAGAAAAAGAACACTGTTCTCACTTTTAACCATACTTTGACATATCCCAAACAGACGCTTCTCATTTCAGAGTAACACATGTGCGTTTCTCACAAAAGGATTTCATGAAATTCATACACTTTCAAAGAACGTGATTTTCTTTCAAAGTAAAGCTTCTACAGAAAAAAGGAACACTGTTCTCACTTTTAACCATACTTTGACATATCCCAAAGAGACGCTTCTCATTTCAGAGTAACACATGTGCGTTTCTCACAAAAGCATTCCATGAAATTCATACACTTTCAAAGAACGTGATTATCTTTCAAAGTAAAGCTTCTACAGAGAAAAGGAACACTGTTCTCACTTTTAACCATACTTTGACATATCCCAAACAGACGCTTCTCATTTCAGAGTAACACATGTGCGTTTCTCACAAAAGCATTTCATGAAAATCATACACTTTCAAAGAACGTGATTATCTTTCAAAGTAAAGCTTCTACAGAGAAAAGGAACACTGTTCTCACTTTTAACCATACTTTGACATATCCCAAACAGACGCTTCTCATTTCAGAGTAACACATGTGCGTTTCTCACAAAAGCATTTCATGAAATTCATACACTTTCAAAGAACGTGATTATCTTTCAAAGTAAAGCTTCTACAGAGAAAAGGAACACTGTTCTCACTTTTAACCATACTTTGACATATCCCAAACAGACGCTTCTCATTTCAGAGTAACACATGTGTGTTTCTCACAAAAGCATTTTATGAAATTCATACACTTTCAAAGAACGTGATTATCTTTCAAAGTAAAGCTTCTACAGAGAAAAGGAACACTGTTCTCACTTTTAACCATACTTTGACATATCCCAAACAGACGCTTCTCATTTCAGAGTAACACATGTGCGTTTCTCACAAAAGCATTTCATGAAATTCATACACTTTCAAAGAACGTGATTATCTTTCAAAGTAAAGCTTCTACAGAGAAAAGGAACACTGTTCTCACTTTTAACCATACTTTGACATATCCCAAACAGACGCTTCTCATTTCAGAGTAACACATGTGCGTTTCTCACAAAAGCATTTCATGAAATTCATACACTTTCAAAGAACGTGATTATCTTTCAAAGTAAAGCTTCTACAGAGAAAAGGAACACTGTTCTCACTTTTAACCATACTTTGACATATCCCAAACAGACGCTTCTCATTTCAGAGTAACACATGTGCGTTTCTCACAAAAGCATTTCATGAAATTCATACACTTTCAAAGAACGTGATTATCTTTCAAAGTAAAGCTTCTACAGAGAAAAGGAACACTGTTCTCACTTTTAACCATACTTTGACATATCCCAAACAGACGCTTCTCATTTCAGAGTAACACATGTGCGTTTCTCACAAAAGCATTTCATGAAATTCATACACTTTCAAAGAACGTGATTATCTTTCAAAGTAAAGCTTCTACAGAGAAAAGGAACACTGTTCTCACTTTTAACCATACTTTGACATATCCCAAACAGACGCTTCTCATTTCAGAGTAACACATGTGCGTTTCTCACAAAAGCATTTCATGAAATTCATACACTTTCAAAGAACGTGATTATCTTTCAAAGTAAAGCTTCTACAGAGAAAAGGAACACTGTTCTCACTTTTAACCATACTTTGACATATCCCAAACAGACGCTTCTCATTTCAGAGTAACACATGTGCGTTTCTCACAAAAATTTATAAAAGATTTCATGAAATTCATACACTTTCAAAGAACGTGATTATCTTTCAAAGTAAAGCTTCTACAGAGAAAAGGAACACTGTTCTCACTTTTAACCATACTTTGACATATCCCAAACAGACGCTTCTCATTTCAGAGTAACACATGTGCGTTTCTCACAAAAGCATTTCATGAAATTCATACACTTTCAAAGAACGTGATTATCTTTCAAAGTAAAGCTTCTACAGAGAAAAGGAACACTGTTCTCACTTTTAACCATACTTTGACATATCCCAAACAGACGCTTCTCATTTCAGAGTAACACATGTGCGTTTCTCACAAAAGCATTTCATGAAATTCATACACTTTCAAAGAACGTGATTATCTTTCAAAGTAAAGCTTCTACAGAGAAAAGGAACACTGTTCTCACTTTTAACCATACTTTGACATATCCCAAACAGACGCTTCTCATTTCAGAGTAACACATGTGCGTTTCTCACAAAAGCATTTCATGAAATTCATACACTTTCAAAGAACGTGATTATCTTTCAAAGTAAAGCTTCTACAGAGAAAAGGAACACTGTTCTCACTTTTAACCATACTTTGACATATCCCAAACAGACGCTTCTCATTTCAGAGTAACACATGTGCGTTTCTCACAAAAGCATTTCATGAAATTCATACACTTTCAAAGAACGTGATTATCTTTCAAAGTAAAGCTTCTACAGAGAAAAGGAACACTGTTCTCACTTTTAACCATACTTTGACATATCCCAAACAGACGCTTCTCATTTCAGAGTAACACATGTGCGTTTCTCACAAAAGCATTTCATGAAATTCATACACTTTCAAAGAACGTGATTATCTTTCAAAGTAAAGCTTCTACAGAGAAAAGGAACACTGTTCTCACTTTTAACCATACTTTGACATATCCCAAACAGACGCTTCTCATTTCAGAGTAACACATGTGCGTTTCTCACAAAAGCATTTAATGAAATTCATACACTTTCAAAGAACGTGATTATCTTTCAAAGTAAAGCTTCTACAGAGAAAAGGAACACTGTTCTCACTTTTAACCATACTTTGACATATCCCAAACAGACGCTTCTCATTTCAGAGTAACACATGTGCGTTTCTCACAAAAGCATTTCATGAAATTCATACACTTTCAAAGAACGTGATTATCTTTCAAAGTAAAGCTTCTACAGAGAAAAGGAACACTGTTCTCACTTTTAACCATACTTTGACATATCCCAAACAGACGCTTCTCATTTCAGAGTAACACATGTGCGTTTCTCACAAAAGCATTTCATGAAATTCATACACTTTCAAAGAACGTGATTATCTTTCAAAGTAAAGCTTCTACAGAGAAAAGGAACACTGTTCTCACTTTTAACCATACTTTGACATATCCCAAACAGACGCTTCTCATTTCAGAGTAACACATGTGCGTTTCTCACAAAAGCATTTCATGAAATTCATACACTTTCAAAGAACGTGATTATCTTTCAAAGTAAAGCTTCTACAGAGAAAAGGAACACTGTTCTCACTTTTAACCATACTTTGACATATCCCAAACAGACGCTTCTCATTTCAGAGTAACACATGTGCGTTTCTCACAAAAGCATTTCATGAAATTCATACACTTTCAAAGAACGTGATTATCTTTCAAAGTAAAGCTTCTACAGAGAAAAGGAACACTGTTCTCACTTTTAACCATACTTTGACATATCCCAAACAGACGCTTCTCATTTCAGAGTAACACATGTGCGTTTCTCACAAAAGCATTTCATGAAATTCATACACTTTCAAAGAACGTGATTATCTTTCAAAGTAAAGCTTCTACAGAGAAAAGGAACACTGTTCTCACTTTTAACCATACTTTGACATATCCCAAACAGACGCTTCTCATTTCAGAGTAACACATGTGCGTTTCTCACAAAAGCATTTCATGAAATTCATACACTTTCAAAGAACGTGATTATCTTTCAAAGTAAAGCTTCTACAGAGAAAAGGAACACTGTTCTCACTTTTAACCATACTTTGACATATCCCAAACAGACGCTTCTCATTTCAGAGTAACACATGTGCGTTTCTCACAAAAGCATTTCATGAAATTCATACACTTTCAAAGAACGTGATTATCTTTCAAAGTAAAGCTTCTACAGAGAAAAGGAACACTGTTCTCACTTTTAACCATACTTTGACATATCCCAAACAGACGCTTCTCATTTCAGAGTAACACATGTGCGTTTCTCACAAAAGCATTTCATGAAATTCATACACTTTCAAAGAACGTGATTATCTTTCAAAGTAAAGCTTCTACAGAGAAAAGGAACACTGTTCTCACTTTTAACCATACTTTGACATATCCCAAACAGACGCTTCTCATTTCAGAGTAACACATGTGCGTTTCTCACAAAAGCATTTAATGAAATTCATACACTTTCAAAGGACGTGATTATCTTTCAAAGTAAAGCCTTCTACAGAGAAAAGGAACACTGTTCTCACTTTTAACCATACTTTGACATATCCCAAACAGACGCTTCTCATTTCAGAGTAACACATGTGCGTTTCTCACAAAAGGATTTCATGAAATCCATACACTTTCAAAGAACGTGATTTTCTTTCAAAGTAAAGCTTCTACAGAGAAAAGGAACACTGTTCTCACTTTTAACCATACTTTGACATATCCCAAACAGACGCTTCTCATTTCAGAGTAACACATGTGCGTTTCTCACAAAAGCATTTCATGAAATTCATACACTTTCAAAGAACGTGATTATCTTTCAAAGTAAAGCTTCTACAGAGAAAAGGAACACTGTTCTCACTTTTAACCATACTTTGACATATCCCAAACAGACGCTTCTCATTTCAGAGTAACACATGTGCGTTTCTCACAAAAGCATTTCATGAAATTCATACACTTTCAAAGAACGTGATTATCTTTCAAAGTAAAGCTTCTACAGAGAAAGGGAACACTGTTCTCACTTTTAACCATACTTTGACATATCCCAAACAGACGCTTCTCATTTCAGAGTAGCACATGTGCTTTTTTCACAAAAGCATTTCATGAACATCATACACTTTCAAAGAACGTGATTATCTTTCTAAGCAAAGCTTCTACAGAGAAAAGGAACACTGTTCTCAATTTTAACCATACTTTGACATATCCCAAACAGACGCTTCTCATTTCAGATTAACACATGTGCGTTTCTCACAAAAACATTTCATGAAATTCATACACTTTCAAAGAACGTGATTATCTTTCAAAGTAAAGCTTCTACAGAGAAAAGGAACACTGTTCTCACTTTTAACCATACTTTGACATATCCCAAACAGACGCTTCTCATTTCAGAGTAGCACATGTGTGTTCCTCACAAAAGCATTCTATGAAATTCATACACTTTCAAAGAACGTGATTATCTTTCAAAGTAAAGCTTCTACAGAGAAAAGGAACACTGTTCTCACTTTTAACCATACTTTGACATATCCCAAACAGACGCTTCTCATTTCAGAGTAACACATGTGCGTTTCTCACAAAAGCATTTAATGAAATTCATACACTTTCAAAGGACGTGATTATCTTTCAAAGTAAAGCCTCTACAGAGAAAAAGAACACTGTTCTCACTTTTAACCATACTTTGACATATCCCAAACAGACGCTTCTCATTTCAGAATAGCACATGTGCGTTTCTCACAAAAGCATTTCATGAAATTCATACACTTTCAAAGAACGTGATTATCTTTCAAAGTAAAGCTTCTACAGAGAAAAGGGACACAGTTCTCACTTTTAACCATACTTTGACATATCCCAAAGAGACGCTTCTCATTTCAGAGTAACACATGTGCGTTTCTCACAAAAGCATTTATGAAATTCGTACACTTTCAAAGAACGTGATTATCTTTCAAAGTAAAGCTTCTACAGAGAAAAGGAACACTGTTCTCACTTTTAACCATACTTTGACATATCCCAAACAGACGCTTCTCATTTCAGAGTAACACATGTGCGTTTCTCACAAAAGCATTTAATGAAATTCATACACTTTCAAAGGACGTGATTATCTTTCAAAGTAAAGCCTCTACAGAGAAAAAGAACACTGTTCTCACTTTTAACCATACTTTGACATATCCCAAACAGACGCTTCTCATTTCAGAGTAACACATGTGCGTTTCTCACAAAAGGATTTCATGAAATTCATACACCTTCAAAGAACGTGATTTTCTTTCAAAGTAAAGCTTCTACAGAAAAAAGGAACACTGTTCTCACTTTTAACCATACTTTGACATATCCCAAAGAGACGCTTCTCATTTCAGAGTAACACATGTGCTTTTCTCACAAAAGCATTCCATGAAATTCATACACTTTCAAAGAACGTGATTATCTTTCAAAGCAAAGCTTCTACAGAGAAAAGGAACACTGTTCTCACTTTTAACCATACTTTGACATATCCCAAACAGACGCTTCTCATTTCAGAGTAACACATGTGCGTTTCTCACAAAAGCATTTTATGAAAATCATACACTTTCAAAGAACGTGATTATCTTTCAAAGTAAAGCTTCTACAGAGAAAGGGAACACTGTTCTCACTTTTAACCATACTTTGACATATCCCAAACAGACGCTTCTCATTTCAGAGTAGCACATGTGCGTTTCTCACAAAAGCATTTCATGAAATTCATACACTTTCAAAGAACGTGATTATCTTTCAAAGTAAAGCTTCTACAGAGAAAAGGAACACTGTTCTCACTTTTAACCATACTTTGACATATCCCAAACAGACGCTTCTCATTTCAGAGTAACACATGTGCGTTTCTCACAAAAGCATTTAATGAAATTCATACACTTTCAAAGGACGTGATTATCTTTCAAAGTAAAGCCTCTACAGAGAAAAAGAACACTGTTCTCACTTTTAACCATACTTTGACATATCCCAAACAGACGCTTCTCATTTCAGAGTAACACATGTGCGTTTCTCACAAAAGCATTTCATGAAATTCATACACTTTCAAAGAACGTGATTTTCTTTCAAAGTAAAGCTTCTACAGAAAAAAGGAACACTGTTCTCACTTTTAACCATACTTTGACATATCCCAAAAAGACGCTTCTCATTTCAGAGTAGCACATGTGCGTTTCTCACAAAAGCATTTCATGAAATTCATACACTTTCAAAGAACGTGATTATCTTTCAAAGTAAAGCTTCTACAGAGAAAAGGAACACTGTTCTCACTTTTAACCATACTTTGACATATCCCAAACAGACGCTTCTCATTTCAGAGTAACACATGTGCGTTTCTCACAAAAGCATTTCATGAAATTCATACACTTTCAAAGAACGTGATTATCTTTCAAAGTAAAGCTTCTACAGAGAAAAGGAACACTGTTCTCACTTTTAACCATACTTTGACATATCCCAAACAGACGCTTCTCATTTCAGAGTAACACATGTGCGTTTCTCACAAAAGCATTTCATGAAATTCATACACTTTCAAAGAACGTGATTATCTTTCAAAGTAAAGCTTCTACAGAAGAAAAGGAACACTGTTCTCACTTTTAACCATACTTTGACATATCCCAAACAGACGCTTCTCATTTCAGAGTAGCACATGTGCGTTTCTCACAAAAGCATTTCATGAAATTCATACACTTTCAAAGAACGTGATTATCTTTCAAAGTAAAGCTTCTACAGAGAAAAGGAACACTGTTCTCACTTTTAACCATACTTTGACATATCCCAAACAGACGCTTCTCATTTCAGAGTAACACATGTGCGTTTCTCACAAAAGCATTTATGAAATTCATACACTTTCAAAGAACGTGATTATCTTTCAAAGTAAAGCTTCTACAGAGAAAAGGAACACTGTTCTCACTTTTAACCATACTTTGACATATCCCAAACAGACGCTTCTCATTTCAGAGTAACACATGTGCGTTTCTCACAAAAGCATTTCATGAACATCATACACTTTCAAAGAACGTGATTATCTTTCAAAGCAAAGCTTCTACAGAGAAAAGGAACACTGTTCTCACTTTTAACCATACTTTGACATATCCCAAACAGACGCTTCTCATTTCAGAGTAACACATGTGCGTTTCTCACAAAAGCATTTAATGAAATTCATACACTTTCAAAGGACGTGATTATCTTTCAAAGTAAAGCCTCTACAGAGAAAAAGAACACTGTTCTCACTTTTAACCATACTTTGACATATCCCAAACAGACGCTTCTCATTTCAGAGTAACACATGTGCGTTTCTCAAAAAAGGATTTCATGAAATTCATACACCTTCAAAGAACGTGATTTTCTTTCAAAGTAAAGCTTCTACAGAAAAAAGGAACACTGTTCTCACTTTTAACCATACTTTGACATATCCCAAAGAGACGCTTCTCATTTCAGAGTAACACATGTGCTTTTCTCACAAAAGCATTCCATGAAATTCATACACTTTCAAAGAACGTGATTATCTTTCAAAGCAAAGCTTCTACAGAGAAAAGGAACACTTTTCTCACTTTTATCCATACTTTGACATATTCCAAAGAGACGCTTCTCATTTCAGAGTAACACATGTGCGTTTCTCACAAAAGCATTTTATGAAAATCATACACTTTCAAAGAACGTGATTATCTTTCAAAGTAAAGCTTCTACAGAGAAAGGGAACACTGTTCTCACTTTTAACCATACTTTGACATATCCCAAACAGATGCTTCTCATTTCAGAGTAGCACATGTGCGTTTCTCACAAAAGCATTTCATGAAATTCATACACTTTCAAAGAACGTGATTATCTTTCAAAGTAAAGCTTCTACAGAGAAAAGGAACACTGTTCTCACTTTTAACCATACTTTGACATATCCCAAACAGACGCTTCTCATTTCAGAGTAACACATGTGCGTTTCTCACAAAAGCATTTAATGAAATTCATACACTTTCAAAGGACGTGATTATCTTTCAAAGTAAAGCCTCTACAGAGAAAAAGAACACTGTTCTCACTTTTAACCATACTTTGACATATCCCAAACAGACGCTTCTCATTTCTGAGTAACACATGTGCGTTTCTCACAAAAGGATTTCATGAAATTCATACACTTTCAAAGAACGTGATTTTCTTTCAAAGTAAAGCTTCTACAGAAAAAAGGAACACTGTTCTCACTTTTAACCATACTTTGACATATGCCAAAAAGACGCTTCTCGTTTCAGAGTAGCACATGTGCGTTTCTCACAAAAGGATTTCATGAAATTCATACACTTTCAAAGAACGTGATTATCTTTCAAAGTAAAGCTTCTACAGAGAAAAGGGACACAGTTCTCACTTTTAACCATACTTTGACATATCCCAAACAGACACTTCTCATTTCAGAGTAACACATGTGCGTTTCTCACAAAAGCATTTATGAAATTCGTACACTTTCAAAGAACGTGATTATCTTTCAAAGTAAAGCTTCTACAGAGAAAAGGAACACTGTTCTCACTTTTAACCATAGTTTGACATATCCCAAACAGACGCTTCTCATTTCAGAGTAACACATGTGCGTTTCTCACAAAAGCATTTCATGAACATCATACACTTTCAAAGAACGTGATTATCTTTCTAAGCAAAGCTTCTACAGAGAAAAGGAACACTGTTCTCAATTTTAACCATACTTTGACATATCCCAAACAGACGCTTCTCATTTCAAATTAACACATGTGCGTTTCTCACAAAAACATTTCATGAAATTCATACACTTTCAAAGAACGTGATTATCTTTCAAAGTAAAGCTTCTACAGACAAAAGGAACACTGTTCTCACTTTTAACCATACTTTGACATATCCCAAACAGACGCTTCTCATTTCAGAGTAGCACATGTGTGTTCCTCACAAAAGCATTCTATGAAATTCATACACTTTCAAAGAACGTGATTATCTTTCAAAGTAAAGCTTCTTCAGAGAAAAGGAACACTGTTCTCACTTTTAACCATACTTTGACATATCCCAAACAGACGCTTCTCATTTCAGAGTAACACATGTGCGTTTCTCACAAAAGCATTTAATGAAATTCATACACTTTCAAAGGACGTGATTATCTTTCAAAGTAAAGCCTCTACAGAGAAAAAGAACACTGTTCTCACTTTTAACCATATTTTGACATATCCCAAACACACGCTTCTCATTTCAGAATAGCACATGTGTGTTTCTCACAAAAGCATTTCATGAAATTCATACACTTTCAAAGAACGTGATTATCTTTCAAAGTAAAGCTTCTACAGAGAAAAGGGACACAGTTCTCACTTTTAACCATACTTTGACATATCCCAAAGAGACGCTTCTCATTTCAGAGTAACACATGTGCGTTTCTCACAAAAGCATTTATGAAATTCATACACTTTCAAAGAACGTGATTATCTTTCAAAGAAAACCTTCTACAGAGAATAGGAACACTGTTCTCACTTTTAACCATACTTTGACATATCCCAAACAGACGCTTCTCATTTCAGAGTAACACATGTGCGTTTCTCACAAAAGCATTTAATGAAATTCATACACTTTCAAAGGACGTGATTATCTTTCAAAGTAAAGCCTCTACAGAGAAAAAGAACACTGTTCTCACTTTTAACCATACTTTGACATATCCCAAACAGACGCTTCTCATTTCAGAGTAACACATGTGCGTTTCTCAAAAAGGATTTCATGAAATTCATACACCTTCAAAGAACGTGATTTTCTTTCAAAGTAAAGCTTCTACAGAAAAAAGGAACACTGTTCTCACTTTTAACCATACTTTGACATATCCCAAAAAGACGCTTCTCATTTCAGAGTAGCACATGTGCGTTTCTCACAAAATCATTTCATGAAATTCATACACTTTCAAAGAACGTGATTATCTTTCAAAGTAAAGCTTCTACAGAGAAAAGGAACACTGTTCTCACTTTTAACCATACTTTGACATATCCCAAACAGACGCTTCTCATTTCAGAGTAGCACATGTGCGTTTCTCACAAAAGCATTCTATGAAATTCATACACTTTCAAAGAACGTGATTATCTTTCAAAGTAAAGCTTCTACAGAGAAAAGGAACACTGTTCTCACTTTTAACCATACTTTGACATATCCCAAACAGACGCTTCTCATTTCAGAGTAACACATGTGCTTTTCTCACAAAAGCATTCCATGAAATTCATACACTTTCAAAGAACGTGATTATCTTTCAAAGTAAAGCTTCTACAGAGAAAAGGAACACTGTTCTCACTTTTAACCATACTTTGACATATCCCAAACAGACGCTTCTCATTTCAGAGTAACACATGTGCGTTTCTCCAAAAAGCATTTCATGAAATTCATACACTTTCAAAGAACGTGATTATCTTTCAAAGTAAAGCTTCTACAGAGAAAAGGAACACTGTTCTCACTTTTAACCATACTTTGACATATCCCAAACAGACGCTTCTCATTTCAGAGTAACACATGTGCGTTTCTCACAAAAGCATTTAATGAAATTCATACACTTTCAAAGGACGTGATTATCTTTCAAAGTAAAGCCTCTACAGAGAAAAAGAACACTGTTCTCACTTTTAACCATACTTTGACATATCCCAAACAGATTTTTTGAAAAAAATTAAAAAAAAAAAAAAAAAAAAAAAAAAAAAAAAAATTTTTTTAAAAAAAAAAAAAAAAAAAAAAAAAAAATTTAAAATATCCCAAACAGACGCTTCTCCATTTCAGAGTAGCACATGTGCGTTTCTCACAAAAGCATTTCATGAAATTCATACACTTTCAAAGAACGTGATTATCTTTCAAAGTAAAGCTTCTACAGAGAAAAGGGACACAGTTCTCACTTTTAACCATACTTTGACATATCCCAAACAGACGCTTCTCATTTCAGAGTAACACATGTGCGTTTCTCACAAAAGCATTTCATGAAATTCATACACTTTCAAAGAACGTGATTATCTTTCAAAGTAAAGCTTCTACAGAGAAAAGGAACACTGTTCTCACTTTTAACCATACTTTGACATATCCCAAACAGACGCTTCTCATTTCAGAGTAACACATGTGCGTTTCTCACAAAAGCATTTCATGAACATCATACACTTTCAAAGAACGTGATTATCTTTCTAAGTAAAGCTTCTACAGAGAAAAGGAACACTGTTCTCACTTTTAACCATACTTTGACATATCCCAAACAGACGCTTCTCATTTCAGATTAACACATGTGCGTTTCTCACAAAAGCATTTCATGAAATTCATACACTTTCAAAGAACGTGATTATCTTTCAAAGTAAAGCTTCTACAGACAAAAGGAACACTGTTCTCACTTTTAACCATACTTTGACATATCCCAAACAGACGCTTCTCATTTCAGAGTAACACATGTGTGTTTCTCACAAAAGCATTTCATGAAATTCATACACTTTCAAAGAACGTGATTATCTTTCAAAGTAAAGCTTCTACAGACAAAAGGAACACTGTTCTCACTTTTAACCATACTTTGACATATCCCAAACAGACGCTTCTCATTTCAGAGTAACACATGTGCGTTTCTCACAAAAGCATTTAATGAAATTCATACACTTTCAAAGAACGTGATTATCTTTCAAAGTAAAGCTTCTACAGAGAAAAGGAACACTGTTCTCACTTTTAACCATACTTTGACATATCCCAAACAGACGCTTCTCATTTCAGAGTAACACATGTGCTTTTCTCACAAAAGCATTCCATGAAATTCATACACTTTCAAAGAACGTGATTATCTTTCAAAGTAAAGCTTCTACAGAGAAAAGGAACACTGTTCTCACTTTTAACCATACTTTGACATATCCCAAACAGACGCTTCTCATTTCAGAGTAACACATGTGCGTTTCTCACAAAAGCATTTCATAAAATTCATACACTTTCAAAGAACGTGATTATCTTTCAAAGTAAAGCTTCTAAAGAGAAAAGGAACACTGTTCTCACTTTTAACCATACTTTGACATATCCCAAACTGACGCTTCTCATTTCAGAGTAACACATGTGCGTTTCTCACAAGAGCATATCATGAAATTCATACACTTTCAAAGAACGTGATTATCTTTCAAAGTAAAGCTTCTACAGAGAAAAGGAACACTGTTCTCACTTTTAACCATACTTTGACATATCCCAAACAGACGCTTCTCATTTCAGAGTAACACATGTGCGTTTCTCACAAAAGCATTTCATGAAATTCATACACTTTCAAAGAACGTGATTATCTTTCAAAGTAAAGCTTCTACAGAGAAAAGGAACACTGTTCTCACTTTTAACCATACTTTGACATATCCCAAACAGACGCTTCTCATTTCAGTGTAGCACATGTGCGTTTCTCACAAAAGCATACCATGAAATTCATACACTTTCAAAGAACGTGATTATCTTTCAAAGTAAAGCTTCTACAGATTAAATGGAACACTGTTCTCACTTTTAAAAATACTTTGACATGTCTCAAACAGACGCTTCTCATTTCAGAGTAACACATGTGCGTTTCTCACAAAAGCATTTCAAGAAATTCTTACACTTTCAAAGAACGTGATTATCTTTCAAAGTAAAGCTTCTACAGAGAAGAGGAACACTGTTCTCACTTTTAACCATACTTTGACATATCCCAAACAGACGCTTCTCATTTCAGAGTAACACATGTGCGTTTCTCACAAAAGCATTTAATGAAATTCATACACTTTCAAAGGACGTGATTATCTTTCAAAGTAAAGCCTCTACAGAGAAAAAGAACACTGTTCTCACTTTTAACCATACTTTGACATATCCCAAACAGACGCTTCTCATTTCTGAGTAACACATGTGCGTTTCTCACAAAAGGATTTCATGAAATTCATACACTTCAAAGAACGTGATTTTCTTTCAAAGTAAAGCTTCTACAGAAAAAAGGAACACAGTTCTCACTTTTAACCATACTTTGACATATGCCAAAAAGACGCTTCTCATTTCAGAGTAGCACATGTGCGTTTCTCACAAAAGCATTTCATGAAATTCATACACTTTCAAAGAACGTGATTATCTTTCAAACTAAAGCTTCTACAGAGAAAAGGGACACAGTTCTCACTTTTAACCATACTTTGACATATCCCAAACAGACACTTCTCATTTCAGAGTAACACATGTGCGTTTCTCACAAAAGCATTTATGAAATTCGTACACTTTCAAAGAACGTGATTATCTTTCAAAGTAAAGCTTCTACAGAGAAAAGGAACACTGTTCTCACTTTTAACCATAGTTTGACATATCCCAAACAGACGCTTCTCATTTCAGATTAACACATGTGCGTTTCTCACAAAAGCATTTCATGAACATCATACACTTTCAAAGAACGTGATTATCTTTCTAAGCAAAGCTTCTACAGAGAAAAGGAACACTGTTCTCAATTTTAACCATACTTTGACATATCCCAAACAGACGCTTCTCATTTCAGATTAACACATGTGCGTTTCTCACAAAAACATTTCATGAAATTCATACACTTTCAAAGAACGTGATTATCTTTCAAAGTAAAGCTTCTACAGAGAAAAGGAACACTGTTCTCACTTTTAACCATACTTTGACATATCCCAAACAGACGCTTCTCATTTCAGAGTAACACATGTGCGTTTCTCACAAAAGCATTTCATGAAATTCATACACTTTCAAAGAACGTGATTTTCTTTCAAAGTAAAGCTTCTACAGAAAAAAGGAACACTGTTCTCACTTTTAACCATACTTTGACATATCCCAAAAAGACGCTTCTCATTTCAGAGTAGCACATGTGCGTTTCTCACAAAAGCATTTCATGAAATTCATACACTTTCAAAGAACGTGATTATCTTTCAAAGTAAAGCTTCTACAGAGAAAAGGAACACTGTTCTCACTTTTAACCATACTTTGACATATCCCAAACAGACGCTTCTCATTTCAGAGTAACACATGTGCGTTTCTCACAAAAGCATTTCATGAAAATCATACACTTTCAAAGAACGTGATTATCTTTCAAAGTAAAGCTTCTACAGAGAAAAGGAACACTGTTCTCACTTTTAACCATACTTTGACATATCCCAAACAGACGCTTCTCATTTCAGAGTAACACATGTGCGTTTCTCACAAAAACATTTCATGAAATTCATACACTTTCAAAGAACGTGATTATCTTTCAAAGTAAAGCTTCTACAGAGAAAAGGAACACTGTTCTCACTTTTAACCATACTTTGACATATCCCAAACAGACGCTTCTCATTTCAGAGTAACACATGTGCGTTTCTCACAAAAGCATTTAATGAAATTCATACACTTTCAAAGGACGTGATTATCTTTCAAAGTAAAGCCTCTACAGAGAAAAAGAACACTGTTCTCACTTTTAACCATACTTTGACATATCCCAAACAGACGCTTCTCATTTCAGAGTAACACATGTGCGTTTCTCACAAAAGCATTTCATGAAATTCATACACTTTCAAAGAACGTGATTATCTTTCAAAGTAAAGCTTCTACAGAGAAAAGGAACACTGTTCTCACTTTTAACCATACTTTGACATATCCCAAAGAGACGCTTCTCATTTCAGAGTAACACATGTGCGTTTCTCACAAAAGCATTTCATGAAATTCGTACACTTTCAAAGAACGTGATTATCTTTCAAAGTAAAGCTTCTACAGAGAAAAGGAACACTGTTCTCACTTTTAACCATACTTTGACATATCCCAAACAGACGCTTCTCATTTCAGAGTAACACATGTGCGTTTCTCACAAAAGCATTTCATGAAATTCATACACTTTCAAAGAACGTGATTATCTTTCAAAGCAAAGCTTCTACAGAGAAAAGGAACACTGTTCTCACTTTTAACCATACTTTGACATATTCCAAAGAGACGCTTCTCATTTCAGAGTAACACATGTGCGTTTCTCACAAAAGCATTTTATGAAAATCATACACTTTCAAAGAACGTGATTATCTTTCAAAGTAAAGCTTCTACAGAGAAAGGGAACACTGTTCTCACTTTTAACCATACTTTGACATATCCCAAACAGATGCTTCTCATTTCAGAGTAGCACATGTGCGTTTCTCACAAAAGCATTTCATGAAATTCATACACTTTCAAAGAACGTGATTATCTTTCAAAGTAAAGCTTCTACAGAGAAAAGGAACACTGTTCTCACTTTTAACCATACTTTGACATATCCCAAACAGACGCTTCTCATTTCAGAGTAACACATGTGTGTTTCTCACAAAAGGATTTCATGAAATTCATACACTTTCAAAGAACGTGATTTTCTTTCAAAGTAAAGCTTCTACAGAGAAAAGGAACACTGTTCTCACTTTTAACCATACTTTGACATATGCCAAAAAGACGCTTCTCGTTTCAGAGTAGCACATGTGCGTTTCTCACAAAAGCATTTCATGAAATTCACTCACATTCAAATGATCGTGATTATCTTTCAAAATAAAGCTTCTACAGAAAAAAGGAACACTGTTCTCACTTTTAACCATACTTTGACATATCCCAAACAGACGCTTCTCATTTCAGAGTAACACATGTGCGTTTCTCACAAAAGCATTTAATGAAATTCATACACTTTCAAAGGACGTGATTATCTTTCAAAGTAAAGCCTCTACAGAGAAAAAGAACACTGTTCTCACTTTTAACCATACTTTGACATATCCCAAACAGACGCTTCTCATTTCAGAGTAACACATGTGCGTTTCTCAAAAAGGATTTCATGAAATTCATACACCTTAAAAGACCGTGATTTTCTTTCAAAGTAAAGCTTCTACAGAAAAAAGGAACACTGTTCTCACTTTTAACCATACTTTGACATATCCCAAAGAGACGCTTCTCATTTCAGAGTAACACATGTGCTTTTCTCACAAAAGCATTCCATGAAATTCATACACTTTCAAAGAACGTGATTATCTTTCAAAGCAAAGCTTCTACAGAGAAAAGGAACACTTTTCTCACTTTTATCCATACTTTCACATATTCCAAAGAGACGCTTCTCATTTCAGAGTAACACATGTGCGTTTCTCACAAAAGCATTTTATGAAAATCATACACTTTCAAAGAACGTGATTATCTTTCAAAGTAAAGCTTCTACAGAGAAAGGGAACACTGTTCTCACTTTTAACCATACTTTGACATATCCCAAACAGATGCTTCTCATTTCAGAGTAGCACATGTGCGTTTCTCACAAAAGCATTTCATGAAATTCATACACTTTCAAAGAACGTGATTATCTTTCAAAGTAAAGCTTCTACAGAGAAAAGGAACACTGTTCTCACTTTTAACCATACGTTGACATATCCCAAACAGACGCTTCTCATTTCTGAGTAACACATGTGCGTTTCTCACAAAAGGATTTCATGAAATTCATACACTTTCAAAGAACGTGATTTTCTTTCAAAGTAAAGCTTCTACAGAAAAAAGGAACACTGTTCTCACTTTTAACCATACTTTGACATATGCCAAAAAGACGCTTCTCGTTTCAGAGTAGCACATGTGCGTTTCTCACAAAAGCATTTCATGAAATTCATACACTTTCAAAGAACGTGATTATCTTTCAAAGTAAAGCTTCTACAGAAAAAAGGGACACAGTTCTCACTTTTAACCATACTTTGACATATCCCAAACAGACACTTCTCATTTCAGAGTAACACATGTGCGTTTCTCACAAAAGCATTTATGAAATTCGTACACTTTCAAAGAACGTGATTATCTTTCAAAGTAAAGCTTCTACAGAGAAAAGGAACACTGTTCTCACTTTTAACCATACTTTGACATATCCCAAACAGACGCTTCTCATTTCAGAGTAGCACATGTGCGTTTCTCACAAAAGCATTTCATGAAATTCATACACTTTCAAAGAACGTGATTATCTTTCAAAGTAAAGCTTCTACAGAGAAAGGGAACACTGTTCTCACTTTTAACCATACTTTGACATATCCCAAACACACGCTTCTCATTTCAGAGTAACACATGTGCGTTTCTCACAAAAGCATTTCATGAAATTCTTATACTTTCAAAGAACGTGATTATCTTTCAAAGTAAAGCTTCTACAGAGAAAAGGAACACTGTTCTCACTTTTAACCATACTTTGACATATCCCAAACAGACGCTTCTCATTTCAGAGTAGCACATGTGCGTTTCTCACAAAAGCATTTCATGAAATTCATACACTTTCAAAGAACGTGATTATCTTTCAAAGTAAAGCTTCTACAGAGAAAAGGAACACTGTTCTCACTTTTAACCATACTTTGACATATCCCAAACAGACGCTTCTCATTTCAGAGTAGCACATGTGCGTTTCTCACAAAAGCATTTCATGAAATTCATACACTTTCAAAGAACGTGATTATCTTTCAAAGTAAAGCTTCTACAGAGAAAAGGAACACTGTTCTCACTTTTAACCATACTTTGACATATCCCAAACAGACGCTTCTCATTTCAGAGTAACACATGTGCGTTTCTCACAAAAGCATTCCATGAAATTCATACACTTTCAAAGAACGTGATTATCTTTCAAAGTAAAGCTTCTACAGAGAAAAGGAACACTGTTCTCACTTTTAACCATACTTTGACATATCCCAAACAGACGCTTCTCATTTCAGAGTAACACATGTGCGTTTCTCACAAAAGCATTTCATGAAATTCATACACTTTCAAAGGACGTGATTATCTTTCAAAGTAAAGCTTCTACAGAGAAAAGGAACACTGTTCTCACTTTTAACCATACTTTGACATATCCCAAACAGACGCTTCTCATTTCAGAGTAACACATGTGCGTTTCTCACAAAAGCATTACATGAAATTCTTACACTTTCAAAGAACGTGATTATCTTTCAAAGTAAAGCTTCTACAGAGAAAAGGAACACTGTTCTCACTTTTAACCATACTTTGACATATCCCAAACAGACGCTTCTCATTTCAGAGTAGCACATGTGCGTTTCTCACAAAAGCATTTCATGAAATTCATACACTTTCAAAGAACGTGATTATCTTTCAAAGTAAAGCTTCTACAGAGAAAAGGAACACTGTTCTCACTTTTAACCATACTTTGACATATCCCAAACAGACGCTTCTCATTTCAGAGTAGCACATGTGCGTTTCTCACAAAAGCATTTCATGAAATTCATACACTTTCAAAGAACGTGATTATCTTTCAAAGTAAAGCTTCTACAGAGAAAAGGAACACTGTTCTCACTTTTTACCATACTTTGACATATCCCAAACAGACGCTTCTCATTTCAGAGTAACACATGTGCGTTTCTCACAAAAGCATTTACATGAAATTCTTACGCTTTCAAAGAACGTGATTATCTTTCAAAGCAAAGCTTCTACAGAGAAAAGGAACACTGTTCTCACTTTTAACCATACTTTGACATATCCCAAACAGACGCTTCTCATTTCAGAGTAGCACATGTGCGTTTCTCACAAAAGCATTTCATGAAATTCATACACTTTCAAAGAACGTGATTATCTTTCAAAGTAAAGCTTCTACAGAGAAAAGGAACACTGTTCTCACTTTTAACCATACTTTGACATATCCCAAACAGACGCTTCTCATTTCAGAGTAGCACATGTGCGTTTCTCACAAAAGCATTTCATGAAATTCATACACTTTCAAAGAACGTGATTATCTTTCAAAGTAAAGCTTCTACAGAGAAAAGGAACACTGTTCTCACTTTTAACCATACTTTGACATATCCCAAATAGACGCTTCTCATTTCAGAGTAACACATGTGCGTTTCTCACAAAAGCATTACATGAAATTCTTATACTTTCAAAGAACGTGATTATCTTTCAAAGTAAAGCTTCTACAGAGAAAAGGAACACTGTTCTCACTTTTAACCATACTTTGACATATCCCAAAAAGACGCTTCTCATTTCAGAGTAGCACATGTGCGTTTCTCACAAAAGCATTTCATGAAATTCATACACTTTCAAAGAACGTGATTATCTTTCAAAGTAAAGCTTCTACAGAGAAAAGGAACACTGTTCTCACTTTTAACCATACTTTGACATATCCCAAACAGACGCTTCTCATTTCAGAGTAACACATGTGCGTTTCTCACAAAAGCATTTCATGAAATTCATACACTTTCAAAGAACGTGATTATCTTTCAAAGTAAAGCTTCTACAGAGAAAAGGAACACTGTTCTCACTTTTAACCATACTTTGACATATCCCAAACAGACGCTTCTCATTTCAGAGTAACACATGTGCGTTTCCCCAAAAGCATTTCATGAAATTCTTACACTTTCAAAGAACGTGATTATCTTTCAAAGCAAAGCTTCTACAGAGAAAAGGAACACTGTTCTCACTTTTAACCATACTTTGACATATCCCAAACAGACGCTTCTCATTTCAGAGTAGCACATGTGCGTTTCTCACAAAAGCATTTCATGAAATTCATACACTTTCAAAGAACGTGATTATCTTTCAAAGTAAAGCTTCTACAGAGAAAAGGAACACTGTTCTCAATTTTAACCATACTTTGACATATCCCAAACAGACGCTTCTCATTTCAGAGTAGCACATGTGTGTTTCTCACAAAAGCATTTCATGAAATTCATACACTTTCAAAGAACGTGATTATCTTTCAAAGTAAAGCTTCTACAGAGAAAAGGAACACTGTTCTCACTTTTAACCATACTTTGACATATCCCAAACAGACGCTTCTCATTTCAGAGTAACACATGTGCGTTTCTCCCAAAACCATTTCATGAAATTCATACACTTTCAAAGAACGTGATTATCTTTCTAAGCAAAGCTTCTACAGAGAAAAGGAACACTGTTCTCACTTTTAACCATACTTTGACATATCCCAAACAGACGCTTCTCATTTCAGAGTAGCACATGGGCGTTTCTCACAAAAGCATTTCATGAAATTCATACACTTTCAAAGAACGTGATTATCTTTCAAAGTAAAGCTTCTACAGAGAAAAGGAACACTGTTCTCACTTTTAACCATACTTTGACATATCCCAAACAGACGCTTCTCATTTCAGAGTAGCACATGTGCGTTTCTCACAAAAGCATATCATGAAATTCATACACTTTCAAAGAACGTGATTATCTTTCAAAGTAAAGCTTCTACAGAGAAAAGGAACACTGTTCTCACTTTTAACCATACTTTGACATATCCCAAACAGACGCTTCTCATTTCAGAGTAGCACATGTGCGTTTCTCACAAAAGCATTTCATGAAATTCATACACTTTCAAAGAACGTGATTATCTTTCAAAGTAAAGCTTCTACAGAGAAAAGGAACACTGTTCTCACTTTTAACCATACTTTGACATATCCCAAAAAGACGCTTCTCATTTCAGAGTAGCACATGTGTGTTTCTCACAAAAGCATTTCATGAAATTCATACACTTTCAAAGAACGTGATTATCTTTCAAAGTAAAGCTTCTACAGAGAAAAGGAACACTGTTCTCACTTTTAACCATACTTTGACATATCCCAAACAGACGCTTCTCATTTCAGAGTAACACATGTGCGTTTCTCCCAAAACCATTTCATGAACATCATACACTTTCAAAGAACGTGATTATCTTTCTAAGCAAAGCTTCTACAGAGAAAAGGAACACTGTTCTCACTTTTCACCATACTTTGACATATCCCAAACAGACGCTTCTCATTTCAGAGTAGCACATGTGCGTTTCTCACAAAAGCATTTCATGAAATTCATACACTTTCAAAGAACGTGATTATTTTTCAAAGTAAAGCTTCTACAGAGAAAAGGAACACTGTTCTCACTTTTAACCATACTTTGACATATCCCAAACAGACGCTTCTCATTTCAGAGTAGCACATGTGCGTTTCTCACAAAAGCATATCATGAAATTCATACACTTTCAAAGAACGTGATTATCTTTCAAAGTAAAGCTTCTACAGAGAAAAGGAACACTGTTCTCACTTTTAACCATACTTTGACATATCCCAAACAGACGCTTCTCATTTCAGAGTAACACATTTGCGTTTCTCACAAAAGCATTTCATGAAATTCATACACTTTCAAAGAACGTGATTATCTTTCAAAGAAAAGCTTCTACAGAGAAAAGGAACACTGTTCTCACTTTTAACCATGCTTTGACATATCCCAAATAGACGCTTCTCATTTCAGAGTAACACATGTGCGTTTCTCACAAAAGCATTACATGAAATTCTTATGCTTTCAAAGAACGTGATTATCTTTCAAAGTAAAGCTTCTACAGAGAAAAGGAACACTGTTCTCACTTTTAACCATACTTTGACATATCCCAAACAGACGCTTCTCATTTCAGAGTAGCACATGTGCGTTTCTCACAAAAGCATTTCATGAAATTCATACACTTTCAAAGAACGTGATTATCTTTCAAAGTAAAGCTTCTACAGAGAAAAGGAACACTGTTCTCACTTTTAACCATACTTTGACATATCCCAAACAGACGCTTCTCATTTCAGAGTAACACATTTGCGTTTCTCACAAAAGCATTTCATGAAATTCATACACTTTCAAAGAACGTGATTATCTTTCAAAGTAAAGCTTCTACAGAGAAAAGGAACACTGTTCTCACTTTTAACCATACTTTGACATATCCCAAACAGACGCTTCTCATTTCAGAGTAACACATGTGCGTTTCTCCCAAAAGCATTACATGAAATTCTTTTGCTTTCAAAGAACGTGATTATCTTTCAAAGCAAAGCTTCTACAGAGAATATGAACACTGTTCTCACTTTTAACCATACTTTGACATATGCCAAACAGACGCTTCTCATTTCAGAGTAGCACATGTGCGTTTCTCACAAAAGCATTTCATGAAATTCATACACTTTCAAAGAACGTGATTATCTTTCAAAGTAAAGCTTCTACAGAGAAAAGGAACATTGTTCTCAATTTTAACCATACTTTGACATATCCCAAACAGACGCTTCTCATTTCAGAGTAGCACATGTGCGTTTCTCACAAAAGCATTTCATGAAATTCATACACTTTCAAAGAACGTGATTATCTTTCAAAGTAAAGCTTCTACAGAGAAAAGGAACACTGTTCTCACTTTTAACCATACTTTGACATATCCCAAACAGACGCTTCTCATTTCAGAGTAACACATGTGCGTTTCTCCCAAAACCATTTCATGAACATCATACACTTTCAAAGAACGTGATTATCTTTCTAAGCAAAGCTTCTACAGAGAAAAGGAACACTGTTCTCACTTTTAACCATACTTTGACATATCCCAAACAGACGCTTCTCATTTCAGAGTAGCACATGTGCGTTTCTCACAAACGCATTTCATGAAATTCATACACTTTCAAAGAACGTGATTATTTTTCAAAGTAAAGCTTCTACAGAGAAAAGGAACACTGTTCTCACTTTTAACCATACTTTGACATATCCCAAACAGACGCTTCTCATTTCAGAGTAGCACATGTGCGTTTCTCACAAAAGCATTTCATGAAATTGATACACTTTCAAAGAACGTGATTATCTTTCAATGTAAAGCTTCTACAGAGAATGGGAACACTGTTCTCACTTTTTACCATACTTTGACGTATCCCAAATAGACGCTTCTCATTTCAGAGTAACACATGTGCGTTTCTCACAAAAGCATTACATGAAATTCTTTTGCTTTCAAAGAACGTGATTATCTTTCAAAGACAAGCTTCTACAGAGAATAGGAACACTGTTCTCACTTTTAACCATACTTTGACATATCCGAAACAGATGCTTCTCATTTCAGAGTAGCACATGTGCGTTTCTCACAAAAGCATTTCATGAAATTCATACACTTTCAAAGAACGTGATTATCTTTCAAAGTAAAGCTTCTACAGAGAAAAGGAACACTGTTCTCACTTTTAACCATACTTTGACATATTCCAAACAGACGCTTCTCATTTCAGAGTAACACATGTGCGTTTCTCACAAAAGCATATCATGAAATTCATACACTTTCAAAGAACGTGATTATCTTTCAAAGTAAAGCTTCTACAGAGAAAAGGAACACTGTTCTCACTTTTAACCATACATTGACATATCCCAAACAGACGCTTCTCATTTCACAGTAGCACATGTGCGTTTCTCACAAAAGCATTTCATGAAATTCATACACTTTCAAAGAACGTGATTATCTTTCAAAGAAAAGCTTCTACAGAGAAAAGGAACACTGTTCTCACTTTTAACCATGCTTTGACATATCCCAAATAGACGCTTCTCATTTCAGAGTAACACATGTGCGTTTCTCACAAAAGCATTACATGAAATTCTTTTGCTTTCAAAGAACGTGATTATCTTTCAAAGTAAAGCTTCTACAGAGAAAAGGAACATTGTTCTCAATTTTAACCATACTTTGACATATCCCAAAAAGACGCTTCTCATTTTAGAGTAGCACATGTGCGTTTCTCACAAAAGCATTTCATGAAATTCATACACTTTCAAAGAACGTGATTATCTTTCAAAGTAAAGCTTCTACAGAGAAAAGGAACACTGTTCTCACTTTTAACCATACTTTGACATATCCCAAACAGACGCTTCTCATTTCAGAGTAACACATTTGCGTTTCTCACAAAAGCATTTCATGAAATTCATACACTTTCAAAGAACGTGATTATCTTTCAAAGTAAAGCTTCTACAGAGAAAAGGAACACTGTTCTCAATTTTAACCATACTTTGACATATCCCAAACAGACGCTTCTCATTTCAGAGTAACACATGTGCGTTTCCCCAAAAGCATTACATGAAATTCTTTTTGCTTTCAAAGAACGTGATTATCTTTCTAAGCAAAGCTTCTACAGAGAAAAGGAACACTGTTCTCACTTTTAACCATACTTTGACATATCCCAAACAGACGCTTCTCATTTCAGAGTAGCACATGTGCGTTTCTCACAAAAGCATTTCATGAAATTCATACACTTTCAAAGAACGTGATTATTTTTCAAAGTAGAGCTTCTACAGAGAAAAGGAACACTGTTCTCACTTTTAACCATACTTTGACATATCCCAAACAGACGCTTCTCATTTCAGAGTAGCACATGTGCGTTTCTCACAAAAGCATTTCATGAAATTGATACACTTTCAAAGAACGTGATTATCTTTCAAAGTAAAGCTTCTACAGAGAAAGGGAACACTGTTCTCACTTTTTACCATACTTTGACATATCCCAAATAGACGCTTCTCATTTCAGAGTAACACATGTGCGTTTCTCACAAAAGCATTACATGAAATTCTTTTTGCTTTCAAAGAACGTGATTATCTTTCAAAACAAGCTTCTACAGAGAATAGGATCACTGTTCTCACTTTTAACCATACTTTGACATATCCGAAACAGACGCTTCTCATTTCAGAGTAGCACATGTGCGTTTCTCACAAAAGCATTTCATGAAATTCATACACTTTCAAAGAACGTGATTATCTTTCAAAGTAAAGCTTCTACAGAGAAAAGGAACACTGTTCTCACTTTTAACCATACTTTGACATATTCCAAACAGACGCTTCTCATTTCAGAGTAACACATGTGCGTTTCTCACAAAAGCATATCATGAAATTCATACACTTTCAAAGAACGTGATTATCTTTCAAAGTAAAGCTTCTACAGAGAAAAGGAACACTGTTCTCACTTTTAACCATACATTGACATATCCCAAACAGACGCTTCTCATTTCACAGTAGCACATGTGCGTTTCTCACAAAAGCATTTCATGAAATTCATACACTTTCAAAGAACGTGATTATCTTTCAAAGAAAAGCTTCTACAGAGAAAAGGAACACTGTTCTCACTTTTAACCATGCTTTGACATATCCCAAATAGACGCTTCTCATTTCAGAGTAACACATGTGCGTTTCTCACAAAAGCATTACATGAAATTCTTTTGCTTTCAAAGAACGTGATTATCTTTCAAAGTAAAGCTTCTACAGAGAAAAGGAACATTGTTCTCAATTTTAACCATACTTTGACATATCCCAAAAAGACGCTTCTCATTTCAGAGTAGCACATGTGTGTTTCTCACAAAAGCATTTCATGAAATTCATACACTTTCAAAGAACGTGATTATCTTTCAAAATAAAGCTTCTACAGAGAAAAGGAACACTGTTCTCACTTTTAACCATACTTTGACATATCCCAAACAGACGCTTCTCATTTCAGAGTAACACATTTGCGTTTCTCACAAAAGCATTTCATGAAATTCATACACTTTCAAAGAACGTGATTATCTTTCAAAGTAAAGCTTCTACAGAGAAAAGGAACACTGTTCTCAATTTTAACCATACTTTGACATATCCCAAACAGACGCTTCTCATTTCAGAGTAACACATGTGCGTTTCTCACAAAAGCATTACATGAAATTCTTTTGCTTTCAAAGAACGTGATTATCTTTCATAGCAAAGCTTCTACATAGAATATGAACACTGTTCTCACTTTTAACCATACTTTGACATATCCTAAACAGACGCTTCTCATTTCAGAGTAGCACATGTGCGTTTCTCACAAAAGCATTTCATGAAATTCATACACTTTCAAAGAACGTGATTATCTTTCAAAGTAAAGCTTCTACAGAGAAAAGGAACATTGTTCTCAATTTTAACCATACTTTGACATATCCCAAAAAGACGCTTCTCATTTCAGAGTAGCACATGTGCGTTTCTCACAAAAGCATTTCATGAAATTCATACACTTTCAAAGAACGTGATTATCTTTCAAAGTAAAGCTTCTACAGAGAAAAGGAACACTGTTCTCACTTTTAACCATACTTTGACATATCCCAAACAGACGCTTCTCATTTCAGAGTAACACATGTGCGTTTCTCCCAAAAGCATTTCATGAACATCATACACTTTCAAAGAACGTGATTATCTTTCTAAGCAAAGCTTCTACAGAGAAAAGGAACACTGTTCTCACTTTTAACCATACTTTGACATATCCCAAACAGACTCTTCTCATTTCAGAGTAACACATGTGCGTTTCTCACAAAGGCATATCATGAAATTCATACACTTTCAAAGAACGTGATTATCTTTCAAAGTAAAGCTTCTACAGTGAAAAGAACACTGTTCTCACTTTTTACCATACTTTGACATATCCCAAATAGACGCTTCTCATTTCAGAGTAACACATGTGCGTTTCTCACAAAAGCATTACATGAAATTCTTTTGTTTTCAAAGAACGTGATTATCTTTCAAAGCAAAGCTTCTACAGAGAAAAGGAACACTGTTCTCACTTTTAACCATACTTTGACATATCCCAAACAGACGCTTCTCATTTCAGAGTAACACATGTGCGTTTCTCACAAAAGCATTTCATGAAATTCATACACTTTCAAAGAACGTGATTATTTTTCAAAGTAAAGCTTCTACAGAGAAAAGGAACACTGTTCTCACTTTTAACCATACTTTGACATATCCCAAACAGACGCTTCTCATTTCAGAGTAGCACATGTGCGTTTCTCACAAAAGCATTTCATGAAATTCATACACTTTTAAAGAACGTGATTATCTTTCAAAGTAACGCTTCTACAGAGAAAAGGAACACTGTTCTCACTTTTAACCATACTTTGACATATCCCAAACAGACGCTTCTTATTTCAGAGTAACACATGTGCGTTTCTCACAAAAGAATATCATGAAATTCATACACTTTCAAAGAACATGATTATCTTTCAAAGTAAAGCTTCTACAGAGAAAAGGAACACTGTTCTCACTTTTAACCATCCTTTGACATATCCCAAGCAGACGCTTCACATTTCAGAGTAGCACATGTGCGTTTCTCACAAAAGCATTTCATGAAATTCATACACTTTCAAAGAACGTGATTATCTTTCAAAGCAAAGCTTCTACAGAGAAAAGGAACACTGTTCTCACTTTTAACCATACTTTGAAATATCCCAAACAGACTCTTCTCATTTCAGAGTAACACATGTGCGTTTCTCACAAAGGCATATCATGAAATTCATACACTTTCAAAGAACGTGATTATCTTTCAAAGTAAAGCTTCTACAGTTTAAATGGAACACTGTTCTCACTTTTAACCATACTTTTACATATCCCAAATAGACGCTTCTCATTTCAGAGTAACACATGTGCGTTTCTCCCAAAAGCATTTCATGAACATCATACACTTTCAAAGAACGTGATTATCTTTCTAAGCAAAGCTTCTACAGAGAAAAGGAACACTGTTCTCACTTTTAACAAGACTTTGACATATCCCAAACAGACTCTTCTCATTTCAGAGTAACACATGTGCGTTTCTCACAAAGGCATATCATGAAATTCATACACTTTCAAAGAACGTGATTATCTTTCAAAGTAAAGCTTCTACAGTATAAATGGAACACTGTTCTCCCTTTAACCATACTTTTACATATCCCAAATAGACGCTTCTCATTTCAGAGTAACACATGTGCGTTTCTCACAAAAGCATTACATGAAATTCTTTTGCTTTCAAAGAACGTGATTATCTTTCAAAGTAAAGCTTCTACAGAGAAAAGGAACACTGTTCTCACTTTTAACCATACTTTGACATATCCCAAACAGATGCTTCTCATTTCAAAGTAACACATGTGCGTTTCTCACAAAAGCATTTCATGAAATTCATACACTTTCAAAGAACGTGATTATCTTTCAAAGTAAAGCTTCTACAGAGAAAAGGAACACTGTTCTCACTTTTAACCATACTTTGACATATCCCAAACAGACGCTTCTCATTTCAGAGTAACACATGTGCGTTTCTCACAAAAGCATTTCATGAACATCATACACTTTCAAAGAACGTGATTATCTTTCAAAGTAAAGCTTCTACAGAACAAAGGAACACTGTTCTCACTTTTAACCATACTTTGACATATCCCAAACAGACGCTTCTCATTTCAGAGTAGCACATGTGCGTTTCTCACAAAAGCATTTCATGAAATTCATACAGTTTCAAAGAACGTGATTATCTTTCAAAGTAAAGCTTCTACAGAGAAAAGGAACACTGTTCTCACTTTTAACCATACTTTGACATATCCCAAACAGACGCTTCTCATTTCAGAGTAGCACATGTGTGTTTCTCACAAAAGCATTTCATGAAATTCATACACTTTCAAAGAACGTGATTATCTTTCAAAGCAAAGCTTCTACAGAGAAAAGGAACACTGTTCTCACTTTTAACCATACTTTGACATATCCCAAACAGACGCTTCTCATTTCAGAGTAACACATGTGCGTTTCTCACAAAAGAATATCGTGAAATTCATACACTTTCAAAGAACATGATTATCTTTCAAAGTAAAGCTTCTACAGAGAAAAGGAACACTGTTCTCACTTTTAACGATACTTTGACATATCCCAAACAGACGCTTCTCATTTCAGAGTAGCACATGTGCGTTTCTCAAAAAAGCATTTCATGAAATTCATACACTTTCAAAGAACGTGATTATCTTTCAAAGTAAAGCTTCTACAGAGAAAAGGAACACTGTTCTCACTTTTTACCATACTTTGACATATCCCAAATAGACGCTTCTCATTTCAGAGTAACACATGTGCGTTTCTCGCAAAAGCATTACATGAAATGCTTTTGTTTTCAAAGAACGTGATTATCTTTCAAAGCAAAGCTTCTACAGAGAAAAGGAACACTGTTCTCACTTTTAACCATACTTTGACATATCCCAAACAGACGCTTCTCTTTTCAGAGTACCACATGTGCGATTCTCACAAAAGCATTTCATGAAATTCATACAATTTCAAAGAACGGGATTAACTTTCAAAGTAAAGCTTCTACAGAGAAAAGGAACACTGTTCTCACTTTTATCCATACTTTGACATATCCCAACAGACGCTTCTCATTTCAGAGTAACACATCGCGTCTCTCAAAAAAGCATTTCATGAAATTCATACACTTTCAAATAACGTGATTATCTTTCAAAGTAAAGCTTCTACAGAGAAAAAGAACACTGTTCTCACTTTTAACAATATTTTGAGATATCCCAAACAGACGCTTCTCATTTCAGAGTAACACATGTGCGTTTCTCACAAAAGCATTTCATGAAATTCATACACTTTGAAAGAACGTGATTATCTTTCAAAGTAAAGCTTCTACAGAGAAAAACAACACTGTTCTCACTTTTATCCATACTTTGACATATCCCAAACAGACGCTTCTCATTTCAGAGTAACACATGTGCGTTTCTCACAAAAGCATTTCATGAAATTCATACACTTTCAAAGAACGTGATTATCTTTCAAAGTAAAGCTTCTACAGAGAAAAGGAACACTGTTCTCACTTTTAACCATACTTTGACATATCCCAAACAGACGCTTCTCATTTCAGAGTAACACATGTGCGTTTCTCGCAAAAGCATTACATGAAATTCTTTTGTTTTCAAAGAACGTGATTATCTTTCAAAGCAAAGCTTCTACAGAGAAAAGGAACACTGTTCTCACTTTTAACCATACTTTGACATATCCCAAACAGACGCTTCTCATTTCAGAGTAGCACATGTGCGTTTCTCACAAAAGCATTTCATGAAATTCATACACTTCAAAGAACGTGATTAACTTTCAAAATAAAGCTTCTACAGAGAAAAGGAACACTGTTCTCACTTTTATCCATACTTTGACATATCCCAAACAGACGCTTCTCATTTCAGAGTAACACATGTGCGTCTCTCACAAAAGCATTTCATGAAATTCATACACTTTCAAAGAACGTGATTATCTTTCAAAGTAAAGCTTCTACAGAGAAAAGGAACACTGTTCTCACTTTTATCCATACTTTGAGATATCCCAAACAGACGCTTCTCATTTCAGTGTAACACATGTGCGTTTCTCACAAAAGCATTTCATGAAATTCATACACTTTCAAAGAACGTGATTATCTTTCAAAGTAAAGCTTCTACAGAGAAAAAGAACACTGTTCTCACTTTTAACCATACTTTGACATATCCCAAACAGACACTTCTCATTTCAGAGTAACACATGTGTGTTTCTCACAAAAGCATTTCATGAAATTCATACACTTTCAAAGAACGTAATTATCTTTCAAAGTAAAGCTTCTACAGAGAAAAGGAACACTGTTCTCACTTTTAACCATACTTTGACATATCCCAAACAGACGCTTCTCATTTCAGAGTAACACATGTGCGTTTCTCACAAAAGAATATCATGAAATTCATACACTTTCAAAGAACATGATTATCTTTCAAAGTAAAGCTTCTACAGAGAAAAGGAACACTGTTCTCACTTTTAACCATACTTTGACATATCCCAAACAGACGCTTCTCATTTCAGAGTAGCACATGTGCGTTTCTCACAAAAGCATTTCATGAAATTCATACACTTTCAAAGAACGTGATTATCTTTCAAAGTAAAGCTTCTACAGAGAAAAGGAACACTGTTCTCACTTTTTACCATACTTTGACATATCCCAAATAGACGCTTCTCATTTCAGTCTAACACATGTGCGTTTCTCGCAAAAGCATTACATTAAATTTTTTTATTTTCAAAGAACGTGATTATCTTTCAAAGCAAAGCTTCTACAGAGAAAAGGAACACTGTTCTCACTTTTACCATACTTTGAAATATCCCAAACAGACGCTTCTCATTTCAGAGTAGCACATGTGCGTTTCTCACAAAAGCATTTCATGAAATTCATACACTTTCAAAGAACGTGATTAACTTTCAAAGTAAAGCTTCTACAGAGAAAAGGAACACTGTTCTCACTTTTAACCATACTTTGACATATCCCAAACAGACGCTTCTCATTTCAGAGTAGCACATGTGCGTTTCTCACAAAAGCATTTCATGAAATTCATACACTTTCAAAGAACGTGATTATCTTTCAAAGTAAAGCTTCTACAGAGAAAAGGAACACTGTTCTCACTTTTAACCATACTTTGACCTATCCCATACTGACGCTTCTCATTTCAGAGTAACACATGTGCGTTTCTCACAAAGGCATATCATGAAATTCATATACTTTCAAAGAACGTGATTATCTTTCAAAGTAAAGCTTCTACAGTTTAAATGGAACACTGTTCTCACTTTTAACCATACTTTTACATATCCCAAATAGACGCTTCTCATTTCAGAGTAACACATGTGCGTTTCTCCCAAAAGCATTTCATGAACATCATACACTTTCAAAGAACGTGATTATCTTTCTAAGCAAAGCTTCTACAGATAAAAGGAACACTGTTCTCACTTTTAACAAGACTTTGACATATCCCAAACAGACTCTTCTCATTTCAGAGTAACACATGTGCGTTTCTCACAAAGGCATATCATGAAATTCATACACTTTCAAGAACGTGATTATCTTTCAAAGTAAAGCTTCTACAGTATAAATGGAACACTGTTCTCCCTTTAACCATACTTTTACATATCCCAAATAGACGCTTCTCATTTCAGAGTAACACATGTGCGTTTCTCACAAAAGCATTACATGAAATTCTTTTGCTTTCAAAGAACGTGATTATCTTTCAAAGTAAAGCTTCTACAGAGAAAAGGAACACTGTTCTCACTTTTAACCATACTTTGACATATCCCAAACAGACGCTTCTCATTTCAAAGTAACACATGTGCGTTTCTCGCAAAAGCATTTCATGAAATTCATACACTTTCAAAGAACGTGATTATCTTTCAAAGTAAAGCTTCTACAGAGAAAAGGAACACTGTTCTCACTTTTAACCATACTTTGACATATCCCAAACAGACGCTTCTCATTTCAGAGTAACACATGTGCGTTTCTCACAAAAGAATATCATGAAATTCATACACTTTCAAAGAACGTGATTATCTTTCTAATTAAAGCTTCTACAGAGAAAAGGAACACTGTTCTCACTTTTAACCATACTTTGACATATCCCAAACAGACGCTTCTCATTTCAGAGTAGCACATGTGCGTTTCTCACAAAAGCATTTCATGAAATTCATACACTTTCAAAGAACGTGATTATCTTTCAAAGTAAAGCTTCTACAGAGAAAAGGAACACTGTTCTCACTTTTAACCATACTTTGACATATCCCAAACAGACGCTTCTCATTTCAGAGTAACACATGTGCGTTTCTCACAAAAGAATATCATGAAATTCATACACTTTCAAAGAACATGATTATCTTTCAAAGTAAAGCTTCTACAGAGAAAAGGAACACTGTTCTCACTTTTAATCATACTTTGACATATCCCAAACAGACGCTTCACATTTCAGAGTAACACCTGTGCGTTTCTCACAAAAGCATTTCATGAAATTCATACACTTTCAAAGAACGTGATTATCTTTCAAAGTAAAGCTTCTACAGAGAAAAGGAACACTGTTCTGACTTTTAACCATACTTTGACATATCCCAAACAGACGCTTCTCATTTCAGAGTAACACATGTGAGTTTCTCACAAAAGAATATCATGAAATTCATACACTTTCAAAGAACATGATTATCTTTCAAAGTAAAGCTTCTACAGAGAAAAGGAACACTGTTCTCACTTTTAATCATACTTTGACATATCCCAAACAGACGCTTCACATTTCAGAGTAACACCTGTGCGTTTCTCACAAAAGCATTTCATGAAATTCATACACTTTCAAAGAACGTGATTATCTTTCAAAGTAAAGCTTCCACAGAGAAAAGGAACACTGTTCTCACTTTTAACCATACTTTGACATATCCCAAGCAGACGCTTCTCATTTCAGAGTAACACATGTGCGTCTCTCACAAAAGCATTTCATGAAATTCATACACTTTCAAAGAACGTGATTATCTTTCAAAGCAAAGCTTCTACAGAGAAAAGGAACACTGTTCTCACTTTTAACCATACTTTGAAATATCCCAAACAGACTCTTCTCATTTCAGAGTAACACATGTGCGTTTCTCACAAAGGCATATCATGAAATTCATATACTTTCAAAGAACGTGATTATCTTTCAAAGTAAAGCTTCTACAGTTTAAATGGAACACTGTTCTCACTTTTAACCATACTTTTACATATCCCAAATAGACGCTTCTCATTTCAGAGTAACACATGTGCGTTTCTCCCAAAAGCATTTCATGAACATCATACACTTTCAAAGAACGTGATTATCTTTCTAAGCAAAGCTTCTACAGATAAAAGGAACACTGTTCTCACTTTTAACAAGACTTTGACATATCCCAAACAGACTCTTCTCATTTCAGAGTAACACATGTGCGTTTCTCACAAAGGCATATCATGAAATTCATACACTTTTCAAGAACGTGATTATCTTTCAAAGTAAAGCTTCTACAGTATAAATGGAACACTGTTCTCCCTTTAACCATACTTTTACATATCCCAAATAGACGCTTCTCATTTCAGAGTAACACATGTTAAAATGTGCGTTTCTCACAAAAGCATTTCATGAAATTCTTTTGCTTTCAAAGAACGTGATTATCTTTCAAAGTAAAGCTTCTACAGAGAAAAGGAACACTGTTCTCACTTTTAACCATACTTTGACATATCCCAAACAGACGCTTCTCATTTCAAAGTAACACATGTGCGTTTCTCACAAAAGCATTTCATGAAATTCATACACTTTCAAAGAACGTGATTATCTTTCAAAGTAAAGCTTCTACAGAGAAAAGGAACACTGTTCTCACTTTTAACCATACTTTGACATATCCCAAACAGACGCTTCTCATTTCAGAGTAGCACATGTGCGTTTCTCACAAAAGCATTTCATGAAATTCATACACTTTTAAAGAACGTGATTATCTTTCAAAGTAACGCTTCTACAGAGAAAAGGAACACTGTTCTCACTTTTAACCATACTTTGACATATCCCAAACAGACGCTTCTTATTTCAGAGTAACACATGTGCGTTTCTCACAAAAGAATATCATGAAATTCATACACTTTCAAAGAACGTGATTATCTTTCAAAGTAAAGCTTCTACCGAGAAAAGGAACACTGTTCTCACTTTTAACCATACTTTGACATATCCCAAGCAGACGCTTCTCATTTCAGAGTAGCACATGTGCGTTTCTCACAAAAGCATTTCATGAAATTCATACACTTTCAAAGATCGTGATTATTTTTCAAAGTAAAGCTTCTACAGAGAAAAGGAACACTGTTCTCACTTTTAACCATACTTTGACATATCCCAAACAGACGCTTCTCATTTCAGAGTAGCACATGTGCGTTTCTCACAAAAGCATTTCATGAAATTCATACACTTTCAAAGAACGTGATTATCTTTCAAAGTAAAGCTTCTACAGAGAAAAGGAACACTGTTCTCACTTTTAACCATACTTTGACATATCCAAACAGACGCTTCTTATTTCAGAGTAACACATGTGCGTTTCTCAAAAAAGAATATCATGAAATTCATACACTTTCAAAGAACGTGATTATCTTTCAAAGTAAAGCTTCTACAGAGAAAAGGAACACTGTTCTCACTTTTAACCATCCTTTGACATATCCCAAGCAGACGCTTCTCATTTCAGAGTAGCACATGTGCGTTTCTCACAAAAGCATTTCATGAAATTCATACACTTTCAAAGAACGTGATTATCTTTCAAAGTAAAGCTTCTACAGAGAAAAGGAACACTGTTCTCACTTTTACCATACTTTGACATATCCCAAATAGACGCTTCTCATTTCAGAGTAACACATGTGCGTTTCTCAAAAAAGCATTTCATGAAATACATACACTTTCAAAGAACGTGATTATCTTTCAAAGCAAAGCTTCTACAGAGAAAAGGAACACTGTTCTCACTTTTAACCATACTTTGAAATATCCCAAACAGACTCTTCTCATTTCAGAGTAACACATGTGCGTTTCTCACAAAGGCATATCATGAAATTCATACACTTTCAAAGAACGTGATTATCTTTCAAAGTAAAGCTTCTACAGTTTAAATGGAACACTGCTCTCACTTTTAACCATACTTTTACATATCCCAAATAGACGCTTCTCATTTCAGAGTAACACATGTGCGTTTCTCCCAAAAGCATTTCATGAACATCATACACTTTCAAAGAACGTGATTATCTTTCTAAGCAAAGCTTCTACAGAGAAAAGGAACACTGTTCTCACTTTTAACAAGACTTTGACATATCCCAAACAGACTCTTCTCATTTCAGAGTAACACATGTGCGTTTCTCACAAAGGCATATCATGAAATTCATACACTTTCAAAGAACGTGATTATCTTTCAAAGTAAAGCTTCTACAGTTTAAATGGAACACTGTTCTCCCTTTAACCATACTTTTACATATCCAAAATAGACGCTTCTCATTTCAGAGTAGCACATGTGCGTTTCTCACAAAAGCATTTCATGAAATTCATACACTTTCAAAGAACGTGATTATCTTTCAAAGTAAAGCTTCTACAGAGAAAAGGAACACTGTTCTCACTTTTAACCATACTTTGACATATGCCAAACAGACGCTTCTCATTTCAGAGTAACACATGTGCGTTTCTCCCAAAAGCATTTCATGAAATTCTTTTGTTTTCAAAGAACGTGATTATCTTTCAAAGCAAATCTTCTACAGAGAAAAGGAACACTGTTCTCACTTTTAACCATACTTTGACATATCCCAAACAGACGCTTCTCATTTCAGAGTAGCACATGTGCGTTTCTCACAAAAGCATTTCATGAAATTCATACACTTTCAAAGAACGTGATTATCTTTCAAAGTAAAGCTTCTACAAAGAAAAAGAACACTGTTCTCACTTTTAACCATACTTTGACATATCCCAAACAGACGCTTCTCATTTCAGAGTAACACATGTGCGTTTCTCACAAAAGCATTTCATGAAATTCATACACTTTCAAAGAACATGATTATCTTTCAAAGTAAAGCTTCTACAGAGAAAAGGAACACTGTTCTCACTTTTAACAATACTTTGACATATCCCAAACAGACGCTTCTCATTTCAGAGTAACACATGTGCGTTTCTCACAAAAGAATATCATGAAATTCATACACTTTCAAAGAACGTGATTATCTTTCAAAGTAAAGCTTCTACAGAGAAAAGGAACACTGTTCTCACTTTTAACAATACTTTGACATATCCCAAACAGACGCTTCTCATTTCAGAGTAACACATGTGCGTTTCTCACAAAAGAATATCATGAAATTCATACACTTTCAAAGAACATGATTATCTTTCCAAGTAAAGCTTCTACAGAGAAAAGGAACACTGTTCTCACTTTTAATCATACTTTGACATATCCCAAACAGACGCTTCTCATTTCAGAGTAACACATGTGCGTTTCTCACAAAAGCATTTCATGAAATTCATACACTTTCAAAGAACGTGATTATCTTTCAAAGTAAAGCTTCTACAGAACAAAGGAACACTGTTCTCACTTTTAACCATACTTTGACATATCCCAAACAGACGCTTCTCATTTCAGAGTAGCACATGTGCGTTTCTCACAAAAGCATTTCATGAAATTCATACAGTTTCAAAGAACGTGATTATCTTTCAAAGTAAAGCTTCTACAGAGAAAAGGAACACTGTTCTCACTTTTAACCATACTTAGACATATCCCAAACAGACGCTTCTCATTTCAGAGTAGCACATGTGTGTTTCTCACAAAAGCATTTCATGAAATTCATACACTTTCAAAGAACGTGATTATCTTTCAAAGCAAAGCTTCTACAGAGAAAAGGAACACTGTTCTCACTTTTAACCATACTTTGACATATCCCAAACAGACGCTTCTCATTTCAGAGTAACACATGTGCGTTTCTCACAAAAGAATATCGTGAAATTCATACACTTTCAAAGAACATGATTATCTTTCAAAGTAAAGCTTCTACAGAGAAAAGGAACACTGTTCTCACTTTTAACGATACTTTGACATATCCCAAACAGACGCTTCTCATTTCAGAGTAGCACATGTGCGTTTCTCACAAAAGCATTTCATGAAATTCATACACTTTCAAAGAACGTGATTATCTTTCAAAGTAAAGCTTCTACAGAGAAAAGGAACACTGTTCTCACTTTTTACCATACTTTGACATATCCCAAATAGACGCTTCTCATTTCAGAGTAACACATGTGCGTTTCTCGCAAAAGCATTACATGAAATTCTTTTGTTTTCAAAGAACGTGATTATCTTTCAAAGCAAAGCTTCTACGGAGAAAAGGAACACTGTTCTCACTTTTAACCATACTTTGACATATCCCAAACAGACGCTTCTCTTTTCAGAGTACCACATGTGCGATTCTCACAAAAGCATTTCATGAAATTCATACAATTTCAAAGAACGTGATTAACTTTCAAAATAAAGCTTCTACAGAGAAAAGGAACACTGTTCTCACTTTTATCCATACTTTGACATATCCCAACAGACGCTTCTCATTTCAGAGTAACACATGCGCGTCTCTCACAAAAGCATTTCATGAAATTCATACACTTTCAAATAACGTGATTATCTTTCAAAGTAAAGCTTCTACAGAGAAAAAGAACACTGTTCTCACTTTTAACCATATTTTGAGATATCCCAAACAGACGCTTCTCATTTCAGAGTAACACATGTGCGTTTCTCACAAAAGCATTTCATGAAATTCATACACTTTGAAAGAACGTGATTATCTTTCAAAGTAAAGCTTCTACAGAGAAAAAGAACACTGTTCTCACTTGTAACCATACTTTGACATATCCCAAACAGACGCTTCTCATTTCAGAGTAACACATGTGCGTTACTCACAAAAGCATTTCATGAAATTCATACACTTTCAAAGAACGTGATTATCTTTCAAAGTAAAGCTTCTACAGAGAAAAGGAACACTGTTCTCACTTTTAACCATACTTTGACATATCCCAAACAGACGCTTCTCATTTCAGAGTAACACATGTGCGTTTCTCACAAAAGAATATCATGAAATTCATACACTTTCAAAGAACGTGATTATCTTTCTAATTAAAGCTTCTACAGAGAAAAGGAACACTGTTCTCACTTTTAACCATACTTTGACATATCCCAAACAGACGCTTCTCATTTCAGAGTAGCACATGTGCGTTTCTCACAAAAGCATTTCATGAAATTCATACACTTCAAAGAACGTGATTAACTTTCAAACTAAAGCTTCTACAGAGAAAAGGAACACTGTTCTCACTTTTATCCATACTTTGACATATCCCAAACAGACGCTTCTCATTTCAGAGTAACACATGTGCGTCTCTCACAAAAGCATTTCATGAAATTCATACACTTTCAAAGAACGTGATTATCTTTCAAAGTAAAGCTTCTACAGAGAAAAGGAACACTGTTCTCACTTTTATCCATACTTTGACATATCCCAAACAGACGCTTCTCATTTCAGAGTAACACCTGTGCGTTTCTCACAAAAGCATTTCATGAAATTCATACACTTTCAAAGAACGTGATTATCTTTCAAAGTAAAGCTTCTACAGAGAAAAGGAACACTGTTCTCACTTTTAACCATACTTTGACATATCCCAAACAGACGCTTCTCATTTCAGAGTAACACATGTGAGTTTCTCACAAAAGAATATCATGAAATTCATACACTTTCAAAGAACATGATTATCTTTCAAAGTAAAGCTTCTACAGAGAAAAGGAACACTGTTCTCACTTTTAATCATACTTTGACATATCCCAAACAGACGCTTCACATTTCAGAGTAACACCTGTGCGTTTCTCACAAAAGCATTTCATGAAATTCATACACTTTCAAAGAACGTGATTATCTTTCAAAGTAAAGCTTCCACAGAGAAAAGGAACACTGTTCTCACTTTTAACCATACTTTGACATATCCCAAGCAGACGCTTCTCATTTCAGAGTAACACATGTGCGTCTCTCACAAAAGCATTTCATGAAATTCATACACTTTCAAAGAACGTGATTATCTTTCAAAGTAAAGCTTCTACAGAGAAAAGGAACACTGTTCTCACTTTTAACCATACTTTGACATATCCCAAACAGATGCTTCTCATTTCAGTCTAACACATGTGCGTTTCTCACAAAAGCATTACATGAAATTCATACACATTCAAAGAACGAGATTATCTTTCAAAGTAAAGCTTCTACAAAGAAAAAGAACACTGTTCTCACTTTTAACCATACTTTGACATATCCCAAACAGACGCTTCTCATTTCAGAGTAACACATGTGCGTTTCTCACAAAAGCATTTCATGAAATTCATACACTTTCAAAGAACGTGATTAACTTTCAAAGTAAAGCTTCTACAGAGAAAAGGAACACTGTTCTCACTTTTAACCATACTTTGACATATCCCAACAGACGCTTCTCATTTCAGAGTAGCACATGTGCGTTTCTCACAAAAGCATTTCATGAAATTCATACACTTTCAAAGAACGTGATTATCTTTCAAAGTAAAGCTTCTACAGAGAAAAGGAACACTGTTCTCACTTTTAACCATACTTTGACCTATCCCAAACAGACGCTTCTCATTTCAGAGTAACACATGTGCGTTTCTCACAAAAGCATTTCATGAAATTCATACACTTTCAAAGAACGTGATTATCTTTCAAAGTAAAGCTTCTACAGAGAAAAGGAACACTGTTCTCACTTTTAACCATACTTTGAAATATCCCAAACAGACGCTTCTCATTTCAGAGTAACACCTGTGCGTTTCTCACAAAAGCATTTCATGAAATTCATACACTTTCAAAGAACGGGATTATCTTTCAAAGTAAAGCTTCTACAGAGAAAAGGAACACTGTTCTCACTTTTAACCATACTTTGACATATCCCAAACAGACGCTTCTCATTTCAGAGTAACACATGTGCGTTTCTCGCAAAAGCATTACATGAAATTCTTTTGTTTTCAAAGAACGTGATTATCTTTCAAAGCAAATCTTCTACAGAGAAAAGGAACACTGTTCTCACTTTTAACCATACTTTGACATATCCCAAACAGACGCTTCTCATTTCAGAGTAGCACATGTGCGTTTCTCACAAAAGCATTTCATGAAATTCATACACTTTCAAAGAACGTGATTAACTTTCAAAGTAAAGCTTCTACAGAGAAAAGGAACACTGTTCTCACTTTTATCCATACTTTGACATATCCCAAACAGACGCTTCTCATTTCAGAGTAACACATGTGCGTCTCTCACAAAAGCATTTCATGAAATTCATACACTTTCAAAGAACGTGATTATCTTTCAAAGTAAAGCTTCTACAGAGAAAAGGAACACTGTTCTCACTTTTAACCATACTTTGACATATCCCAAACAGACGCTTCTCATTTCAGAGTAGCACATGTGCGTTTCTCACAAAAGCATTTCATGAAATTCATACACTTTCAAAGAACGTGTTTATCTTTCAAAGTAAAGCTTCTAAAGAGAAAAGGAACACTGTTCTCACTTTTAACCATACTTTGACATATCCCAAACAGACGCTTCTCATTTCAGAGTAGCACATGTGCGTTTCTCACAAAAGCATTACATGAAATTCTTTTGTTTTCAAAGAACGTGATTATCTTTAAAAGCAAAGCTTCTACAGAGAAAAGGAACACTGTTCTCACTTTTAACCATACTTTGACATATCCCAAACAGACGCTTCTCATTTCAGAGTAGCACATGTGCGTTTCTCACAAAAGCATTTCATGAAATTCATACACTTTCAAAGAAAGTGATTATCTTTCATAGTAAACGTTCTACAGAGAAAAGGAACACTGTTCTCCATTTTAACCATACTTTGAGATATCCCAAACAGACGCTTCTCATTTCAGAGTAACACATGTGCGTTTCTCACAAAAGCATTTCATGAAATTCATACACTTTCAAAGAACGTGATTATCTTTCAAAGTAAAGCTTCTCCAGAGAAAAAGAACACTGTTCTCACTTTTAACCATACTTTGACATATCCCAAACAGACGCTTCTCATTTCAGAGTAACACATGTGCGTTTCTCACAAAAGCATTTCATGAAATTCATACACTTTCAAAGAACGTGAATATCTTTCAAAGTAAAGCTTCTACAGAGAAAAGGAACACTGTTCTCACTTTTAACAATACTTTGACATATCCCAAACAGACGCTTCTCATTTCAGAGTAACACATGTCGTTTCTCACAAAGGCATATCATGAAATTCATACACTTTCAAAGAACGTGATTATCTTTCAAAGTAAAGCTTCTACAGAGAAAAGGAACACTGTTCTCACTTTTAACCATACTTTGACATATCCCAAACAGACGCTTCTCATTTCAGAGTAACACATGTGCGTTTCTCACAAAAGCATTACATGAAATTCTTTTGTTTTCAAAGAACGTGATTATCTTTCAAAGCAAATCTTCTACAGAGAAAAGGAACACTGTTCTCACTTTTAACCATACTTTGACATATCCCAAACAGACGCTTCTCATTTCAGAGTAGCACATGTGCGTTTCTCACAAAAGCATTTCATGAAATTCATACACTTTCAAAGAACGTGATTAACTTTCAAAGTAAAGCTTCTACAGAGAAAAGGAACACTGTTCTCACTTTTATCCATACTTTGACATATCCCAAACAGACGCTTCTCATTTCAGAGTAACACATGTGCGTCTCTCACAAAAGCATTTCATGAAATTCATACACTTTCAAAGAACGTGATTATCTTTCAAAGTAAAGCTTCTACAGAGAAAAGGAACACTGTTCTCACTTTTAACCATACTTTGACATATCCCAAACAGACGCTTCTCATTTCAGAGTAGCACATGTGCGTTTCTCACAAAAGCATTTCATGAAATTCATACACTTTCAAAGAACGTGTTTATCTTTCAAAGTAAAGCTTCTAAAGAGAAAAGGAACACTGTTCTCACTTTTAACCATACTTTGACATATCCCAAACAGACGCTTCTCATTTCAGAGTAGCACATGTGCGTTTCTCACAAAAGCATTACATGAAATTCTTTTGTTTTCAAAGAACGTGATTATCTTTAAAAGCAAAGCTTCTACAGAGAAAAGGAACACTGTTCTCACTTTTAACCATACTTTGACATATCCCAACCAGACGCTTCTCATTTCAGAGTAGCACATGTGCGTTTCTCACAAAAGCATTTCATGAAATTCATACACTTTCAAAGAAAGTGATTATCTTTCATAGTAAAGCGTTCTACAGAGAAAAGGAACACTGTTCCCACTTTTAACCATACTTTGAGATATCCCAAACAGACGCTTCTCATTTCAGAGTAACACATGTGCGTTTCTCACAAAAGCATTTCATGAAATTCATACACTTTCAAAGAACGTGATTATCTTTCAAAGTAAAGCTTCTACAGAGAAAAGGAACACTGTTCTCACTTTTAACCATACTTTGACATATCCCAAACAGACGCTTCTCATTTCAGAGTAACACATGTGCGTTTCTCACAAAAGCATTTCATGAAATTCATACACTTTCAAAGAACGTGAATATCTTTCAAAGTAAAGCTTCTACAGAGAAAAGGAACACTGTTCTCACTTTTAACAATACTTTGACATATCCCAAACAGACTCTTCTCATTTCAGAGTAACACATGTTCGTTTCTCACAAAGGCATATCATGAAATTCATACACTTTCAAAGAACGTGATTATCTTTCAAAGTAAAGCTTCTAAAGAGAAAAGGAACACTGTTCTCACTTTTAACTATACTTTGACATATCCCAAACAGACGCTTCTCATTTCAGAGTAGCACATGTGCGTTTCTCACAAAAGCATTTCATGAAATTCATACACTTTCAATGAACGTGATTATCTTTCAAAGTAAAGCTACTACAGAGAAAAGGAACACTGTTCTCACTTTTTACCATACTTTGACATATCCCAAATAGACGCTTCTCATTTCAGAGTAACACATGTGCGTTTCTCACAAAAGCATTACATGAAATTCTTTTGTTTTCAAAGAACGTGATTATCTTTCAAAGAAAAGCTTCTACAGAGAAAAGGAACACTGTTCTCACTTTTAACCATACTTTGACATATCCCAAACAGACGCTTCTCATTTCAGAGTAGCACATGTGCGTTTCTCACAAAAGCATTTCATGAAATTCATACACTTTCAAAGAACGTGATTATCTTTCAAAGTAAAGCTTCTACAAAGAAAAAGAACACTGTTCTCACTTTTAACCATACTTTGACATATCCCAAACAGACGCTTCTCATTTCAGAGTAACACATGTGCGTTTCTCACAAAAGCATTTCATGAAATTCATACACTTTCAAAGAACATGATTATCTTTCAAAGTAAAGCTTCTACAGAGAAAAGGAACACTGTTCTCACTTTTAACAATACTTTGACATATCCCAAACAGACGCTTCTCATTTCAGAGTAACACATGTGCGTTTCTCACAAAAGAATATCATGAAATTCATACACTTTCAAAGAACGTGATTATCTTTCTAATTAAAGCTTCTACAGAGAAAAGGAACACTGTTCTCACTTTTAACCATACTTTGACATATCCCAAACAGACGCTTCTCATTTCATAGTAGCACATGTGCGTTTCTCACAAAAGCATTTCATGAAATTCATACACTTTCAAAGAACGTGATTATCTTTCAAAGTAAAGCTTCTACAGAGAAAAGGAACACTGTTCTCACTTTTAATCATACTTTGACATATCCCAAACAGACGCTTCACATTTCAGAGTAACACCTGTGCGTTTCTCACAAAAGCATTTCATGAAATTCATACACTTTCAAAGAACGTGATTATCTTTCAAAGTAAAGCTTCTACAGAGAAAAGGAACACTGTTCTCACTTTTAACCATACTTTGACATATCCCAAACAGACGCTTCTCATTTCAGAGTAACACATGTGAGTTTCTCACAAAAGAATATCATGAAATTCATACACTTTCAAAGAACATGATTATCTTTCAAAGTAAAGCTTCTACAGAGAAAAGGAACACTGTTCTCACTTTTAATCATACTTTGACATATCCCAAACAGACGCTTCACATTTCAGAGTAACACCTGTGCGTTTCTCACAAAAGCATTTCATGAAATTCATACACTTTCAAAGAACGTGATTATCTTTCAAAGTAAAGCTTCCACAGAGAAAAGGAACACTGTTCTCACTTTTAACCATACTTTGACATATCCCAAGCAGACGCTTCTCATTTCAGAGTAACACATGTGCGTCTCTCACAAAAGCATTTCATGAAATTCATACACTTTCAAAGAACGTGATTATCTTTCAAAGTAAAGCTTCAACAGAGAAAAGGAACACTGTTCTCACTTTTAACCATACTTTGACATATCCCAAACAGACGCTTCTCATTTCAGAGTAACACATGTGCGTTTCTCACAAAAGCATTTCATGAAATTCATACACTTTCAAAGAACGAGATTATCTTTCAAAGTAAAGCTTCTACAGAGAAAAAGAACACTATTCTCACTTTTAACCATACTTTGACATATCCCAAACAGACGCTTCTCATTTCAGAGTAACACATGTGCGTTTCTCACAAAAGCATTTCATGAAATTCATACACTTTCAAAGAACATGATTATCTTTCAAAGTAAAGCTTCTACAGAGAAAAGGAACACTGTTCTCACTTTTAACAATACTTTGACATATCCAAAACAGACGCTTCTCATTTCAGAGTAACACATGTGCGTTTCTCACAAAAGAATATCATGAAATTCATACACTTTCAAAGAACGTGATTATCTTTCAAATTAAAGCTTCTACAGAGAAAAGGAACACTGTTCTCACTTTTAACCATACTTTGACATATCCCAAACAGACGCTTCTCATTTCAGAGTAACACATGTGCGTTTCTCACAAAAGAATATCATGAAATTCATACACTTTCAAAGAACATGATTATCTTTCAAAGTAAAGCTTCTACAGAGAAAAGGAACACTGTTCTCACTTTTAATCATACTTTGACATATCCCAAACAGACGCTTCACATTTCAGAGTAACACATGTGAGTTTCTCACAAAAGAATATCATGAAATTCATACACTTTCAAAGAACATGATTATCTCTCAAAGTAAAGCTTCTACAGAGAAAAGGAACACTGTTCTCACTTTTATCAAGTACTTTGACATATCCCATATAAACGCTTCTCATTTCAGAGTAACACATGTGCGTTTCTCACAAAAGCATTTCATGAAATTCATACACTTTCAAAGAACGTGATTATCTTTCAAAGAAAAGCTTCTACAGAGAAAAGGAACACTGTTCTCACTTTTAACCATACTTTGACATATCCCAAACAGACGCTTCTCATTTCAGAGTAACACATGTGCGTCTCTCACAAAAGCATTTCAGGAAATTCATACACTTTCAAAGAACGTGATTATCTTTCAAAGTAAAGCTTCTACAGAGAAAAGGAACACTGTTCTCACTTTTAACCATACTTTGACATATCCCAACAGACGCTTCTCATTTCAGAGTAAAACATGTGCGTCTCTCACAAAAGGATTTCATGAAATTCATACACTTTCAAAGAACGTGATTATCTTTCAAAGTAAAGCTTCTACAGAGAAAAGGAACACTGTTCTCACTTTTAACCATACTTTGACATATCCCAAACAGACGCTTCTCATTTCAGAGTAGCACATGTGCGTTTCTCACAAAAGCATTTCATGAAATTCATACACTTTCAAAGAACGTGTTTATCTTTCAAAGTAAAGCTTCTAAAGAGAAAAGGAACACTGTTCTCACTTTTAACCATACTTTGACATATCCCAAACAGACGCTTCTCATTTCAGAGTAGCACATGTGCGTTTCTCACAAAAGCATTACATGAAATTCTTTTGTTTTCAAAGAACGTGATTATCTTTAAAAGCAAAGCTTCTACAGAGAAAAGGAACACTGTTCTCACTTTTAACCATACTTTGACATATCCCAACCAGACGCTTCTCATTTCAGAGTAGCACATGTGCGTTTCTCACAAAAGCATTTCATGAAATTCATACACTTTCAAAGAAAGTGATTATCTTTCATAGTAAACGTTCTACAGAGAAAAGGAACACTGTTCCCATTTTAACCATACTTTGAGATATCCCAAACAGACGCTTCTCATTTTAGAGTAACACATGTGGGTTTCTCACAAAAGCATTTCATGAAATTCATACACTTTCAAAGAACGTGATTATCTTTCAAAGTAAAGCTTCTACAGAGAAAAGGAACACTGTTCTCACTTTTAACCATACTTTGACATATCCCAAACAGACGCTTCTCATTTCAGAGTAACACATGTGCGTTTCTCACAAAAGCATTTCATGAAATTCATACACTTTCAAAGAACGTGATTATCTTTCAAAGTAAAGCTTCTACAGCGAAAAGGAACACTGTTATCACTTTTAACAATACTTTGACATATCCCAAACAGACTCTTCTCATTTCAGAGTAACACATGTTCGTTTCTCACAAAGGCATATCATGAAATTCATACACTTTCAAAGAACGTGATTATCTTTCAAAGTAAAGCTACTAAAGAGAAAAGGAACACTGTTCTCACTTTTAACTATACTTTGACATATCCCAAACAGACGCTTCTCATTTCAGAGTAGCACATGTGCGTTTCTCACAAAAGCATTTCATGAAATTCATACACTTTCAATGAACGTGATTATCTTTCAAAGTAAAGCTACTACAGAGAAAAGGAACACTGTTCTCACTTTTTACCATACTTTGACATATCCCAAATAGACGCTTCTCATTTCAGAGTAACACATGTGCTTTCTCACAAAAGCATTACATGAAATTCTTTTGTTTTCAAAGAACGTGATTATCTTTCAAAGAAAAGCTTCTACAGAGAAAAGGAACACTGTTCTCACTTTTAACCATACTTTGACATATCCCAAACAGACGCTTCTCATTTCAGAGTAGCACATGTGCGTTTCTCACAAAAGCATTTCATGAAATTCATACACTTTCAAAGAACATGATTATCTTTCAAAGTAAAGCTTCTACAGAGAAAAGGAACACTGTTCTCACTTTTAATCATACTTTGACATATCCCAAACAGACGCTTCACATTTAAGAGTAACACCTGTGCGTTTCTCACAAAAGCATTTCATGAAATTCATACACTTTCAAAGAACGTGATTATCTTTCAAAGTAAAGCTTCTACAGAGAAAAGGAACACTGTTCTCACTTTTAACCATACTTTGACATATCCCAAACAGACGCTTCTCATTTCAGAGTAACACATGTTAGTTTCTCACAAAAGAATATCATGAAATTCATACACTTTCAAAGAACATGATTATCTTTCAAAGTAAAGCTTCTACAGAGAAAAGGAACACTGTTCTCACTTTTAATCATACTTTGACATATCCCAAACAGACGCTTCACATTTCAGAGTAACACCTGTGCGTTTCTCACAAAAGCATTTCATGAAATTCATACACTTTCAAAGAACGTGATTATCTTTCAAAGTAAAGCTTCCACAGAGAAAAGGAACACTGTTCTCACTTTTAACCATACTTTGACATATCCCAAGCAGACGCTTCTCATTTCAGAGTAACACATGTGCGTCTCTCACAAAAGCATTTCATGAAATTCATACACTTTCAAAGAACGTGATTATCTTTCAAAGTAAAGCTTCAACAGAGAAAAGGAACACTGTTCTCACTTTTAACCATACTTTGACATATCCCAAACAGACGCTTCTCATTTCAGAGTAACACATGTGCGTTTCTCACAAAAGCATTTCATGAAATTCATACACTTTCAAAGAACGTGATTATCTTTCAAAGTAAAGCTTCTACAAAGAAAAAGAACACTGTTCTCACTTTTAACCATACTTTGACATATCCCAAACAGACGCTTCTCATTTCAGAGTAACACATGTGCGTTTCTCACAAAAGCATTTCATGAAATTCATACACTTTCAAAGAACATGATTATCTTTCAAAGTAAAGCTTCTACAGAGAAAAGGAACACTGTTCTCACTTTTAACAATACTTTGACATATCCGAAACAGACGCTTCTCATTTCAGAGTAACACATGTGCGTTTCTCACAAAAGAATATCATGAAATTCATACACTTTCAAAGAACATGATTATCTTTCAAATTAAAGCTTCTACAGAGAAAAGGAACACTGTTCTCACTTTTAACCATACTTTGACATATCCCAAACAGACGCTTCTCATTTCATAGTAGCACATGTGCGTTTCTCAGAAAAGCATTTCATGAAATTCATACACTTTCAAAGAACGTGATTATCTTTCAAAGTAAAGCTTCTACAGAGAAAAGGAACACTGTTCTCACTTTTAACCATACTTTGACATATCCCAAACAGACGCTTCTCATTTCAGAGTAACACATGTGCGTTTCTCACAAAAGAATATCATGAAATTCATACACTTTCAAAGAACATGATTATCTTTCAAAGTAAAGCTTCTACAGAGAAAAGGAACACTGTTCTCACTTTTAATCATACTTTGACATATCCCAAACAGACGCTTCACATTTCAGAGTAACACATGTGAGTTTCTCACAAAAGAATATCATGAAATTCATACACTTTCAAAGAACATGATTATCTTTCAAAGTAAAGCTTCTACAGAGAAAAGGAACACTGTTCTCACTTTTAATCATACTTTGACATATCCCAAATAGACGCTTCTCATTTCAGAGTAGCACATGTGCGTTTCTCACAAAAGCATTTCATGAAATTCATACACTTTCAAAGAACGTGATTATCTTTCAAAGCAAAGCTTCTACAGAGAAAAGGAACACTGTTCTCACTTTTAACCATACTTTGACATATCCCAAACAGACGCTTCTCATTTCAGAGTAACACATGTGCGTCTCTCACAAAAGCATTTCAGGAAATTCATACACTTTCAAAGAACGTGATTATCTTTCAAAGTAAAGCTTCTACAGAGAAAAGGAACACTGTTCTCACTTTTAACCATACTTTGACATATCCCAACAGACGCTTCTCATTTCAGAGTAAAACATGTGCGTCTCTCACAAAAGGATTTCATGAAATTCATACACTTTCAAAGAACGTGATTATCTTTCAAAGTAAAGCTTCTACAGAGAAAAGGAACACTGTTCTCACTTTTAACCATACTTTGACATATCCCAAACAGACGCTTCTCATTTCAGAGTAGCACATGTGCGTTTCTCACAAAAGCATTTCATGAAATTCATACACTTTCAAAGAACGTGTTTATCTTTCAAAGTAAAGCTTCTAAAGAGAAAAGGAACACTGTTCTCACTTTTAACCATACTTTGACATATCCCAAACAGACGCTTCTCATTTCAGAGTAGCACATGTGCTTTCTCACAAAAGCATTACATGAAATTCTTTTGTTTTCAAAGAACGTGATTATCTTTAAAAGCAAAGCTTCTACAGAGAAAAGGAACACTGTTCTCACTTTTAACCATACTTTGACATATCCCAACCAGACGCTTCTCATTTCAGAGTAGCACATGTGCGTTTCTCACAAAAGCATTTCATGAAATTCATACACTTTCAAAGAAAGTGATTATCTTTCATAGTAAACGTTCTACAGAGAAAAGGAACACTGTTCCCATTTTAACCATACTTTGAGATATCCCAAACAGACGCTTCTCATTTCAGAGTAACACATGTGGGTTTCTCACAAAAGCATTTCATGAAATTCATACACTTTCAAAGAACGTGATTATCTTTCAAAGTAAAGATTCTCCAGAGAAAAAGAACACTGTTCTCACTTTTAACCATACTTTGACATATCCCAAACAGACGCTTCTCATTTCAGAGTAACACATGTGCGTTTCTCACAAAAGCATTTCATGAAATTCATACACTTTCAAAGAACGTGAATATCTTTCAAAGTAAAGCTTCTACAGAGAAAAGGAACACTGTTCTCACTTTTAACAATACTTTGACATATCCCAAACAGACTCTTCTCATTTCAGAGTAACACATGTTCGTTTCTCACAAAGGCATATCATGAAATTCATACACTTTCAAAGAACGTGATTATCTTTCAAAGTAAAGCTTCTAAAGAGAAAAGGAACACTGTTCTCACTTTTAACCATACTTTGACATATCCCAAACAGACGCTTCTCATTTCAGAGTAGCACATGTGCGTTTCTCACAAAAGCATTTCATGAAATTCATACACTTTCAAAGAACGTGATTATCTTTCAAAGTAAAGCTACTACAGAGAAAAGGAACACTGTTCTCACTTTTTACCATACTTTGACATATCCCAAATAGACGCTTCTCATTTCAGAGTAACACATGTGCGTTTCTCACAAAAGCATTACATGAAATTCTTTTGTTTTCAAAGAACGTGATTATCTTTCAAAGCAAAGCTTCTACAGAGAAAAGGAACACTGTTCTCACTTTTAACCATACTTTGACATATCCCAAACAGACGCTTCTCATTTCAGAGTAGCACATGTGTGTTTCTCACAAAAGCATTTCATGAAATTCATACACTTTCAAAGAACGTGATTATCTTTCAAAGTAAAGCTTCTACAGAGAAAAGGAACACTGTTCTCACTTTTAACCATACTTTGACATATCCCAAACAGACGCTTCTCATTTCAGAGTAACACATGTGCGTCTCTCACAAAAGCATTTCAGGAAATTCATACACTTTCAAAGAACGTGATTATCTTTCAAAGTAAAGCTTCTACAGAGAAAAGGAACACTGTTTTCACTTTTAACCATTCTTTGACATATCCCAAACAGACGCTTCTCATTTCAGAGTAACACATGTGCGTCTCTCACAAAAGCATTTCATGAAATTCATACACTTTCAAAGAACGTGATTATCTTTCAAATTAAAGCTTCTACAGAGAAAAGGAACACTGTTCTCACTTTTAACCATACTTTGACATATCCCAAGCAGACGCTTCTCATTTCAGAGTAACACATGTGCGTCTCTCACAAAAGCATTTCATGAAATTCATACACTTTCAAAGAACGTGATTATCTTTCAAAGTAAAGCTTCAACAGAGAAAAGGAACACTGTTCTCACTTTTAACCATACTTTGACATATCCCAAACAGACGCTTCTCATTTCAGAGTAACACATGTGCGTTTCTCACAAAAGCATTTCATGAAATTCATACACTTTCAAAGAACGTGATTATCTTTCAAAGTAAAGCTTCTACAAAGAAAAAGAACACTGTTCTCACTTTTAACCATACTTTGACATATCCCAAACAGACGCTTCTCATTTCAGAGTAACACATGTGCGTTTCTCACAAAAGCATTTCATGAAATTCATACACTTTCAAAGAACATGATTATCTTTCAAAGTAAAGCTTCTACAGAGAAAAGGAATACTGTTCTCACTTTTAACAATACTTTGACATATCCCAAACAGACGCTTCTCATTTCAGAGTAACACATGTGCGTTTCTCACAAAAGAATATCATGAAATTCATACACTTTCAAAGAACGTGATTATCTTTCAAAGTAAAGCTTCTAAAGAGAAAAGGAACACTGTTCTCACTTTTAACCATACTTTGACATATCCCAAACAGACGCTTCTCATTTCAGAGTAGCACATGTGCGTTTCTCACAAAAGCATTTCATGAAATTCATACACTTTCAAAGAACGTGATTATCTTTCAAAGTAAAGCTACTACAGAGAAAAGGAACACTGTTCTCACTTTTTACCATACTTTGACATATCCCAAATAGACGCTTCTCATTTCAGAGTAACACATGTGCGTTTCTCACAAAAGCATTACATGAAATTCTTTTGTTTTCAAAGAACGTGATTATCTTTCAAAGAAAAGCTTCTACAGAGAAAAGGAACACTGTTCTCACTTTTAACCATACTTTGACATATCCCAAACAGACGCCTCTCATTTCAGAGTAGCACATGTGCGTTTCTCACAAAAGCATTTCATGAAATTCATACACTTTCAAAGAACGTGATTATCTTTCAAAGTAAAGCTTCTACAGAGAAAAGGAACACTGTTCTCACTTTTAACCATACTTTGACATATCCCAAACAGACGCTTCTCATTTCAGAGTAACACATGTGCGTCTCTCACAAAAGCATTTCAGGAAATTCATACACTTTCAAAGAACGTGATTATCTTTCAAAGTAAAGCTTCTACAGAGAAAAGGAACACTGTTTTCACTTTTAACCATTCTTTGACATATCCCAAACAGACGCTTCTCATTTCAGAGTAACACATGTGCGTCTCTCACAAAAGCATTTCATGAAATTCATACACTTTCAAAGAACGTGATTATCTTTCAAAGTAAAGCTTCTACAGAGAAAAGGAACACTGTTCTCACTTTTAACCATACTTTGACATATCCCAAACAGACGCTTCTCATTTCAGAGTAGCACATGTGCGTTTCTCACAAAAGCATTTCATGAAATTCATACACTTTCAAAGAACGTGATTATCTTTCAAAGTAAAGCTTCTACAGAGAAAACGAACACTGTTTTCACTTTTTACCATACTTTGACATATCCCAAACAGACGCTTCTCATTTCAGACTAACACATGTGCGTTTCTCACAAAAGAATTTCATGAAATTCATACACTTTCAAAGAACGTGATTATCTTTCAAAGTAAAGCTTCTACAGAGAAAAGGAACACTGTTCTCACTTTTAACCATACTTTGACATATCCCAAACAGACGCCTTTCATTTCAGAGTAGCACATGTGCGTTTCTCACAAAAGCATTTCATGAAATTCATACACTTTCAAAGAACGTGATTATCTTTCAAAGTAAAGCTTCTACAGAGAAAAGAAACACTGTTCTCACTTTTAACCATACTTAGACATATCCCAAACAGACGCTTCTCATTTCAGAGTAGTACATGTGCGTTTCTCAAAAAAGCATTTCCTGAAATTCATACACTTTCAAAGAACGTGATTATCTTTCAAAGTAAAGCTTCTACAGAGAAAAGGAACACTGTTCTCACTTTTAACCATACTTAGACGTATCCCAAACAGACGCTTCTCATTTCAGAGTAGCACATGTGCGTTACTCAAAAAAGCATTTCATGAAATTCATACACTTTCAAAGAACGTGATTATCTTTCAAAGTAAAGCTTCTACAGAGAAAAGGAACACTGTTCTCACTTTTAACCATACTTTGACATATCCCAAACAGACGCTTCTCATTTCAGAGTAACACATTTGCGTTTCTCACAAAAGAATATTATGAAATTCATACACTTTCAAAGAAGGTGATTATCTTTCAAAGTAAAGCTTCTACAGAGAAAAGGAACACTGTTCTCACTTTTAACCATACTTTGACATATCCCAAACAGACGCTTCCCATTTCATAGTAGCACATGTGCGTTTCTCACAAAAGCATTTCATGAAATTCATACACTTTCAAAGAACGTGATTATCTTTCAAAGTAAAGCTTCTACAGAGAAAAGGAACACTGTTCTCACTTTTAACCATACTTTGACATATCCCAAATAGACGCTTCTCATTTCAGAGTAACACATGTGCGTTTCTCACAAAAGCATTACATGAAATTCTTTTGTTTTCAATGAACGTGATTATCTTTCAAAGCAAAGCTTCTACAGAGAAAAGGAACACTGTTCTCACTTTTAACCATACTTTGACACATCCCAAACAGACGCTTCTCCTTTCAGAGTAACACATGTGCGTCTCTCATAAAAGCATTTCATGAAATTCATACACTTTCAAAGAACGTGACTATCTTTCAAAGTAAAGCTTCTACAGAGAAAAGGAACACTGTTCTCACTTTTAACCATAGTTTGACATATCCCAAACAGACGCTTCTCATTTCAGAGTAACACATGTGCGTTTCTCACAAAAGCATTTCATGAAATTTATACACTTTCAAAGAACGTGATTATCTTTCAAAGTAAAGCTTTTACAGAGAAAAGGAACACTGTTCTCACTTTTAACCATACTTTGACATATCCCAAACAGACGCTTCTCATTTCAGAGTAACACATGTGCGTTTCTCACAAAAGCATTTCATGAAATTCATACACTTTCAAAGAACGTGATTATCTTTCAAAGTAAAGCTTCTACAGAGAAAAGGAACACTGTTCTCACTTTTAACCATACTTTGACATATCCCAAACAGACGCTTCTCATTTCAGAGTAACACATGTGCGTTTCTCACAAAAGCATTTCATGAAATTCATACACTTTCAAAGAACGTGATTATATTTCAAAGTAAAGCTTCACAGAGAAAAGGAACACTATTCTCACATTTAACCATACTTTGTCAAATCCCAAACAGACGCTTCTCATTTCAGAGTAACACATGTGCGTTTCTCACAAAAGCATTTCATGAAATTCATACACTTTCAAAGAACGTGATTATCTTTCAAAGTAAAGCTTCTACAGAGAAAAGGAACACTGTTCTCACTTTTAACCATACTTTGACATATCCCAAACAGACGCCTCTCATTTCAGAGTAGCACATGTGCGTTTCTCACAAAAGCATTTCATGAAATTCATACACTTTCAAAGAACGTGATTATCTTTCAAAGTAAAGCTTCTACAGAGAAAAGGAACACTGTTCTCACTTTTATCCATACTTAGACATATCCCAAACATACGCTTCTCATTTCAGAGTAGCACATGTGCGTTTCTCACAAAAGCATTTCTTGAAATTCATACACTTTCAAAGAACGTGATTATCTTTCAAAGTAAAGCTTCTACAGAGAACAGGAACACTGTTCTCACTTTTAACCATACTTTGACATATCCCAAACAGACGCTTCTCATTTCAGAGTAGCAAATGTGCGTTTCTCACAAAAGCATTTCATGAAATTCATACACTTTCAAAGAACGTGATTATCTTTCAAAGTAAAGCTTCTACAGAGAAAACGAACACTGTTTTCACTTTTTACCATACTTTGACATATCCCAAATAGACGCTTCTCATTTCAGAGTAACACATGTGCGTTTCTCACAAAAGCATTACATGAAATTCTTTTGTTTTCAATGAACGTGATTATCTTTCAAAGCAAAGCTTCTACAGAGAAAAGGAACACTGTTCTCACTTTTAACCATACTTTGACACATCCCAAACAGACGCTTCTCATTTCAGAGTAACACCTGTGCGTCTCTCACAAAAGCATTTCATGAAATTCATACACTTTCAAAGAACGTGATTATCTTTCAAAATAAAGCTTCTACAGAGAAAAGGAACACGGTTCTCACTTTTAACCATACTTTGACATATCCCAAACAGACGCTTCTCATTTCAGAGTAACACATGTACGTTTCTCACAAAAGCATTTCATGAAATTCATACACTTTCAAAGAACGTGATTATCTTTCAAAGTAAAGCTTTTACAGAGAAAAGGAACACTGTTCTCACTTTTAACCATACTTTGACATATCCCAAACAGACGCTTCTCATTTCAGAGTAACACATGTGCGTTTCTCACAAAAGCATTTCATGAAATTCATACACTTTCAAAGAACGTGATTATCTTTCAAAGTAAAGCTTCTACAGAGAAAAGGAACACTGTTCTCACTTTTAACCATACTTTGACATATCCCAAACAGACGCCTCTCATTTCAGAGTAGCACATGTGCGTTTCACAAAAGCATTTCATGAAATTCATACACTTCCAAAGAACGTGATTATCTTTCAAAGTAAAGCTTCTACAGAGAAAACGAACACTGTTTTCACTTTTTACCATACTTTGACATATCCCAAATAGACGCTTCTCATTTCAGAGTAACACATGTGCGTTTCTCACAAAAGCATTACATGAAATTCTTTTGTTTTCAATGAACGTGATTATCTTTCAAAGCAAAGCTTCTACAGAGAAAAGGAACACTGTTCTCACTTTTAACCATACTTTGACACATCCCAAACAGACGCTTCTCCTTTCAGAGTAACACATGTGCGTCTCTCACAAAAGCATTTCATGAAATTCATACACTTTCAAAGAACGTGATTATCTTTCAAAATAAAGCTTCTACAGAGAAAAGGAACACGGTTCTCACTTTTAACCATAGTTTGACATATCCCAAACAGACGCTTCTCATTTCAGAGTAACACATGTACGTTTCTCACAAAAGCATTTCATGAAATTCATACACTTTCAAAGAACGTGATTATCTTTCAAAGTAAAGCTTTTACAGAGAAAAGGAACACTGTTCTCACTTTTAACCATACTTTGACATATCCCAAACAGACGCTTCTCATTTCAGAGTAACACATGTGCGTTTCTCACAAAAGCATTTCATGAAATTCATACACTTTCAAAGAACGTGATTATCTTTCAAAGTAAAGCTTCTACAGAGAAAAGGAACACTGTTCTCACTTTTAAAAATACTTTGACATATCCCAAACAGACGCCTCTCATTTCAGAGTAGCACATGTGCGTTTCACAAAAGCATTTCATGAAATTCATACACTTTCAAAGAACGTGATTATCTTTCAAAGTAAAGCTTCTACAGAGAAAAGGAACACTGTTTTCACTTTTTACCATACTTTGACATATCCCAAATAGACGCTTCTCATTTCAGAGTAACACATGTGCGTTTCTCACAAAAGCATTTTATGAAATTCATACACTTTCAAAGAACGTGATTATCTTTCAAAGTAAAGCTTCTACAGAGAAAAGGAACACTGTTCTCACTTTTAACCATACTTTGACATATCCCAAACAGACGCTTCCCATTTCAGAGTAGCACATGTGCGTTTCTCACAAAAGCATTTAATGAAATTCATACACTTTCAAAGAACGTGATTATCTTTCAAAGTAAAGCTTCTACAGAGAAAAGGAACACTGTTCTCACTTTTAACCATACTTTGACATATCCCAAATAGACGCTTCTCATTTCAGAGTAACACATGTGCGTTTCTCACAAAAGCATTACATGAAATTCTTTTGTTTTCAATGAACGTGATTATCTTTCAAAGTAAAGCTTCTACAGAGAAAAGGAACACTGTTCTCACTTTTAACCATACTTTGACACATCCCAAACAGACGCTTCTCATTTCAGAGTAACACATGTGCGTCTCTCACAAAAGCATTTCATGAAATTCATACACTTTCAAAGAACGTGATTATCTTTCAAAATAAAGCTTCTACAGAGAAAAGGAACACGGTTCTCACTTTTAACCATAGTTTGACATATCCCAAACAGACGCTTCTCATTTCAGAGTAACACATGTGCGTTTCTCACAAAAGCATTTCATGAAATTCATACACTTTCAAAGAACGTGATTATCTTTCAAAGTAAAGCTTTTACAGAGAAAAGGAACACTGTTCTCACTTTTAACCATACTTTGACATATCCCAAACAGACGCTTCTCAAGTCAGAGTAACACATGTGCGTTTCTCACAAAAGCATTTCATGAAATTCATACACTTTCAAAGAACGTGATTATCTTTCAAAGTAAAGCTTCTACAGAGAAAAGGAACACTGTTCTCACTTTTAACCATACTTTGACATATCCCAAACAGACGCCTCTCATTTCAGAGTAGCACATGTGCGTTTCACAAAAGCATTTCATGAAATTCATACACTTTCAAAGAACGTGATTATCTTTCAAAGTAAAGCTTCTACAGAGAAAACGAACACTGTTTTCACTTTTTACCATACTTTGACATATCCCAAATAGACGCTTCTCATTTCAGAGTAACACATGTGCGTTTCTCACAAAAGCATTACATGAAATTCTTTTGTTTTCAATGAACGTGATTATCTTTCAAAGCAAAGCTTCTACAGAGAAAAGGAACACTGTTCTCACTTTTAACCATATTTTGACACATCCCAAAGAGACGCTTCTCCTTTCAGAGTAACACATGTGCGTCTCTCACAAAAGCATTTCATGAAATTCATACACTTTCAAAGAACGTGATTATCTTTCAAAATAAAGCTTCTACAGAGAAAAGGAACACGGTTCTCACTTTTAACCATAGTTTGACATATCCCAAACAGACGCTTCTCATTTCAGAGTAACACATGTACGTTTCTCACAAAAGCATTTCATGAAATTCATACACTTTCAAAGAACGTGATTATCTTTCAAAGTAAAGCTTTTACAGAGAAAAGGAACACTGTTCTCACTTTTAACCATACTTTGACATATCCCAAACAGACGCTTCTCATTTCAGAGTAACACATGTGCGTTTCTCACAAAAGCATTTCATGAAATTCATACACTTTCAAAGAACGTGATTATCTTTCAAAGTAAAGCTTCTGCAGAGAAAAGGAACACTGTTCTCACTTTTAACAATACTTTGACATATCCCAAACAGACGCCTCTCATTTCAGAGTAGCACATGTGCGTTTCACAAAAGCATTTCATGAAATTCATACACTTCCAAAGAACGTGATTATCTTTCAAAGTAAAGCTTCTACAGAGAAAACGAACACTGTTTTCACTTTTACCATACTTTGACATATCCCAAATAGACGCTTCTCATTTCAGAGTAACACATTTGCGTTTCTCACAAAAGAATTCAAAAGATTTATGAAATTCATTCACTTTCAAAGAACGTGATTATCTTTCAAAGTAAAGCTTCTACAGAGAAAAGGAACACTGTTCTCACTTTTAACCATACTTTGACATATCCCAAACAGACGCTTCCCATTTCAGAGTAGCACATGTGCGTTTCTCACAAAAGCATTTCATGAAATTCATACACTTTCAAAGAACGTGATTATCTTTCAAAGTAAAGCTTCTACAGAGAAAAGGAACACTGTTCTCACTTTTAACCATACTTTGACATATCCCAAATAGACGCTTCTCATTTCAGAGTAACACATGTGCGTTTCTCACAAAAGCATTTCATGAAATTCTTACATTTTCAATGAACGTGATTATCTTTCAAAGTAAAGCTTCTACAGACAAAAGGAACACTGTTCTCACTTTTAACCATACTTTGACATATCCCAAACAGACGCTTCTCCTTTCAGAGTAACACATGTGCGTTTCTCACAAAAGCATTTCATGAAATTCATACACTTTCAAAGAACGTGACTATCTTTCAAAGTAAAGCTTCTACAGAGAAAAGGAACACTGTTCTCACTTTTAACCATACTTTGACATATCCCAAACAGACGCTTCTCATTTCAGAGTAACACATGTGCGTTTCTCACAAAAGCATTTCATGAAATTCATACACTTTCAAAGAACGTGATTATCTTTCAAAGTAAAGCTTCTACAGAGAAAAGGAACACTGTTCTCACTTTTAACCATACTTTGACATATCCCAAACAGACGCTTCTCATTTCAGAGTAACACATGTGCGTTTCTCACAAAAGCATTTCATGAAATTCATACACTTTCAAAGAACGTGATTATCTTTCAAAGTAAAGCTTCTACAGAGAAAAGGAACACTGTTCTCACTTTTAACCATACTTTGACATATCCCAAACAGACGCTTCTCATTTCAGAGTAACACATGTGCGTTTCTCACAAAAGCATTTCATGAAATTCATACACTTTCAAAGAACGTGATTATATTTCAAAGTAAAGCTTCTACAGAGAAAAGGAACACTGTTCTCACTTTTAACCATACTTTGTCATATCCCAAACAGACGCTTCTCATTTCAGAGTAGCACATGTGCGTTTCTCACAAAAGCATTTCATGAAATTCATACACTTTCAAAGAACGTGATTATCTTTCAAAGTAAAGCTTCTACAGAGAAAAGGAACACTGTTCTCACTTTTAACCATACTTTGACATATCCCAAACAGACGCCTCTCATTTCAGAGTAGCACATGTGCGTTTCTCACAAAAGCATTTCATGAAATTCATACACTTTCAAAGAACGTGATTATCTTTCAAAGTAAAGCTTCTACAGAGAAAAGGAACACTGTTCTCACTTTTAACCATACTTAGACAAACCCCAAAAAAAACCCCTTCTCATTTAATACATATACGTTTCTCACAAAAGCATTTTTTGAAATTCATACTCACTTTCAAAGAAAGAACGTGATTATCTTTCAAAGTAAAGCTTCTACAGAGAAAAGGAACACTGTTCTCACTTTTAACCATACTTAGACATATCCCAAACAGACGCTTCTCATTTCAGGAGTAGCACATGTGCGCTTCTCAACAAAGCATTTCATGAAATTCATACACTTTCAAAGAACGTGATTATCTTTCAAAGTAAAGCTTCTACAGAGAAAAGGAACACTGTTCTCACTTTTAACCATACTTTGACATATCCCAAACAGACGCTTCTCATTTCAGAGTAGCACATGTGCGTTTCTCACAAAAGCATTTCATGAAATTCA